>CM063506.1:43386624-43391624 GCA_032207245.1 Pardosa pseudoannulata
AAAGCCTTTGATACAATTTTTAATTCTTTCTATTACAGCCGACATAGGGGGGAATTAAAACAGTTAATTACTTTTTAACTGACGTTCAAGTTGACATTTAACATTCTTGTCAGTTTCATTTTTCATTTCACCCAGAGGAATAAACTTAATATATTCCATTTGCCCAATTTTTCCTTTGTGCCCTATTTTACTCTATTCGTTTTAATGCCACGAACTTGTTGATTCTTTGTCAGACGATTTTAATTATGTCCTTCAAGTTTGACTGACAGAGAGAAAAAATATGCAATGTGTCAAATAGTCTAGAATTCGTTTAGATAAGGAAAATTTTTACTTTTTCTTTGATATAAAAATACTTTGGATCTTATCAGAACTTCAACAAAGACTCTTCTTAAGTAAATATTTTATATCCTACTTTGTAAAATAGAATAAGGATAAAGAGTATACATAGTTTTGCGTAAAAGGAAAAAAATTCCTTAAGTTATTTTAATTTGATCTAGACACAGGCATGAAATCTTAACCATATTTTTTAAAATCTTTGTCTATTAAATCTAACTACATTTATTTAGAACCAAAAAAATTACGATAATTTGTAATACAGTCTGAAAATTTTCATGTAAACACTAAATTCCTTTTGAATATTTTTTCTTTTACTAAATAATATTATTCTGTATAAGGTAAATAATAAGTTTTTTCCTTAATAAATAATATAATTCTGTATAAGAACAAGTAAATATACTAAACAATAACTAACAAATGGATAATGTTAAATGTTCTATTTGGATTTCATCTGTTAGCTTTGTTTGTTTATTTCTCTAAATTATTAAAGAATCTGAATAAACAATAAATACTAGATATATAAGAAACAGTTTATTGAATTCTCCATTTATTTATTTATTTACTTTTTTTTATTTTAAAAAAGATTCTTCAATAATTCTAAGCAGTAAAACCAACCATCGAAATATAATAAATTATCTTAATATGTTTTAATTTTCGGCCAGTTGAATACATATGATTCTTAAGACAAATCTGTGACCGCCATATTGGATTCCTCTTCCTGAATGTTAATATATGAGAAAAATAAATTTTCCCTTGCAGGTTTGTATCTAAAAATTATTTAAAACAATTATACGATGGTTACTTTGAAATTTTTGAGATACACCAAGACGAGAATTTACAAAATAAAAATAACTGTTTAATTTTCAAATACAAAGTATTTTAACACAGGAGACGATTTTTTACTGACTTACTTCAACTTGTTTAGCGTAGAATAAATTTCAAACAGAAGAGAAAATGAGGTTGATTCGAGAACATTTTCGCGCTATGATTATCTACGATTTTAAAGCAGGATTAAATCAAGAACAATGCTTTCAACGATTGCAATTGGCATTTGGTGATGAATCTCCAGCTCGTGCTACTGTATTCAGATGGTTTAAAGAATTTAGCAGAGGTCGCAATTTTCTTCAGATGAAGAACACATAGGAAGGCCGCCGTCGGAAGTAATCCCAGATAATATATGTCTGCCATACGAAAAATGCTAATGGATGAATAATCGCTGTACCTATCAAATTATACAGAAGGAACTTAACAATTGGCCACAGCCATACACAAAATTATTAATGAAGAATTACATATGAAAAAAGTAGTTTGTCGTTGAGTTCCCCATAATTTAACTCAGCACCAAAAAGGGGAGCGGGTCAGAATCAGTAAAGAAACTCTTAAATTGCTAAAGTGATGGTAGCCACCGCATCATTTCTAAAATTGTAACGGGTAATGTAACGTTCATACCGTTTTTTTTTTTTTTTTTTTTTTTTTTTTTTTTTTTTTTTTTTTTTACATACAAAGCGTTTTTGTCTAGAAAGCAAAGTATGGGTCTTTGAAGATAATCCCACCCCGAAAATGGTGAAAAGTCAAAGCGAACTGGAAAAAGTGATGTGTGTCGTTTTCTTCAGAAGTACGGGATTGGTCAAAGCCATCAAGTTGGAAGGACAATAACAGCCAACTGGTATACAACTAAATGTCTTCCAGAAATTCTACAAAAGTGAATGTTAGGGGACTAAGGCTTCACCATGACAGTGCATCTTCACATACAGCCGGATTAACAGTACAGTTTCTTAAAGAAAAATAAATTAAAGTGATAGAACGCATTCACCTGATCTAGCTGAGTTTGTCTTTTGGTTATTCTTTAATCTAAAAACAATCTTTAATCTAAATCGTTTTCAATGAGAAGAAGAGATTGATGTAGATATAAATGCATTTTTTCATCTATTCCAAGAAATGAATGGCTTGAGGCATTTAATCTGCGGAAATTCGTCTACAAAAGTGCATTGATACTGGAGGAAACTACTTTGAACACACCTAAATATTTTTTAAGTATAACTTTAAAAACCAAGTTTTATCTCAAACATTTCAGACTGACTATCATACACCTTGATAAAACAACAAGTTCTTTCGGATTTTGTCTTTCCCTTTTATAAAAAAAAAACTTTGAAGAAAGTATATTTAATTGGAATTTTGTGAGGAATTTCGGTTTACTTCTTTCCAGATGCAAATAAGAGCATTAAACAAATATGAATTCAAAAACAAGAAAAAGGCACTTTATAGAATTTTCTGTTTTATCACAGAGCATATTTAAAAGAATTATTCTTTAACCCCTTAACTACTGCGGGCATATATATACGTCTTGTGCAGTCAATTCTTTAATTGTTTTGAGCTTATAAGTCTTTCTGCAATACATTTCTTAGAACTTTCCTGATTGTTATTAAATACTCTCACTTATAAAACATTTAATATATACAATATATACACATACAAGACAGTTAATGCATCCAAACTCAAAGCGTATATATATACCGTCGCGCAGATAAGAAGTTAAATGTAAACCAGCCAGGGGAATTTTTCCCACAATGTTACAAGAAGGGAGAGTGATCTAGTAGGACATATATAGACCCACATTAAAGAAGAAAAAATATATAATGAAATGCGGTAGGATATAATGTTTCCTACAATTAAAAGGAAGTATACCAGTCAAAGTTTTAGCTGCTGCTTTCCCTACATTTTGTTCGCTTACAGAGTGTAAAAAGTCCCCTCTGATTTATACCTCATTGACAAATAGTTAGCACGCAATCAATGTGATTTAAACAGAGATTATGTATCCTTAGCACACAGTAGATTCGCTGCATTATTTTTTATTTAAAATCATTAGTGACTTTAATATGATTTTTCTATGATTTTTCTTAATTATTTAATTTTGTATTAAGTGTCATTCCATGAATGTTACACTTTGAAGATACAAAAATCCTGCATATAAACTCTATACTGTTTCTGTATTTTATGAATATTCTACTTTTAATTTAGGCTGTGCTGTTTGGTTTAGTTTGGCTTGGTTTGGCTTGGAGTGCTACAGTCTATTTTTTTGCAACACGAGGGCTAAAGGCTGTGTTGTTATGTTACATGATAAGAAAATGAAAGTCTATAAAATTAATTTTTTTGCAAAAGCATATATAATTAAATGGTCTATACATATATTATTAAAGAGGAAATTTATTTTATATCATCCTTCACAGAAAAAATACAAATCGACCATTACATATAAGATAATAAAAGAGATAAATTAACCACAAGTCCCAATAAATTTTAAAAGTTCAATCTTTAAAATAAATTGCTTCATTATATGAATGCGTTCTTTGTTTATATAATCCCTTATTATTTTGGTCGAATGACTTTCAATTAGTAACATGAGTTTATTTTAGTTACTGTTCGGGAAAAAATTGCCATCTACCGCACATGTTAAATTAATCCTTAAATTCGAAAGTTAAAAAATACATGAATTTAAATTTGTCATATTGTAAGTTTCTTAGTAATAATTTTGAATTATAAGGCATTATTCCATGAGGTTGAAAAATGTTACATTTGGCACATATTTTAATAATGGTATAAAATAAACAAAAAGAACAATTAATTGAAAGAAATTTCTAGGATTTTTTAACTTATTACAATGAATAATATTACTACAAAAATAACATCAAATATACAGGTTTTAAATTAATCAGTTGTAAAATCATTTCCTTCAAAAATAAATAAATATATAACTGTCTAAATATTACTTTGATATCTATTGAATGAATCTAAATATAACTCGGAGTGTTTTACATCATTTAGAAAACAAGATAATATCATAAAATTAGACAAATATCAAAAGCAATATGAAGCATTTAGCTGTAATCACTCGAATCAAATGTTTTTTTATCTCATGAGTGATAATTACCGGGTATCGGGTAAACCTTGTGTAGAATACCAGGTTTCATAACTTCAAGCACTACTAACCAAATGTCACTACCAGTATTCGAATTAAATACAATAATATCCACCACTGATAGCAATTCTTTTTGTCTATACTTCATCGCAGGTACTGTAATTTTCAACATTTTATAATTCATATGTAAGTATTCTTTAATTATTTTGAGTCCGAAGGCTAATGTCTAAGATTTTTTTCTGTTATCCCTATCAGCTCCAAAATTATGTATACTATCATCGCATGTTCTGTTGTCATAGCCGTATTACAAGAAATGAATCCACATTCATACATATTTCTAGGGAAAGGAGTTGTTTTTCTGATGATCTTGTATGTGTAAGCAAACTCCCATTAATGTTACACATGATGGAAACCAGACAAATCCCCATAAGTGTCTTGTCTAGTACAGAAGATGATTCCGCAGGAATCTCAACCTGCAACCGAAAAAGACGATTCCATATTAGAATAATTTGCAATAAATCTCTCGGATACAGTTTTTCGGATTTCAAAATGTTTATTGCAATAATACGATAGTTTCAAAGATCATAAAAATATACTGAAATATTTGGAATATTTTCATTCTATTTTCATTCTTTAAATTAAAATTCTTGAAGGATAAAAGCTATTTTTCACCTCTTTCTGGTTTTGTATGGTTTAGTGCAATATTGTTTACTGTTTGAAGCTTCACGTATAAATTATACTTAAGTTA
>CM063506.1:43401624-43439124 GCA_032207245.1 Pardosa pseudoannulata
GAATGTTTCATTCTTTTTGAATACTAATTTGCTCTCCCAAAAGACTATTTTTTTAGAATAGAACAACATATCTATAGCTGCTATGATGAGTGACTCGGGAAAGTGGTTAGCATAAGTCGTAGCCAAGACTCCAGGGGCTGGCTTTCGCAGCAAACCCAAAAGGTCTGGGAAGCCACCGCTTTCTTTTCATCTCCTTCTTTTGGGTATTTTTCTTTAACGGTCAGGTCATTCTAGGGCTTTTTCAGCCCCTGAAGACATTGCAAAGCTTCAGAGGGCTTTTTTCAGAGCAAATCTCAGTTATGGGTTTTCTGCAGAGTGGGCCAAAGTTCCGTCACAATGACCTTTGAGTGATGGTCCCGCTGCACAGGGTTGCGACTGTCGTTTCTTTAAATTTCCTGTTCTTCTTGTTTGGCTCTTCGGTCTACCGTCCTTAGGTGCAACGATCTGAATTCTAATCTTCTTTGTTTTCCTCTCCCTCGGCCGGCGTTGTTCGCTCCACCCTCACTAATTCTGGTGTCTAGAGGTCCGCTAAGCGTCTAGTTGTATTCCGAATTCTCCTCTACAGTGCCATTCTTCTGTGTTCACTCGTGGATTGCGTCTGGGACGCGACAGTCACGCTCAGGGTGATTGGGGGGAGTGCTTTGCACAGCGGAGTAGCTCAGTACTTGCAATCTGTCCACCCCCACCGGAAGACGCTTGGAGGGTTTCACGGCCATATGGGTCCGGTTCGACCCTTGTTTGTTCCTATATCTATAAACTGAAATGTCATCAAGTCTATCAATGATATCTTTATCACTAATCATATATGAGACTAAACAAATGAGAAATTTTTATATCATCATTTTAATACCTTTATAGACATTTTTAAATTTTATGATAGTAACTGAAATGTGGTCCATTGTATCAACGATTTCTTTATCACTGTAATGTATTCATACACGATATTAAAAATATGAGAACATTTTTAACATCATTTAAATATCGCTAAAAATAGTTTAATCGAAATGTAAATAAAAAATATTTATATCAAGACGAAATATTTCGGAAAATGGAAAAGCTATTTTTTTTTATTCGTTTATCACGACAACTAGAAATGGTATTTTAAGCTTCGACAACCTGATTCTATTACATAAATGAGATGAATTATTTATCCATCTTACTTCTGACTCGTTAAGTCCTCTTTACACTTTTCGACTAATTAAAAAAGCTTAAATAATTCATAGCTTCTCTAATTAAAGAAATAAACAAGAGTTACAACAATTAAATATAATTAAGATCTGTTTTTTATTCTCTTTATTTCTGTTCTGAATCCTAAAATGCATTTTGCATTTAATCACCAAATTCGACATGTAATGAGCACATCTGTTTCCTTGCAAACATGAATATAAATATTAATGAATGATTATGCTTAAGCAAATTTGTGTTTCTTTCTTACTGTGTTGGAATATATTTTACACAACAAAAGATAATCCCTAAGCGCTATCTTTGCGTTATGTTTTGCGTAAAAGAAACTTTAAAAATGTACAAGTTTCCATTAATGATAATATTTAAATTAAACAAAACTGAGAATTGTATAGTATTTAAGGAAATACAGTTATGCCTTTATAGAGGAAAGAATCAATAAGTAAAATTAGCGATTTTGTTTAACATATAAAATTTAATGAGTATTGCAAAAATGTTTCACAAGGATTAAAAGAAATTTAGAAATGTATAATTAAGGAAATACCCTTACGCTTTTAAAGAGTAAAAGACCAAAAATTAAATTTAAAATTAAAGATTGTAATATATAAAATTTAACAAATGCTACAAAAATATTTTACAAGAATTAAAGAAAATTGAGAATTGTATAAACAAGAAAATACACTTACACTTTTAAATAAAAAAAGACCAGGAATTCTGTTTAAAGTTAGAGATTCTATTTAAAAACATGTAAAATTTAACGAGTAATGCAAAAATGTTTTACAAAGGTTTGAGAAAATTGAGAATTGTATAATTAAGGAAATACTCTTAAGCTTTTAAAGAGAAAAAGATGAAGAATTAAATTAAAAATTTAAGATTGTTTTAACATATAAAATTTAACAAGTATTGCAAAAATGTTTTACAAGCATTTAAAAAAACTAAGAATTGTATAAAAAAGAAAATACATTTTTAAAGAAAAAGGAACCAATATCTAAGTTTAAAATTAGAGATTCTGTTTAAGAACATATAAAATTTAACGAGTATTTCAAAAATGTTTTACAAGGATTTAATAAAATTGAGAATTGTATAATTAAGGAAATAAACTTACACATTTAAAGAGAAAAAGACCAGGAATTTAATTTCAAATTAAAGATTTTATTTAACATATAAAATTGCACAAGTATTGCAAAAAAGCTCTTAAAAGGATTCAAGGAAATTGAGAATTGCATAAGGGAAATAAATACACTTCTAAGGTAAAGGGACCAAGAATTAAGTTTAAAATTAGAGATTTTGTTGAACAACATATAAAATTTAACGAGTATTTCAAAAATGTTTTACAAGGATTTAATAAAATTCAGAATCGTATAATTAAGAAAGTACCCTTACGACTTTAAAGAGAATAAGACCAGGAATAAAATTTCAAATTAATTATAGTGTTTAACATATAAAAATTGAACGAATAACGCAAAAAAAGGTCTTACAAGAAAATTTAGAATTGAATAATTAAGGAAATACACTTACGCCTTTAAAGAGAAAAAGACGAGGAATTAAATTTAAAATTGAAGTTTTTTAAAATGTAAAATTTAACAAATATTATGTTTTATAAGAATAAAAGGAAATTGAGAGTTGTATAAAGAAGAAAATATACTTACACTTTTAAAGAAAAAGGGACCAAGAATTAAGTTTAAAATTAGAGATTCTGTTTAAGAACATATAAAATTTAACGAGTATTTCAAAAATGTTTTACAAGAATTTAAGAAAATTGAGAATTGTATAATTAAGGAAGTACCCTTACGACTTTAAAGAGAAAAAGACCAGGAATTTAATTTCAAATTAAAGATTTTGTTAACATATAAAATTGAACGAGTATTGCAAAAAAGCTCTTAAAAGGATTCAAGGAAATTGAGAATTGTATAAAGGAAAGAAATACACTTACACTTTGAAAGGTAAAGGGTAAAGTTTAATAAATATCATTTTGGGATTTAATTCATGTCTCTGAATGCTTATCTAGTCTAGATATTCAGTTCTGTAATATTGTGTATAAAACTTTTTTTTCTGTGTTGGCATCTGAAGTAATAATAATGTTATGAACTTCAACTCTGGGTTCGAGAGTTGAATGGACTTTCAGTAAGACAGCACGAAAGCAGTAATTTATTGTCAATCAGTTGGAAAATACATTGTCAGAAAGGCATCAAGGTTAAGGTACTGCACACTCGTACCAATCTTACAAAATTATCGCGAATCAACTCGAGTAGAATGAGGGAGGCTTCCGTACCTCTTTCCACATAAAACAAAAACTGAAGCACCGATAAAACACAACACACCGTACACTGTAAACCGAGAAATCTACTTAACGTCGACTCTGTTTTTGACTCAGCCTGCCTTATATAGGCCAGAAGAAACTGCTGGAATATTCCAGAAACCAGAACCGGAAGTTGTCACGTATCGTCACACTTGGCAACATTTGGCAACCCTTTGCGATATGTGGCGACGAGCTTGGTGACAAAAATAAGTTGAGCCGGTAGGGGAGACCGGGGCACCTTGGGACACTTTTCAGTTAAACATTTTTATGAATTTTTTTTTAAGTTAATTGAACAAAATAAGTATGCATGCATATATTGTCATCATGTCTGCTTCTTATAAACTTTAAGCTTACTTAATATCTCAATTAGTTAAAGAGTAATAAAAGAAATAAAATACCTTTCCAATGTCCCAACTTGCCCCACTGTATGGGGTAGGTTGGGACACTAAACAACAAATACAAAATACTGTTCAAATTATTTTTATTAACTGTTATAAAAGAGAAATAGCTGAAAATTGTCCAAGTTAATACATTTTTTAACAAATCTTATATTTGCAGCTGATTCAAGCATATTAGCATTTACAGCAGAATACTTTCTGTTTGTTTTTCTTGTTCTCACCATTTTTTTTCTGAAAAAAAAAAGATTAATAAATTAATATTTTGACATGTTAAATCAATTAAAAATTAGCACCAAAATATTAATTATTTTGCTTGAATTGATATTTGTTTACACTTTTTAAAATGTCCCAAGGTGCCCCATCTATGTGTGTCCCAACCTGCCCCATTTTACATAGTATCTTTTGGTAACTACTATACAGTTAGGCTTAACAATACAATTTATTTATTAGCATAGAAATAATAATAAATGAATTTTCTTTCATAACAATACACTTTTTTAAAAAATATTTTAATTTTTTTTCAAAAAAAAATTACTTTTTAAAATGCACATTGATGTAATTTTGGGTTATTCAAAACAAAGAAAATGAAATTGTTCCTTACCTATAAGCACTATTTTCATCAAAATTCTTTGAGAAGTGAAGAGGAAGGCCATCTATCAATACACATGAGAACTAATTCCTGGTTGCAAATTAAAGCCTGAAAATAAAGGTGTCCCAAGGTGGGGTATGTCCCAAGGTGCCCCACTCTCCCCTATATCGTCAATTTGGAGAGATACCCATAGAATCCCATGTTAAATAATAATAGATTGACTTTCTATAAAATATTTCTCATTTCAACAAAATCTACTTTTGTTGTCAATCTATGTTCCTTTCTCTTGTAAATTTTTAATGTACATGTTTTTCAAGATGTTTGTAACGCTCATTGGTACAACAGCACAAATTCAAATATCTGTACAGACAAGTGTTTGTTTTTTATCACTTCCGGGGCTGGACCCATGCTTGGAGACCCCCCTCTCTAAGTTAATTATGTAAAAGCATCCTGTTCCTAATATTATCTTGTAACCCATTTAACATCACCTAACTAGGGATTCGTTCTAGTTTTGGTTTATTTTTAATCTTCTTTCGCTAGTTTTAACCTTTTTTTTTTCTTAATATTAACGGCAAGCATAATGCTACCTTCTTCCAGGGTTTCGTTTTAGTTATTTAAACTATGGACTTTTTTTAAATGATAACTCACGACTATATTCTCTCAATTTAAAAAAAAAATTCTTTTTTTTTTGTTCTACTGTTGCGGAGTGAACTGTTTCGTGGTAAACATTTGAAAGCCTAATCCTTAGGGAAGGCTGTTTGCCACCGAGGGTTAAAAGAAAAAAAAATTCGTAACAATAACAAGACAATGCATTGTTTATGTGAGTAATTTTCTCATCAGTAACGTACATACTTTTATAACGGTAATGATAATGTAAGGTTACATTTGGGGAAAAAATTACAAATCATGCATAAATTAAAAAGTAAAATTTTATTTTCTGCCTCGGAAACCTCTAAATTTTGTACAAAAATACGTACTTGAGATTGATTTTAAATAGTTGTCCATTTAAATATATATAAATTTTCCTTTCTACAGAAAACCAAATTTCTTTTCCAGCCAAGTAATGTTCCGTATTTATTGAAACCCAGATTAAAAATCGCCTCCTTCAGTCGTTCTAGCGAACACAGCACCTTCTTCATATCTATCGGAGTGGAATACATCTAATTGCATTCCAGCAGATAAGTGTTACGAAACGTTATTAACTCATTAATTACGATCCCGAGTAGAAGGTCAAAGTTTGAATTAGCTTTAGTAGAATTGGGTTTTGAATAATTAGCCTAATTAGTGAAAGTTTATGCGATGAAAGGAAGAGAAAGGCGAATATCCGTCACTCTGATTACGAGGCGTGAGGAGAAATCCTTTCATAAAAAACTGAAGCTTTGTTTCCTTTATTTTTGCTTCAAAATATGCTTAGAAATGCGTAGCATCCCTTTTGTTGAATTTTTTAATTCATTAGAGCCTAGCGTTCATTTTTAGGGACAGCTAAAAAGCGGTTAATAAAATTTTCTTGAATAGATACTTGCGTGTAGGTTTTATTTGGAATGTGTTTCCCTTTTCACCAAGAATAGACCCCATATATCCCCCAAAATTTCGAGCATATATTATTATTAGTAATTTTATAATTTGGATAGATTTATTATAATTTTGTAAACCTCAGTTAAAATCTTACTTTTGTACAAAATAAAATAACGTGTAATTTTTAATTCCTTTTAACCCTTTAAAGGACAGTGGTTTCGCAGCGAAACCAGCTGTTAAAATTGTTTTTTCTCTTCTGTCTAACGATATATGAATGATTTTTTAGATTTTCTACGTTTTTGACACTTTAAACTATCAATTGATGGTAAACCTGTACATAATTTATATTTCACTTTCAAATATACATTTTTAAACTTGCTTTGCTTGAAACAATCAGGAATTCTATTTTTGTCTTTTACAATCCCAAATAAAAGTACTTACATGAAACAACACTTATAAATTGTTTATATGTTTATTTATTTCATCATATTAATGATAATTATTCATTATTCTTCCAATATAATTTAAATTTTAGGGAAGTATTATTTTCACGCCGTACAAGGGGGGGGGAGTTACAGTTAAACCACTTCTCACATCTTGAACCACTGAAGAAAATTTTTCAATAATTTCGAATTTATAAGGTTTATAGATAACATTATATACGAATTCTATTACATGCCAAAGGATTTCTAATTGTGAACTTTAAAGGGTTAATAGCATTTATTTCATTGACCGAAATAAATTATGTACCAAATGTAGCAATATATCACCAAATTGAATGACTTGTGATATTCTTAGTGGCATTGCTAACACCTAGAGAGGCTGATTGGTTCAGAGCGTTACGGTCTCCTTTTTTTCTACACGAATTCTAATGATATCTAAAACATATTTCGAACGACTGCACACATCTCAAATCCACAAGCTATAGTAGCCGCTGTAGCTCAGTTGGAAAAGACAATGCACTCGTAACTGGAGGGTTGCGGGTTCGGAGCCCGAGCTGGCCTAAGATCCGCCGTGTTCGCTAAAGGTGACTGGGGCATGTAAAATAGATTCGTGGTCACAATGTCCTCTAAGTTCTCAATCAATAACTCTAGGGGTGGAGACCAAGCCTATGGGTCTTTTCCTTGGTCCCTGCTTCAAAATTACGAGGACCTACTTGAGGTTAAGTCGTACCTTGAGATGTTCATCAAAACGAAAGGCGCACCCCCTTGCTTTAATAAGAGTAGCTTCAGGCTCAATCGTGCTTGGTTAGACCAAGTGGAATATGCAACAACAACAACAACGAACTATAGTACTGAGGAGCAGCACCTTTCCTATTCGGTCATCTATCGGCCGGTACCTACAGAAACAGATAAAGAATCCCCTATATAATAATAGTCTAAGTTATCAGTTATCTGTCCGTCTGCCATCGAATTTATGAAGTGGTTAAACATGGAAGAGATAGAGACATCCATATTGGATTCTTTATGAGTTTGGTTAAGTTTATCTTCTCCTAAACTATCGATCCGATTCTAAAATAAATTGCTTGTATCTAAAATGAATATGTTTCATATCGCAGCAAAACTTACTGTCATCTTTAAAACGTTCGAAATCCAACCCCTTCTTCCCTTTTCGAGCTCTTAAAACCATTATATCAGGCCCCATTTTAACACATTGTGTGCGGGTACATTTCGCAGCGGAATTGTACTGGAAGCGGGCGTTTTCTGCGTAAATTCTGTTATTCAGTTAAATCTGAATAGATCGAAAATTATTTACCTTTATACGAGTCACATCGACAGATGTAAAAACTATGTTTTATTTGTCTATATTTTTCCAGAATCTATGTAGTAGACAAGAACACTCAGCTTCGTTTTCCTGTATGTACCTTTATTTTTGTACCCTCACACAAACTATGTTGTTACACAAACCAGTACTAGTACGTGACCCGCCCTCAAGATCAATAGTCAGAAAACGTACTAGTACGTGTCCCGCATACAATGTGTTAAGATCAGGTGATTAAATTTATCTATTCATCACATAAATGGGTAAAAATAAAACTTTTTTCTAGCATTATGACGTTATTCCTTTAACTATCTCATTTAATCATTTCATATTTAAAATGATTTAAATATCGCCTGCATTATTTTCATGTGTTTTATCACTGAATTTCGATATGACGTAATTTTTTTTTTATATTTCGGTTAAATAATACTTTAGGCACATATGTGATAATTTTAAATTTAATCATCGATTATTCTTTGTTGCAATGAAAATTTTATTTCTGGTATTAACAACAAATTCTGTCTACCTCCAGGGTGTAGTAGAAGGGGTTACATGATAGGGTACCACTTAACAAGTTATGACACAAAAAAAGCATAGTCGGATTTCACTCTCACACTTAAATCTTTTTAAAACTAGCATTACTGACTCAGTAATTTCGCACACAGTTACAAAACATGTGTAATTCCACAAGTTTAAAGTAACTGTACTTTAAACTTGGAATGCTCTCATGTGTTATCGCTATTCCTAAATAGTTTTATATACTAATTAATAGGAAAACAGTAAATTTAGAATTTGAGAATTATTTTCACTTTTTTGTGTGTGTGCGTGTGTGTGTGCCAAGGCAGAGAACACCACCCTTTTTGAACATCCAAACATCACTCTGTCGAGTGACTTCTTCAGCACATTCAGTATCATCAAAATTTACTTTCTATAAACAAAACTATAAACAAAAGAGACGAAGCAGAGAAAAAGAACGAAAGAATTCCTGCTGTAAAACGTTGACGCAAAGAGGACTGGAGAAGCTAGACAACTCCCACTTTGCTAATTCTGAAGAGTAGCTTAACTTTCTTAATCACATTTGTAAATATCTTACTGCAGATATTATCTTTTATTAAATAATTTTAAAGCTTATCTTCAGCCTTTATACGTGCTGAGTATGTTATATACTGCTATATTTAATCAAAAATAAACTTAAAGAATTAATGTGTGAACATCGGTTTAGAGTAATATTTTTTACTCACATCTTTCATGACAGCGAAATTTTCGTCCCTTGTAAATGGCGCTGTCCAAACCAATTACGCAGTGTCACGCATGTGCCAATAATTTTTTATAAAAAATAGTATTAAGAACTAATAGGAAGAGAGAGAAAAATTGAAGCTTTCCCTTTTGGTTTGGTTTGGAGCACTACGGTCTACTGTTTTGACCACGAGGGATAATGAGACCGGGACCTACTGCTTAAAGTCGATTCTGAACGGCTACGAACATCCATGCCATAGTGGTATTCGAACGCATGAACTCCGGTACAGATGACCAGCGCTCTAACCAATCGGCGAGCGTTCTGCACCCTTTGGTTTGGATTTGAATGCTAAAATTAATTTTATGCAATATGATGGCTACTTAAATTTGGAATTATTTTTAAAGCCAATTCCCTGCTGTTATGAATATCCATCCAACAAAATGATTTCTAGCCAATTTACCTTGTAATTCCACTATAAAATTGAATTTAGAGAAAAATAAATTCAAAGTATCGAATCATGATATAAAATATCCATTAAAAGCTTACTTAATACTCATTAAAAATTTTGATACAACATTGTGAGCTTTAAGATGGAAAAATTCTATGTAATTATTTCATTCACTCGTGATAATAGTATTTTAATGGTATTATTGCATCTTATTTATGATTTTGCATATCTATCATCCAACGACATATTTTGCTGCAAACTACCAAATTAATTTAATTTTCAAATGCATTCAAGAGGCAAATTCAGAGGAAATACCCAGTATCACGTGATGAAATCTGAATCAATATAATTTCTGACTTTACTTCAGGATTAGAATTCATTCGCAGTTGATCGAAAACCCAGAAAGGACGAAAGCAGATCAGTGACTTGATGGTAAATTAAAGTCCATCCATCATCTATGTCTACTCCAGAATTTCCGCGGTCTGCACAGGAGAGTAGAAGGGAGGTTATTTTAACGGGAGGTCATATATAATGGCAATGAATGAGCTCTGAGAAAAGTCCAGGATCTTGTTACGTCAATTTATATCCCTACTGAATCTATAGTCTAGTAACGTGGCTTCAAATATTTAGAAGTGGTCATGTCACACGTTACTTTTGTTATGTACACATTTGTAATGTGTCAAAATTATTAACTCTAAAATAGATAAAAATAACTTTAATTATTATTAATTAGTTATTATTATTTATTAAAAAGAAAATTATTATTATTAAATTAATAATAAAATAAATTATTAATTAAAGTTATTAAAATAAATATTATATATCATAATATTGATTTATAATAATATCTATGCATAATTATAATTAATTATAATTATTATTTACATATAATTATAACTTATAATTATTATCTATATTCATAGTCATATATATATAATATAAATTACATTATTAATTAATTAATTTTTAAAATAAATAATAAAATTAATTATTAATTATTAAAATTATTAAAATAAATATTATATATCACAATATTTATTTATAATAATATTTCTATGTAAATATTATATATTATATCATCAATTATTTAATTATTAAAAATATTATTTATTAAATTAAAATTTTCTCTTTAATTAAATATTATTATTTATTAATTTATCTCTTCAATTTTTTTTCTTTAAATTCTCTTTCTTTTAAGATATAAAGAAATTTTTCCTCTTCTAAGTTTTAATAACTAATTTCCTAGTCATAAAATGCCGTATAAAGCTCTTAAATTCTTTTTAACTTTTATCTTAAAACTAACCCTAATTTTTATCCACTGGCTACATTTATCAGTTGCCCCAAGAAAAGGGTATTCCTTTTACAATAGTTCAATTGCTACCTAACAGTTTTCGAGCTGTCTTAAATGACCAAGGTTTGCTCTTTAATCTGAAAAAAATGTTGATCAATCTTAAATCTCATGAGAACAATATAACTGGATTCACTCATTAAGAAACCGACATCGGTGTTTCTCGGAGAATTCTATGCAGAGTTGTAGCACTGTAAAAACAGTCGATAGATAGATGCATTTTAATCCTTAGTAAATGGGAATTTCCACAACTCAAAACTTCGTTCTTCACCAAGTAAGCCCTGACAATGCAAATATGAGCTATTCCTCCGGTGTAATGGATAAACAATATTTCACTAGGTTACTCTTTTAACTCTACTTTCTCCCATACACACACGCGCACACACACACACACACACACACACATATATATATATATATATATATATATATATATATATATATATATATATATATATATGTGTGTGTGTGTGTGTGTGTGTGTGTGTGTATGTGTGTGTAATGATATTTTATCACTTTCGGATCCTATTCTGTCTTTCCTATACTCCTTTCTAGCAATTCTAGCAAACGTTCTGAATGTTCCCCTGTGGATTCCTTCCAGTTGCATAGCTAAATATAGATACTGACGATTAAGTTAAGTCATCCACGTGACTTGTAGGTGATTGATAATTTCCTGTTACAACAACTATAAAAATGGATGTACAATGTTTGCGGACGGTAGTTTCGTTTGTAGGAGAAAATATGAATAAACTGCTATAGTATGAGTTTCCATTTGTATTTTTTTCGTTATTCTTCCCGTCTGAAGTTCCATGACTACAGGGCTGAAATATCAGCTAGGAATTTCCATTCAGATAATTCAATAAGTATCATGACATATCCACTATATAATAATAGTCTAAGTTATCTGTCCATCTGTCCGCCTGTCCGCGAATTTATGAAGCGGTTGTACCTGGAAGGGATAGAGGCATCCTTATTTTATTTTTGGTGAGTTAGGATTAGCAAAATCCAAAGAGAATTCGAAAAAGTTCGAAATCCACCTCTTCCCCCTTTTCGAGAGTTTAATGTCATTATTTCAAGTTTTGTGGTCCTCGGTTAAGAGCAGAGCATTAAAGTTATCAATTTATCACATATTAAATAGGTAAAAAAAACACTTTTTCTAACATTACGAAGTCATTTAATCAACCAACTCCTTTAATCATTTCTTATTTTAAATTATTTAAATATCGCCTGCATTATTTTCATACGTTTTATCACTGAACTTAGATATTACGTAATAATTTTCTTTTATATTTGGTTTAAATAATAGATATATGTCTGTATGTGTGTGAAACATTATCTAAGCATAGAGCTTCTCTTACATTAGAATTTATCGTGGTTTGTATATATATATATATATATATATATACATATATATACATATATATACATATATATATATATATATAATATATATATATATATATATATATATATATATATATATATATATATATATATATATATATATATATATATATATATATATATATATATATATATATATATATATATATATATATATGTATATATATATATGTATGTATATATATATATATATATATATATATATGTATATATATATGTATATGTATATATATAGTATATATATATATATATATATATATATATGTATGTATAAGAATTAGCAAAATCCCCTATATAACAATAGCCTAAGTTATCTGTCCGTCTGTCCCCGAATTTAAGAAGCGGTTGGACCTGGAATGGATAGAGGTATCCATATTGGATTTCTGATGAGTTAGGGCTAAAAAAATTGAAAACGAGTAAACTTTATCTTCTCCTAAATTATCGATCCGATTGTAAAATAAATTGGTATAAACATGCTTTATAACACAGCAAAAAATACTGTTGTCTTGAAAACATTCGAAATCCAATCCTTCTCCAGAGTTCCTTCTCTAAAGTTTAATTTCATTATTTCAAGCCCTACTTTCTCCAGTTAAGAGATGGCAATTAAATTTATTAATTATCACATAAATATGTAAATATTAATAACATTTTTCTCTAGCATTATGGCATCATTTCATTAACCATCTCATTCAACATTTTCTTATTTTAAATTATTTAAATATCGTCTTCATTATTTTTATATGTTTTATCACTGAACTTAGATGTAAATAATTTTATTTTACATTTGGCATAAATAATAGGTTAGGTACATATGGTATAAGTTTAAATTTAATCATCGATTATTTTCTGTTGCAAGATAATTCTCAGCCAAAAAACAAACCATTTTTTACCTGCCACATAGGGTACTTTACAATTCGATTAAAAATTTTGCTGATCCCCTCATATGACAGGAAATATGCTAGTATTGCACATATTTCTGTAACAGAACTCATATATCAGCAAAACAACAATAACCCACCAGTTTGGCAACTGTACGTGACTACCGAAAATAGTGGATACAAACTCAGCTACGGGCATGGATATTCGAAGCCAATTGAAATCAGCTTTTAACAGTAGATTCCATACGCATCTAGCTCTAGAGATGAAAAACAATTAATTATACAAATCAAATCGAAACAAAAAATATTTGCTTCCATTAGAGTTGCGTAAAATCTGTTTGTAATACACAATATGGGACATGTGAGACTAAATAATGAATTATATTTAATAGATAAAATAAGTAAAAATAATTTTTAAAATTTTATGCTAAATATTTTTTTAATTTACTCCATTTTACACGGTATAAACTCCCTATTTAACCGTTTGAAACTAACCGATCTATTATAAAGATCCTTTCATGCGAAATTATAAAATAAGGGACATCGACAAAAGCTTTTGTTATCCTCGGTTCGTGATCACTGAAATCGCTGATGGTGTCATTTATTACTATTTCTCGACGACAACATTGTTTATATAATTAAAACTGTCATCAGCGATAATTATTTCCGTGATTTATGGGTGGTATTTCAATTCACGAAGACTTCGAAGTATTGGGAGATAAGGTATAATTATGCTACAAAAGCATGTTCTCTCCGTTTTCGTGAAACAGATGCATGAATAGCCGTGAATTCAGTTTGTAACAGAGAGCGAACAACAGACTATTCATATGTTTTACATTGTTTGAGGAATAAACAGATGAATTAACTACGGCCTACAGTAACGATACTTTGCAATAATACAGTGTTTAACCCTTTCGCGACGGGAAGCGCATACGCGAGCTTTCCTGAGGCCGGCAGTCACTTTCGCGAGTGATTGTACAGGGCCAGAGGTTTTTTTGCTATTAAACCTAAATTCATGAAATTAACGAAGTAGCAAAACGTTATTTAATAATTTTGCGTAAAGTGCTTAAACGGAATGGGATATTTATATTATTAGTTTATAGATACTTTATTAAGCTATTTCTTATTTAAATATATATTTTAAACCTTATTTTCATTCTTTACTCACTATTTAATGACTTAACAGTACAACACTGAATACTATGTTACTTAAAATTATTTTGTTGTAAGAAAAAATTTAAAAACAGATCTACACACAATCCTACGTTACTGTCCTTGCACTCTTAGTAAATCATTTGCCGTTTTGTAGGATTTTTCCGGGAATATGAAAAAACGAAGCATCGTCCTCATCTTTGTCATTAATCCCACTAGGGCATGGATGTTCGTAGATGCTCGGAATCGGCTTTAAGCAGTAGGTCCCGGTCTCATTAGCCCTCGTGTTGCAAAAAGTAGACCGTAGCACTCCAAAACCAAAAACCAAAAAACCATCTTTGTCAGAAATGTCCTCCTCATCATTGGAATCACTAGATCCATTATGAACAGAAAGAACAATAAGAATTTATTATAGTGTCACGATTAATACTATCCTAATCTGTTCATATTTTGCGTCATTTCAGCTATTTCAAGTTCAGTTAAACACTTTCGACACTTCGAAAATCTAACAATAAGAAGAGAAAAAAGAATTAAGTCTGTCAGATCTAATTCTCCACTAAAAACTGGACTGCAAACCGAAATACACAACGCTTTAGCAAAAATGAAACTCCCTGGCTTACATAAACTAACACCACGTGCGAATTTAAAGAGCCGTCATAAAACATGTCATTCGGAAACATTCCTTTCCCCTGAAGTTTATATAATCAAAAACCACGTGTATGTGTATTATACTACTCTCAAATTGAGTACAAGGTTAAATCTACATGTATCTAAAACCATATGGACATACAATGCCATCTTGTGTCAAAAGTTATAGTTTTTAAAAAGTTCCAGAACACTGACACAAATATGTGACGGTCAGGGGTGAAGGAGAAAACGCTCTGGCACGCCAGCGTATCGGCCAGGAAGGGAGTGAATTTCTTGCTGGCACGTATACGTGACAGTAGGCGCGAAAATGTTAAGAAAAGGCAGCTTCTCACATTGAGAAAGTTCTGGTTATTTCTATCTAAAATAAATTAATTATAACTATAAAATTGTTTTAGATTGTTATTAATTGAATTATGAAACTCGAAAAGTACTGGTAAAATTTACTAATAGTTTATTTTCTCGAACATTCGTGATCCTTTTGCAGTTGAACGTCGTTATTTAAAAATATTTATTTAATCAGTGGTTAGTCTCAATTTGTCCACACAAAAAATGTTAATATGTATCAAAGCAGCATAGTTTGGAGTAGGGTTTGAATGAAATACCTGCCAAAGAAGTTAGTAGCAATAATAATATTATTTTTTTGCAAAGGTATTTTTATCGAATATCTGGTTACTTACAATCTTTTTCCATACATAAAAGGTCCCCGTGGTTAAAACATTTATAAGTATTACCTTTTTTATTTTACACTTATTTTGTTGGTTTAACGCTATGTATTTTTACTAAAAGTATAGCCTATATTCAGTTAAATCTGTCCAGTTGAAAATGGTTTAAGAGGTAGTAATGGTGAAATGAAAGCTTCATTTCCGTGATACATTCCATTTTTCGATCTAACTCTCCCTCTCCATATAAAGGATCCTGGATTCTTTTATTAACTGTCAGCAAGATAAATATCTTGTGGGTGAAACTTGCACTATGCCATACAAAGTATGTGAACTGCATAACTTTATATTGCTGAATGCAATTGTTTTTATCCGATCTACGAAAGAACTATCAATACCGAATGTTGATGAATTAAATGAGTTAAAATCTATAAAATGCCTTTAATTTATTATTGATTGGAGGATTAAAATCCTGATGGAAGAATGTTATTTGAAACAGGGAATGAAAACAGTAATTTGAAGTACCTTTATCTTTTTAGTATGTTTGTTTATTTAACGCTATGTATTTATACGTAACGTAAATGTCTTTAAAAGGGAGACTTCTAAAACAATCATTTAATTAAATTATACTTGTATTTTGCCGTCACCAGTTATCATGCGTTTAGCAAATAAATAAAATTTTTATCTCTGTCTTCAAGCTTCTCTAACCGGGATTATTAATGATAGTCTTCAAATCTGTACTTCAAGCTTCATTTTATAGATAAGCTCCATTTTCTAACACAACTCTCCTCCTTCATATAAAAGATCTTTGATTATGTTATTTCTCGTCAGCACCATAAATCACTTGTGGATGAGGCTTTTATTATGACGTACAAAGTGTAAGATCTCTGGAACTTCCTATAGCTGAAAAAAATTGTTTTTTAAATTGTAAAGAAGAACCACCGATATCTAGTTTTTTCCTAGTGAATTACATGAATTAAATTTTATAAAATAGCTTTATTTTGGGTGACGTTGTTAACCAATATTGTACGACACCAACTAAATGTTTCTGTAATTTATTAAAACTTAATCCATATCATTAAGATGGTGTAACTAAGTATATAAAACCAAAATTTAAAAAAAAATATTTTTAATTTTTTATGTAATTGGCTGTTTTATAAATAGGACCACGGTCCATTACACTACTAAAACTTAACAAATATCACTTACATTGCATTAGGCTGATTCATAGATGACATTTGGGAAAACAGTCAAAACAAAGTCCAACATTACATTTTAAGCATACTGTTCTAGGTTTTCTCTTGCAGTTATTGAACTGGCAGTAAGAGAGTAACTTTATCTTGCCAAAAATCTCCAGTTTTCTGAAAAGAATAGACATCTATTTACTCCTTGTTGTGCCCAGGAGTGTGAACAGGTGTTTGAACTGATTTTCATTGAAAGATAACAAAAGAATGTACGCTATCAATGCAATATCGAATTCATAAAAAAATAATCAGGATTATACCGTCTTCTTAATTTTAGGGCACGTTTTTTATACTTACAAAATACACATGTAAAATATATTTTTCAACAAAAACTTTGAGCTACATTATTAGCTCTGTTTTTAAACTAAAAGTAACCTCCACAATGTTTAAATAATAATAATAAATATAAAATTAAAGATTTAAAAATGACAATTTTTAAAAGGTTGCTGAAAATAAATTTTACAACACAATATAATTTGATTTTTTTTTTGTTATTATGCTAAAGTGTGTCTATTTTGAAGGTGTTAAAATAAAATTCACTCAGAAAATATTTATACCTTTATTATTAAATGGATTTTTATATGCTGTCCTATTTATAGGACAGCGGTCCAATATGGGTTAATATATTGTACCATTGAAATTTACATGCCATTTTTGTTACAAGCACTTTTTCCTTCTATCAACTGTCTGGGATCAGTTACCGAAATTGCAATCTGAGGAATTGTTTTTTGTGCATGAAAAGCCCAACAATTATGAAAACTGAGAAAACAGCGGTGAGCCAGTATCAAGTTCTATATTTAAAAAACGTAGTTAAACAGCAGCAAGGCGCAATTGTGTGGGACGGAAATTTGTTTGCATCGTGTTCGAACTTCTTATTGTCATGCTTCATAGGGACGGAGGGAGAAACCGTTGTGGAAGCAGTCCATCACAAACTGACAAGTGAGTGAGCTCTATAGAGGGGTTTGTATAGAAATACCACGCACTCATTTTCCTCCGGAATCTAGCTTCTTTTCCTCGATTTTTCTTTTAGAAAATAGTAGCGGGGACAAATGACGCACGAATGGACTTAACTCAGAAGGAATCTCCAAATAATTAATCTACGCCTCATGACTAATTGGAAAGAACATAATTTTGAAGGGGTGTGGAATTCTGATTTCAGAGTATCAAGGTTGGTAGAAAATTTTTAAGTAAAAAAGAGTTTGTGTTGAGAGAGAAGTTATATATATATTTAAAGATTAGCCAGACCGCATAAGAGAAGCTATTTTTGGTGTATTCCTGGAGAGAGAAAATGTTATCACATGTAGATATTTTGGGTAATGAGGAGGCGGATGTTTTTGCGAAGAAGGGTTCTGGGGAGGCCATGGTTACTTCTAATTGTATAATTGGATTGTGCCTCCAGTACATCCTTGGTACCGTGCCGATCTTCCTGGTGGATCTCTCTCTATCCCTCTAAGCGGTTCGCACGTACAATTACGCCAAATCGATGATGTCTTCAAAGCAGTTGTCACGTACAATTTCCGACCTCCGAAACCGTTCCGAAAATGGATGTAATGTACATTTCTGCCAGTGTTTGAGGTAGGAGGATCAGGTCGATTGTTTGACTAACATTTACTGAAGGATGCACCCCTACCCCTGAGGCACAAAGACGATGATGAGGCACAAAGCTTTTCATGACTCTTTAAATCTCTATTTTGAAGTATTTTATTCGCGGTAACAAATGTATCTCTAATTGCACCACTTAAATATCTTGGATAACTTTCGCAAAAAATTATAAATAATTCTCTTAACGAATATTTTTATTTGTGCTTTTAGAATCCATTATTTCTTATGGGATGATCTTCGAGACTTGACGAGCTTTATGTGTATTAAAAATTAACAATCTATAATATCTATTTATATATCTATTTATGACCGGAAGTAAAGGGACAATAACGAGGCTGTGTTTAATTCCATTCTAGTCGACAAAGGGTGAAGTAAAAAATCATAGAACGCTTTGGCCATTGACACAATAAACATTTACCGTATTTTTTGGAGACTTTTTTTAATTGGTATGTTCCACTCGGAGGGCTATAATATCGGACAGATGCCTCTAGACAGCTCTTTCCCACTTTCTTAGGCCTTGATTTCTAGGGTAGTCAAAGAACCCACCCGATTTGTCTGAAATGTAATCAACAGCTTCCTTTTCCGGCACATATACTTCAGTGCCTAGGTTTGTCCTACGACGACCTATATCATTTATCTAAGATTACCAACGACCTACCTGTTTATGATTTATTCAGAGTGAATAATCTCGTTTAGCAGTGGCTGGACTCGGAGATTAGAAACAACAACAGAAAAAAATTATTTTTTAGTGTATGGCTCAAAAGAGTTGTCTGTTTCTATATGTTTCCAGAAGAGATGTCCATCCTTCGTCTGTTCTTTCATCGGTTGTAATCGTCCCATCGTAGTGTGATGATCCTTCACTCTTCCAAACGTACAACGCCTCCACGTCGTAAGCGAACTAATTAGAGTATATGAAGTCAGGTAGTCAATTAGAAACAGTCAGAAATTTAAATATGACTCTCCGCCTTTGCCATAATATCAAGAATGAATTTCGTATAGAATAAGAGGAAGGATAAGGCTTGAAATAATAGCATTAAACGCTCGAAAAGGGGGGGGATGGGGGATTTCGAACTCGCTATGAACTTTGCTAACTCTAACTCATGAAAAATCCAATATTGATGGCTGTATTCATTCCAGGTACAACCGCTCCAGAAATTCGCGGACGAACAACTTAGGCTATTATTATATAGGGGATGTTTTGTTATTAAAAATTATCCAATTGATTATTATCCAATTATTAAATTGATTAGTTAACTAAATCGTTTCTGAATTTTTGATTCTCATATCAATGACAGTTTTTATTAGTTGACTTTTTTCAGTTCAATAATAAATTTTCTCATCATAGCTACCTTAAAATATGGAAACATTCTTTAACTCAAAGTGCACATGCAAATTTATTGCTTTCTGCATATAATATCAATCTATGTAATTCTCTAAAATTTCTTATTAATAATACCCTGAAGTAATGGTAAATGTCGCTATGTCCCAATTCTTTTCCACTCATAAAAGGTCATTCTGTTAAACACAGTAATCAACTCTACCTTCGTATTTGTGAGTTTGCTAGTTTAGGGTTATTCATTTATAAAAAAAAACTATTGTAGAGGGGATTTAAATGGTTCTTTCAAAGTGAAAGAATCATTTTACAGATATGTTCCATTTTTCTATCTAATTTTTCATTTTCACATAGAGGATCTTGGATTTGCTCATTCTCAGTCAACATTATAAATCGTTTATGGCCAAGACATTCACTTTGCGGTACAAAGATCTCTGATCTCTGAATATCTCTGAAACTTTCTGTAAGGGAAAGAAATTATCTTTAACTCAAAGTGCACATGCAAATTTATTGCTTTCTGCATATAATATCAATCTATGTAATTCTCTAAAATTTCTTATTAATAATACCCTGAAGTAATGGTAAATGTCGCTATGTCCCAATTCTTTTCCACTCATAAAAGGTCATTCTGTTAAACACAGTAATCAACTCTACCTTCGTATTTGTGAGTTTGCTAGTTTAGGGTTATTCATTTATAAAAAAAAACTATTGTAGAGGGGATTTAAATGGTTCTTTCAAAGTGAAAGAATCATTTTACAGATATGTTCCATTTTTCTATCTAATTTTTCATTTTCACATAGAGGATCTTGGATTTGCTCATTCTCAGTCAACATTATAAATCGTTTATGGCCAAGACATTCACTTTGCGGTACAAAGATCTCTGATCTCTGAATATCTCTGAAACTTTCTGTAAGGGAAAGAAATTATCTTACCCATTTAAGAAAAAGTAATAAATAACTAGTTCCTTATTGAATTAAATGAGTTAAAATCTATAATACAGATTTAACTTATTACTGATCGGAGAACTGAAATCCTTATTGCAATTAACTCGCTGATTACTTTATTAAAATATTTTATGGTTTTTTTCAACTTATTGTCTTAAATTAGGATTTTTATCTCAATATCATTCAGTCACATTCTTTATCTACATATTAAACATCGAAATGAGTCGAAAAGAGTAATCAACATTGAATTCTTTACATTATTAGTCCGTTTGTTGGATTAGCTTAGGATCAAAGAACTGATACCCTGAAATATTAATACAATTAACTAGATGATTATTTTATTAAAATAATTTATGCTTCTTTTGCAACTTATTTTTTAAGTCAAGATTTTTTTAACTTAATATCCGTCAATCACATTCCTTACCAACACATTAAGCGTCGACATGACGAAGGCAGTAATCAACATTGACTTCTGTACCTTATTCGCCCATTTGTTATCTTAGCTTATCGGAGAACTGTAATCTTAAATTATTAATATGATTAAATTGTTGATTATTTTATTAAAATATTTATGATTCTTTTGCAACTTATTGTCTTAAATTGGAATTTTTTAACTGAATATCCTTCATTCACATTCTTTATCTACATATTAAACGTCGATATGAGTCGAAAGGAGTAATCAACATTGACTTCTTTACCTTATTAGTCCGTTTGTTAGATTAGCTTATCAGAGGACTGAAATCAAGGAATATTAATACAATTAACTAGATGATTATTTTATAAAAATAATTTATGCTTCTTTTGCAACTTATTGTCTTAAAATAGGATATTTCACTGAATATCCTTCAGTCACATTCTTTATCCACACATTAAATATCGATATGAGTCTAAAGGAGTAATCAACATTGACTTCTTTACCTAATTAGTCCGTTTTTAAACTTAGCTTATGATCAGAGGACTGAAATCCTGAAATATTAATGTAATTAACTGGATGATTATTTTATTAAAATATTTTATACTTCTTTTGCAACTTATTGTCTTAATTAGGATTTTTTAACTGAATATCCTTCAGTCACGTTCTTTATCCACACATTAAACGTCGATATAAGTCTAAAGGAGAAATCAACATTGATGTCTTTACCTTATTAGTCCGTTTGTAAGCTTATGATCAGAGGACTGAAATGCTGAAATATTAATGTAATTATCTAGATGATTATTTTATAAAAATATTTTTTACTTCATTTGCAACTTATCGTCTTAAATTAAAACTTTTTAACTGAATATGGTTCAGCCACATTTTTATCCACACATTAAACGTTGGCATGTCGAAAGCAGTAATCAACTTTGACTTCTTTAACTTATTAGTTCGTTTGCTTTATTAAAGTTACTCATTTATACCAGAACATTTAACATACTTTTAAATAGTACACACAAAAAAATGTTGATTTCCACTTATTTCTTTCCAAAAAGCTTACATTATTAAAACTTTTAATGACAGCAAGAGGATAGATGTATTTTAAAGGAAAACTTAAAAAAAAAGCAGCAGCAAATTAAATTATATTCCTATTTTCCACTCACACGTTCGTTATCGTGTGGTTAGCAAATAAATGAAAAATTTTATCTCTGTCTAACTGAAAGCTTCATTTTAGGGATAAGCTCCATTTTCCGACATCACTGTTCCCCTCTTCACATAAAAGATCCTGCTTTCTTTTATTTCCCTTCAGCACCATAAATCACTTGTGGGTGGGTCTTTCATTGTGTGGTACAAAATATTAGATCTCTGAACGAATAAAAAAAAGTGTTTCCCTGTCTGTTAAAGAATCAACAATAGCCAGTTCCTTACTAATGAATTAAATGGGTTCAAATCTATAAAAGAGCTTTAATTTATTACTGATTGGAGAAATGAGTTCCTTAAGTACTGATGTAGTTTGATGGTTGATTATTTCATTTAAAAATTGCATGCTCTTTTTGTGAAAAATTGGCTATGATTAAGATTTTTCAATTAAGTGAGTTCCCCTAAATTTTTCACAGATGAACAGATATTCAGAACATTACTTTATATTACTTGTGTGTTTGCTGGTTTAACGTTACGTATCATACTGTGGCAATGCCAATATCCCTCCGCTCAGCATGTACTCGCAGATTTATTTAGCGCATGAGCGAGCTGAACGAGAGGTAATGAAAAAATTCCAGAGATATCAGTTGGAAAAAAAATGGTATGTGTTGTGTTAATAAATGTTTGTGAAGTTTAAATCTTCTTGCATCCATCACTATTAGGATTATTTTCAATTTATGCCAAGCAATCCTCCATCATTTCTAAATCATAATAGCCAGTTATTGAATAAAAGGGAGGATTTTTCCACAATACAAAATGTGTTAGCCTTCTTTAAGTTGGATTATTATAAGTGATCTTTTCGAAGTGAAAGCTTAATCTTCGAGGTAAGTTGCATTTTCTGATTTAACTCTACCCCTTCACATTAAAGTTTCTGAAATTCTGTATTCCCTGCCAGCACTTTAAATCTCTAGTGGATGAGCCTTTTATAATGAATCTCATAAAAAAGGACTCAGAGACATTCTGTCACACACAAAAAGAAAGAAAAACAAATAAAAGAGGATAAATAAATTTCGGCCAATCTACTAAAGGATCGTAAATAACTAGTTTTTTACTAATAATTTAAATGAGTCAAAACCTATAAAATAGCTTTAATTTATGACGTCGGTTTCACTCAAAACAAGAGATTGATGTGGCTATAAATGTATCTTTTCATCTATTTCAAGAAATTAATTGATTGAGGCATTTAATCTGGGGAAAAGCCTTCTACAAAAATGCACTGATGCGGGAGGAGACTACTTTAAACACACCAAAAATTTTGTAAGTATAATTTTAAAAACATAGTTGTATCTCAAACATTTCAGAGCGACCCTCGTATTTTTTAAAAGTAATTTCACTAATAAGTTGAAAAACTCTACACAAAACCAATAAACACATAAATAAAGAATATGAATGTAGATTACTTGTTTTAAACGCTACGATCTTACATGTTTTTCCACACATGTCAGCATATTCAAAATATCTTGGCTAATTGACGCTTATATAAAATTTTAATTTTAAAGCAATCTATCATTATAGGAGCATAAAATATTTGAAAGAAATAATCAATAATAAATTAGATCAATGCTTCTCTTTAATTCTTACAAATTCCAAGACCGAATGGGTAGTACGTTGCACTTCGGTAGAAAAGTTCATGGGATCGAATTCTACTGTAGCAGGGTTGTTAGCACCCTTATAGAATCGGCTTTAAGTCCTAGATCTCGACCTCAGCGGCCAGTGTAGAGAAATATTAGATTGTAGCACTATAAACCTATAAATAATAAACTAAAATAATATTATTGTTTTAATTTAATTTACAATTTTCTTCAATAGAAAATATCTTATAATTCTTTAGTAGATTATTTAAAGCAATTTCTTTTCTGACAGGAACTTTCAGGGATGTAAAACTTTGCATCACAGATTAAAAAGTCCCCATCCACACAAGTGATTTATGGCTTTGTGAGGGTATAAAAGAATCCAGGATCTTTTAATGTAAAGGAGGGGGTAGACGAAAATGAATCTTATTTTTAAAATGAATCTTTAGGTTAGATAGAGATTAAAAAGTTATTTATTTGCTAGCAACATGATAAGGAATGGGCGAATGGAGATTAGAAAAACAATTTACCTTTTATCTCTCGAAAAAGGTTATGAGTAACTGACGTTTAGTTAAAAATATTGATTTAAGGCAATCAGTTGCGAAAAGAGTACGAAGTATTTGAATGCAATAATCAACTAAAAAATTACAATAATACTTAAGAATTTCATTTCTCTGATTAACAATAAATTTTAGGGGACATTATACCTTTTGATTTGCAAAATATATTAAAACATATTTTTGATTCAATATAAATCAAAAAGTTGTAACCTATATAGAACTACATTTTTTTAGATCACTAAAATAGTAAAAAACAAATGCCTCTAACATTATAAAAATACTTTTTTTTTTTGTTATATGAGGCAATAACCTTTAAATACATAAAACCTATACACCTGGTGAAAGAAAAGTAGAAACCCATTTACCAGCTACGTAACTTTTTATATTTATAAATTAGAACCTAATTTTTGCATTAAACAAAAACTAATTATGTTTTATATTTTGTGAAACACCATTACTTTGTTATTATATATTTTGTAACATATTTTAATTTACAGCCTGCGAAAGACTAATTTCTCTTAATTTTCAATTTCATAACAGTTTTATATTTTCTATATCTTATTCTTTCTTATATCGTATATCTTATTTGAAAGTTTGAAGGTCACATGTTATGCATTTAACGTTTAGCATACAAAAACTATGAACTTATATTAAAAAAGTAATTTGCTCTAATAAGTTGAAAAACTCTTCACAAAACCAATAATCGCATAAATGAAAAATGTTAATGTAGATTACTATTTTGAAAGCTGCGGTCTTACATGTTTTCTCACACATGTCAGCATATTCAAAGTATGTTGGTAATTGAACACTTATGTAAAAATTGTAATTTAAAACATCTTATCATTATAGGAGTATAAAATATTTCAAAGATATAATCAATAATAAATTAGATCAACGCTTCTCTTTAATTCTTATAAATCCTAAGACCGAATGGATAGTACGTTGCACTTCGGTACAGGAGTTCATGGGATCGAATTCTACTGTAGCGGGGTTGTTAGTACTCTTATAGAATCGGCTTTAAGTCCTAGATCTCGACCTCAGCGGCCAGTGTAGAGAAATATTAGATTGTAGCACTATAAACCTATAAATAATAAACTAAAATAATATTATTGTTTTAATTTAATTTACAATTTTCTTCAATAGAAAATATCTTATAATTCTTTAGTAGATTATTTAAAGCAATTTCTTTTCTGACAGGAACTTTCAGGGATGTAAAACTTTGCATCACAGATTAAAAAGTCCCCATCCACACAAGTGATTTATGGCTTTGTGAGGGTATAAAAGAATCCAGGATCTTTTAATGTAAAGGAGGGGGTAGACGAAAATGAATCTTATTTTTAAAATGAATCTTTAGGTTAGATAGAGATTAAAAAGTTATTTATTTTCTAGCTACAAGATATGGAATGGGCTAATGGAGATCAGAAAAACAGTTTACCTTTTATCTCTGGAAAAAGATTATGAGTAACCGAAGTTTAGCTAAAAATATTGATATAAGGCAATCAGTTGCGAAAGGAGTATAAAGTATTTGAATGGAATAATCAACTAAAAGATTACATTAATACTTGAGAATTTCATTTCTGTTATCAACAATAAATTTAGGGGCCATTATATCTTTTAAGTTTTAAAATCTTTATTAAAACAACCTATTTTTGATTCAATATAAATTAAAACGTTGAAGCCTATTTGGAACTACATTTTTTTTTGTAGATCACTAAAATGGTTAAAACATTTATTGTTTTGTTTTATGAAGCAATAACCTTTAAATACATAAAACATATATACACCTAGTGAAAAAATGTAGAAATCCATTTACCCAAGTAACTTTTGAAATTTGGAAATTAGAAACTAATTTTTTGTATTAAACAAAAGCTAATTATCTGTTATATTTTGTGAACCTCAATTACATTGTTATTATATATTTTATAACGTATCTTAATTTACAGCCTTTCAAAGATTAGTTTTAAAGCATCCTATTTAATTAAACTTAGGGGTCTCACTTCATGAAAAATTGTTAAATTTTGTTATAAGAAGTGATACATTTTTAAAAAATGTAATATATATTTACATTCAAAAAGTAAAATAAAAAAAAATCAGTTTATCGGCAAAATAACTTTATAAATTTGCAAATAAGAAACTAATTTTTTATGTACAAAAAAAAGTTAATTATTTTTTTCTCTATGAAAAATTTGTTTTATCAAGCAATATTCTTTAAATGCATAAAACATATGCATGTAGTGAAAAAAGTAGAAATCGATTTACCCCACAGGTAACTTTCGAAAAGTGCAATTTAGAAATTAATTTTAGTATTTAACAAAAGCTAATTATCTTTTATATGTTGTGAAGTCTCTATTACATTGTTATTATATACTTTATAACATATTTTAATATACAGCCTGTTACAGTCTAATTTTTCTTAATTTTCAATGCAAAAGTTTTATTTTTTCTAAATCTTATTGTTTCTTATATGTTATATCGTATATTCTTCCTATATCTTATTTGAAAGTTTGAAGGTCGCATGTTATGCATTTAACGTTTAGCATACAAAAACTATGAACTTATTTTTAAAAAGTAATTTTCACTAATAAGTTGAAAAACTCTTCACAAAACCAATAATCACATAAAGGAAAAATTTTAATGTAGATTACTGTTTTGAAAGCTGCGGTCTTACATGTTTTCCCACACATGTCAGCATATTCAAAATATCTTGGTAATTGACACTTAAGTAAAAGTTGCAATTTAAAACATCTTATCATTATAGGGGCATAAAATATTTGAAAGATATAATCAATAATAAATTAAATCAAAGCTTCTCTTTAATTCTTAGAAATCATAAGACCAAATGAGTAGTACGTTGCACTTCGGTACAGGAGTTCATGGGATCGAATTCTACTGTAGCGGGGTTGTTAGTACTCTTATAGAATCGGCTTTAAGTCCTAGATCTCGACCTCAGCGGCCAGTGTAGAGAAATATTAGATTGTAGCACTATAAACCTATAAATAATAAACTAAAATAATATTATTGTTTTAATTTAATTTACAATTTTCTTCAATAGAAAATGTCTTACAATTCTATAGTAGATTATTTAAAGCAATTTTTTCTGACAGATACTTTCAGGGATGTAAAACTCTGCATCATAGATTAAAAAGTCCCCATCCACACAAGTGATTTATGGCTTTGACATGGTATAAAAGAATCCAGGATCTTTTAATGTAAAGGAGGGGGTAGACGAAAATGAATCTTATTTTTAAAATGAATCTTTAGGTTAGATAGAGATTAAAAAGTTATTTATTTTCTAGCCACATGATAACGAGTGGGCGAATGGAGATGTGAAAAATAATTTACCTTGTATCTCTCGAAAAAGATTATGACTAACCGACGTTTAGTTAAAAATATAGATTTAAGGCAATCAGTTGCGAAAGGAGTACAAAGTATTTGAATGGAATAATCAACTAAAAATTATATTTATACTTAAGAATTTCATTTCTCTGATTAACAATAAATTTAGGAGACATTATACCTTTTGTGTTGAAAAATATATTAAAACATATTTTTGATTCAATATAAATCAAAAAGTTGTAGCCTATATAGAACTACATTTTTTTAGATCACTAAAATAGTAAAAAAATGCATCTAACATTATAAAAATACTTTTTTTTGTTATATGAAGCAATAACCTTTAAATACATAAAACCTATACACCTGGTGAAAAAAAAGTAGAAACCCATTTACCAGCTAGGTAACTTTTTAAATTTATAAATTAGAACCTAATTTTTGCATTAAACAAAAACTGATTATGTTTTATATTTTGTGAAACACCATTATTGTTATTATATATTTTGTAACATATTTTAATTTACAGCCTGTGAAAGACTAATTTCTCTTAATTTTCAATTTCATAACAGTTTTATTTTTTCTATATCTTATTCTTTCTTATATCGTATATCTTATTTGAAAGTTTGAAGGTCGCATGTTATGCATTTAACGTTTAGCATACAAAAACTATGAACTTATTTTTAAAAAGTAATTTGCACTAATAAGTTGAAAAACTCTTCACAAAACCAATAATCACATAAATGAAAAATGTTAATGTAGATTACTACTTTGAAAGCTGCGGTCTTACATGTTTTCCCACACATGTCAGCATATTCAAAATATCTTGGTAATTGAACACTTATGTAAAAATTGTAATTTAAAACATCTTATCATTATAAGAGTATAAAATATTTCAAAGATATAATCAATAATAAATTAGATCAACGCTTCTCTTTAATTCTTATAAATCCTAAGACCGAATGGATAGTACATTTCACTTCTGTACAGGAGTTCATGGGATCGAATTCTACTGTAGCAGGGATGTTACCACCCTTATAGAATCGGCTTTAAGTCCTAGATCTCGACCTCAGCGGCCAGTGTAGCGCAATAGCAAATTGAAGCACTATAAACCTATAAATAATAAACTAAAATAATATTATTGTTTTAATTTAATTTACAATTTTCTTCAATAGAAAATGTCTTACAATTCTATAGTAGATTATTTAAAGCAATTTTTTCTAACAGAAACTTTCAGGGATGTAAAACTTTGCATCATAGATTAAAAAGTCCCCATCCACACAAGTGATTTATGGCTTTGAAAGGGTATAAAAGAGTCCAGGATCTTTTAATGTAAAGGAGGGGGTAGACGAAAATGAATCTTATTTTTAAAATGAATCTTTAGGTTAGATAGAGATTAAAAAGTTATTTATTTTCTAGCCACATGATAAGGAGTGGGCGAATGGAGATGTGAAAAATAATTTACCTTTTATCTCTCAAAAAAGATTATGAGTAACCGACGTTTAGTTAAAAATATTGATTTAAGGCAATCAGTTGTGAAAGAAGTATAAAGAATTTGAATGGAATAATCAACTAAAAGATTACATTAATACTTAAGAATTTCATTTCTCTGATCAACAATAAATTTAGGGGACATTATACCTTTTGATTTGCAAAGTCTTTATTAAAACAACATATTTCTGATTCAAAATAAATCAAAACTTTGTGCCCTATTTAGAATTAAATTTTTTTGTAGATCACTAAATTGGTAAACAAAATGCGTCTAACATTATAAAAATGATTTTTTTTTGTTACATGAAGCAATAATCTTTAAATACATAAAACATATATACATCTAGTGAAAAAAAGTAGAAGTCCATTTACCCCCCAAGTAACTTTTGAAATTTGTAAATTAGAAACTAATTTTTGTAGTAAACAAAAGCTAAATATCTTTTATATTTTGTGAACCTCAATATTATATGTTCTTATTATATATTTTATATAATTAAACATGTTAAAGTCTAAATTTTCTTAATTTTCAATTTGTTAACAGTTTTTTTTTTTGTAGCTTTAAAACATTCCATTTATTTAAATTTAAGGGTCTAACTTCGTGAAAATGATTAAATTTTATTATATAAGAACTGATACATTTTTTAAAAAACTTAATATATATTTACATTCAAAAAATGAAATTAAGAAATCCGTTTATCGGCAAAATAGCTTTAGAAATTTGCAAATTACAAACTAATTTTTTATATAAAATAGAAATTAGTTAATTATTTTTTTTCTCTGTGAAAAGTAATTATATTAATACGAGCGATATACTCTATTCTATAGCATAATAAAAACTATAAATTTTGAAATTTCTTAAAGTTTTTAATTTTTTAAAATATAAAGTGTCAGATCAGAAGTTACAGAATGTTACAGTCAATGTAAAAGTCTGTTTAAAAAATAAACATACATTTTACTTCAATTTTATATAAAAGTTAAGTTTCAAATATATGTGTTTTAAAAGTTATTTTATTTCTTCTTTTGGTATATGATTTTTATGCTATTTAAAAAAATATATACTACTCAAAATCGCAAAGCTAAATTATATTACTAAAACCATAATGTTATTAAATAAAAATCCGTTCTAAAAGAAGCTAAACTGAGAAATCGAAATATTTCTGTTATAATAGAATCTTGACTTGAAATAAGTCTTGAAAGTTACTATGGCACCTTAAAGCTATTTTATAGATTTTAAATAATTTAATTTATCAGTAGGAAACTAGTTATTGAGGATTCTTTAATTACTGGGTAAAAGATATCCTTTTGCTGACAAAAACTCTCAGTGACCTCATATTTTGTACCACATAATAAAATCCCTAGCCACAAGTGATTTATGTGGCTCTCGGGGAATAAAAGAATCTAGGATCTTCTATGTAATATAGGAGAGGAATTATGTCAGAAAACAGAACTTTCAGTTAGAAAGAGATAAAAGCATAAATTTTGAACGAATTATCAACTAGAAATTTGCATCAATACTTAAGGATTTTTTCTTCGATTAAAAACAAATAAAAACTATTTCTTATATTTTTAACTCATTTAATTCATTAATTCGAAAATAGTTATGAATGATTTTTTAGTAACTAAGTAAAAGCAATTTCTTTTCGTCAGAGGAGGTGTCAAAGACTTCATACTTTGTACCACATAGAAAAAGGGCTGTACATAAGTGTTTCATGTGACTAATGGAGAATGAAAGGATCCAAGATCTTCCGATTAAATTACTAAATAAAATTCAATTTAAGGTAAGAAAGTACAAATTTTTCGGGATAATTCTGCGTACAGACATAAGAATTTTTTCTATGAATTATTTATCTACGGAGTAATACATAAATGTTTTCCAAGGGATATTTTATGTAATAATAAAACAAAATTAAAGAAAAAATTGAAAACTAGTTCCCAAGAAATATTTTGCAAAGAAATTTTTTATACTGACAAGCCCAACAGCCTACTGGAATAATATGCTTTCCCCATTATCTAGAAGAAACACTACAACGCTATACAATTCATTTACAACAGCATACTGGGAAACAACTTTTCTTTCCCATTATCTAGAAGAAACACTGCAACACTATACAATTAATTCACAACAGCATACTGGAAAACAACTTGTCTTCCCCATTATCTAGAAGAAACACTGCAACACTATGCAATTCATTCACAACAGCATACTGAAAAACAACTTGCCTTTCCCATTATCTAGAAGAAACGCTGCAACACTAAACAGTTCATTCACAACAGCATACAGGAAAACAACTTGCCTTTCCCATTATATAGAAGAAACACTGCAACACTATACAATTCATTCACAACATCATACTGGAAAACAACATGCCTTTACCATTATCTAGAAGAAACGCTACAACACTATACAGTTCATTCACAACAGCATACTGGAAAACAACTTGCCTTCCTCATTACCTAGAAGAAACAATACATTTCTACACAGTTCATTAATAAACAAAACAAAATACATAATTACTGTCATAAATATCACTACCGAAAAGCTATTCAACATAGAGTTAATACTTAGCTGTAAGTGCAGAACAATTGTATAAATAAAATAAATCTATTAAATTAAATATTGTGAAAATGTTGCTTTAAATATTGTGAATTGATATGAGTATGAAAAATTTATGACTGTGAAATTTGTTATTATAAATTAAATAATCAGAATTTAAATCATCCACGTATCGTGAAGCTATCGTTTTAATAAAATATACAACTAGTGAATAATATTATCACTTTACGATTTTAATAATAAACTGAACCAGTTTTATGGTTTTTAGTTCACTTATATTAGAAACAAATAATTAGAGTATTCTGCCAATATGTAGCCATTGCTTTGAAAATTCAACACTACTGAAGAGAAACGTTATTCTAGACTGAGTTAGATCATCTGTTTATCTCCCAAACAATGTAAACCACAAGAATAGATCTGTATTCTCCCTCTGCTACAAACTGAATTTGCTGCTATTCATGCATCTGCGTTTCAAAAACGGAGAGAATATGCTTTTGTGGCATAATTATACCTTATCTCCTAATTCTTCAAAGTCTTTGTGATTTGAAATACCACCCATTAATCATGGAAATATCTATCGCTGTTGACAGCTTTAATTATATAAACAATGTTGTCGCCGAGGAATAGTAGTAAATGACACCATCAGCGACAGCAAACAGATGATAAGGAAAGCTTTTGTCGATGTGCCTTATTTTATAATTTCGCATCATAGGCTCGTTACAGTAGACAGGTTAGCTTAAGAAAGGGAAAACAGAAACTAATATCGTGTTAGGAATAAATTAAATAAAAAGCAACTATCAGAAGAATTTTTATTCTTTTTTACATATTTTTCCATAATTCAAAAATTATGTATTAAGATTCATAAGCCGTCTCGTCTCATTAGCCCTCGTGTGCAAAACAGTAGACCGTAGCGCTCCAAACCAACCCAAACCAACCCATAAGAGCTGTTTTTTGGTATTCTTGCAGTTCTTATTCTGTCGTACAACCGTTGAGACTTGAAAATAGGTGAGTGTTTTTTATTTTAATTCTCAATCAGATTATCGTGGTTAAAGGATACATAATAAATACCAAACTACTGAATATTCCTTATTAGCATCTATTTATTCTTTATTTTTATGGTTTTAAGTTCATTTATATTAGAAACAAATAGTTAGAGTATTCAGCACATGTGTAGCCATTGCTTCGAAAACTCAGCATTACTAAAGAGAAGCTTTGTTCCAGACTGAGTTAATTCATCTGTTTATCTCCCAAACAATGTAAACCACAAGAATAGATCTGTATTCTCCCTCTGCTACAAACTGAATTTGCTGCTATTCATGCATCTGCGTTTCGAAAACGGAGAGAATATGCTTTTGTGGCATAATTATACCTTATCTCCTAATTCTTCAAGGTCTTTGTGATTTGAAATACCACCCATTAATCATGGAAATATTTATCGCTGCTGACAGCTTTAATTATATAAACAATGTTGTCGCCGAGGAATAGTAATAAATGACACCATCAGCGATCGCAAACAGATGATAAGAAAAGCTTTTGTCGATGTCCCTTATTTAATAATTTCGCATCATAGGCTCTTTAAATTAGATTGCTTAGATTAAGAAAGGGAAAACAGAAACTCATATCGTGTCAGGAGTAAATTAAATAAAAAGCAACTATCAGAAGAATTTTTATTCTTTTTTACATATTTTTCCATAATTCGAAAATTATGTATTAAGATTCATAAGAGCTGGATTTTGGTATTCCTGCAGTTCTTATTCTGTCGTGCAACCTTTGAGACTTGAAAATACGTGAGTGTTTTTTATTCTAATTCTCATTAAGATTATCGTGGTTACAGGATACATAATAAATACAAAATTATTGAATATTCCTCATTAGCATCTATTTATTCTTTCTTTTTATAGTTTTAAGTTCATTTATATTAGAAACAAATAATTAGAGTATTCTGCCAATATGTAGCCATTGCTTCGAAACCTCAGCATTGCTGAAGAGAAGCGTTATTCTACACTGAGTTAATTCATCTGTTTATCTCCCAAACAATGTAAACCACAAGAATAGATCTGTATTCTCCCTCTGCTACAGACTGAATTTTCTAATATTCATGCATCTGCGTTTAGAAAACGGGGGGAATATGCTTTTGTGGTATAATTATACCTTATCTCCTAATTCTTCAAGGTCTTTGTGATTTGAAATACCACCCATTAATCATGGAAATATTTATCGCTACTGACAGCTTTAATTATATAAACAATGTTGTCGCCGAGGAATAGTAATAAATGACATGAAAAGCGATTTCAGTGATCGCGAACATATGATAAGAGAAGCTTTTGTCGTTGTCCCTTATTTTATAATTTTGCATAATAGGATATTTACAATAGACTGCTTACATTAAAAAGGGAAAAGAGAAACTTATATCCTGTTAGGAGTAAATTAAATAAAAAGTAAATGTCAGAAAACTTTTTATTCTTTTTGATTATTTTTTCATAATTCAAAAATTATGTATTTAGATTCATAAGAGCTGGGTTTTGGTATTCCTGCAGTTCTTATTCTACTGTCGTAAACCATTGAGACTTGAAAATACGTTAGTGTTTTTTATTCTAATTCTCAATCAGATTATCGTGGTTATGGGATATATGATTTAAATCAAACTATTAAATTTAGCATCCTTTATTCTTCCTTTTTTACCTTTTTATGTAATAATGAATATACTTTAATGACAGCTCATTAAAGTGTGTATGTCAACAAAATTTTGCATTGCTAAAATAAAAGTGGTGATATAAATTAAACAAATCAACAGTTACCGCACTGTATGTTAAGAATGCAATATGGTGCCTTAACATTTAGTTTTCAAAAATCAAAAATTCGTGCTACCTACATTGCTAGGTATATGGTAACAAACAGCCATATTTATAAGATAAAAATAGGTGATCACTTCTAAGGAAATCTACTACACTTTCCTGTTTCAAATTCTAGATATCAAAATTGTAGAATAAATTCAATATTTATTCTACAATTTTGATATCTTGGTAATCCCTAAAGGGTTTTTTTCGAAACAATGCACTTCTACACAGTTCATTAATAAACAATTCAAAATACATACTGTCGACGCGGATTAATAACACAAACACAAAACGTAGACTATAACATTTGTCTTTAAACTTATTTTAATAATCATAATGCAAGCAGTATCGTGCGACCATCACTCACAAATAGTTCTAATTCTAAAAACTAAACTACAAAAGTGTTGCCACAAAAATGCAACTAAATTATACTACAGAAATAAAACATAGCACACGGAGCATAAAACATAACAGTACAAAATGTAACACATTGAGTTTGAAGATAAACAACAACAAAAAAAACATTAATAAATGATTCAAACACACTTCCTGTCATAAATATGAATACAAGCTATTTAACAAAGAGTTAATACTTATATGTAAGTGCACAACAATTGTATAAATTTTTTAAATTAAATAATGTGAAAATATTCCTTTAAATATTGTGAATTTCTATGAGTATAAAAAATCTATGACTGTGAAATTTATTATTATAAATTAAATAATCAGAATTTAAATCATCCAACAATCGTGAATCATTTTAATAATATATACAACTAGTGATTTATAGTATCACTTTACGATTTTAATAATAAACTAATACAATTTTATACTTTTTAGTTCACTTATATTAGAAACAAATAATTACAGTATTCTGCCAATATGTAGCCATTACTTCGAAAACTCAACATTACTGCAGAGAAGCGTTATTCTAGACTGAGTTAATTCATCTGTTTATCTCCCAAACAATGTAAACCACAAGAATAGATCTGTATTCACCCTCTGCGAATTTGCTGCTATTCATGCATCTGCGTTTCGAAAACGGAGAGAATATGCTTTTGTGGCATAATTATACCTTATCTCCTAATTCTTCAAGGTCTTTGTGATTTGAAATACCTCCCATTAATCATGGAAATATTTATCGCTCCTGACAGCTTTAATTATATAAACAATGTTGTCGCCGAGAAATAGTAATATATGACACCCTCAGCGATTTCAGTGATCGTGAACAGATGATAGGAAAAGCTTTTGTCGATGTCCCTTATTTTATGATTTCGCATCATAGGGTGGTTACAATAGACTGCTTAGATTAAGAAAGGGAAAACAGAAACTCCTATCGTGTTAGAAGTAAATTAAATAAAAAGTAACAATCACAAGACTTTTTATTCTTTTTGCTTATTTTTCCATAATTCAAAAATTATGTATTTAGATTCATAAGAGCTGGTTTTTGGTGTTCCTATAGTTCTTATTCTGCTGTCGTGAAACCATTAGGAATTTTAGTCCATTTGAGACTTAATTTGCTATTACTTCAGTTTATACGTGTGTAAAATTTCATAACAGAAATCTTACATAATCTTGTTCCTACAGCAATAGATGTTTTAAGAGAAATTATTTAGAGGTATTTTTCTCATGTTACAAAACTCCGGCTAAGAATTCTAAAAATTGGTCAATTTTGCATAATATGTATGACTTTCTGAATAGTCAATTTTCTTTAATCAATTTTACCTTTTAGATAGGTTTTTTAAAATACGTGAGTGTTTTTTATCCTAGTTCTTAATCAGATTATCGTGATTATGGGATATATGTTATGTTTGATATAAAACTATTCATATGGGATATATGAATAGTTTTATATCAAACTATTGAAAATGTTCATTAGCATCTTTTTCTTTTTTCTTTTTTACCTTTCAAATTGTAATAATGAAAATACTTCAATGATAGCACATTAAAGTGTGTCTATCAACAAAATTTTGTATTGCTAAGATAAAATTGGTTATATAAATTAAACAAATTAACAGTTACCGCATTGTATGTTAAGTATTCAATATGAAACCTTAACATTTAGTTTTCAAAAATCAAAAAATTCGTGCTAGCTACATTGCTATGTATATGGTAACGAACAGCCATATTTATAAGATAAAAATAGGTGATCACTTCTAGGCAAATCTACTACACTTTCCGGTTTCAAATCCAGATATCAAAATGGTAGGATAAATTCAATATTTATTCTATCATTTTGATATCGGGGAAATACTTGAAGGTTTCTTTAAATGTTATTTGAATTTCTTTCTTAACTTGAACAAAAGATTTTGGCTAACTACAGCACCCACTACACTTTCTAACTTAAATTAGCCATTTTAAATCAATCATATAATACAAATAAAATAAAATTGAGAATTTTTCTAATAAACTTTCTTTGAATTTTCCGATAAAAATAAAAATGGCCAATTTACCAGATTCTTTTTATAAAAATAATGTTTACTTGTCAATCGAGACTTTAGAAAATCAGTACTGAAGTGCTATCCAATCATAATTATTGATGCAGTAAAAATTTTGCTTTCTCAGAATGACATAACCTTTGTTGCAATAAAATATCACTATAATTAAAATTTTATTGAATTTTCTTACTTTCTTTCTCATAGACTTTTGAGAAACCCATATTAACCACATTTACTGAAGAAGTTGTTTGATCTTACTAGGAAACATTGCTAAAATGGCATAAAAGTTGGGTTTATTTATTGTAAATTGAATTATAGTTTACTCTGCAATGCGTATATTAGATCATTAAATGCAAAACCATACTTTTAGGAATAACTTAATTTTATAAGTGTTTCAATATTAGTTGCTTTAACATTTAGTTGACTCCACTAACTCGCCTGGTTCAACTATCAACTAGTAGAC
>CM063506.1:43446624-43469124 GCA_032207245.1 Pardosa pseudoannulata
GACCTTAAGAATAATATATTATGCTGAAAACTATATTCTAGAAAATATAGAAAAAATAATTTGTTCAAGATTATGCTCTTAAGTAAAGTATTGCATTTTTATATGGAAATAACAGTACATATTCATACATAAAAAAATTTTTAATTTCGTTTTTAATTAAAATTTAGTTTTTTAATAAAAAATTTCAATGTTTTATATTTCTATTTAGTTTTTAACTTTAATATTTTTACTAAAACTTGTTTTATACATTTATCTAAACATATTGCACAAGACTGTCATAGACTTTTAGATGCGTAATTTCCAGATGAAAGATGTAATCAGTTTTATTTCACATTTTTTATTTACTGATTTTGTCATTTTATTTATTTAATCTTGTTTACTCATATTATCGCATTTACTCATTATTCTTTTTGCGCTTTTCAGAATTTATTATTTCTTTTAATTTTTGCACTTTTCATTACTTCTTTTGCTATTTTTTAAATACCCATTCACTTTAATTATTAATTTTTTATTATATGTTTTACTGATATTGTTAGTACCTCTAATATTTTTATGAACCGCTCACTTGTCATATCATGTACCTTCATAACTGCTGAGGATATGTCTGTCAGGACCAGGTGCTAAGAAAAAACCATTCTATTGGAAGAGAAACGTGACATCAGTTTAAACGTCTGTCTAAGGTTACCTGCACGCGACACCTTCTTAACGTCACAGTTCCAAAATGTTGTTCTCACAGGACGTTACACTGGTCTTAAAACTAGCAGTATATCATTTATGCCGTTTAGGTAATCATTGTCAAAATTTTCACTCTTCCATCTTATTTAAAAACTGTCCAACAAGTAATATTACCTAGTAGCATTAAATATAATACTATTATTAAAATTGTTATATAATTATTAGTAAATATTTTATTTTACACATTATAAAAAGTAACAAGTAAAATATACACAATCATAATTAACAAGTTTGCTTTGTGTGTGATCATTGTATATGATATTAATTGTATAACACAAGTATTTTACACAAGTAAAACAGGTATTTCAGAACCACACATTTCATACACAAGCTTGCTTTGTGTGTGATCATTGTATATGATATTAATTGTATAACACAAGTATTTTACACAAGTAAAACAGGTATTTCAGAACCACACATTTCATACACAAGCTTGCTTTGTGTGTTCTTGTTATATGAAACAATAAATATACATAAATTAAAAAATATTAATTAACCAAATTTCATACACAATTTTATAAAACTTTAATAATTTAAAGAGGTATAGATATTTTAGCTATAAGATGATATAAAAAATTAAAGACTGATTAAATATCAACTTATAAAGATTTAATTAAGACAGAATAATTTTCAAAACATTTATAAGAAGAATTGGTATCAAATAATTCTGATATTTTACACAATTTCTTATCTTGGAAAAGGCAAAGTAAGCACTTGAAGAAAAAATACCCGTTCCTAATTAGCCGTTTCAGTGACCATTTTCAAAATATTCACGCTTCCTTTATATTTACAAACAGTTCAAAAAGTAATATTACCTAGTAGCATTAAATATAATTTTGAATAAAGTCTTTGCTTCATGCATCAGAAAATATATACCTGTATTCTAGGAACTTCCATTCTAGATTATTTACAATCAAATTTTGCTTTTTTTTCTAAATTTAAATTTATTTTTTTGACAAATTAACTTTTTTATAATCGAACTTTTCTCTCTAAAATTAGGGAGAAGCGAGATTATGAGTATACATTGTTATACTGAAAACTATATTCTAGAAAATGTAGATAAAGTAATGTGTTTGAGAATATGCTCTTAAGTAAAGTATTGCATTTTTATATTGAAATAACAATACATATTCATACATAAAAATTTTTAATTAATGTTTAATTTTTAATAAAATATTGCAATGTTTTATATTTTTATTTACTATTTAACGTTAATAGTTTTACTAAAATTTGCATTATACATTTATCTAAACATATTGCACAAGACTGTTATAGACTTTTAGATACAGTAATTTCCAGATGAAAAGTGTGATCAGATTTTTGCACATTTTTTATTAACTGGTTTTGTTATTTTATTTTTTTAATCTTATTTACTCATATATTATCGCATTTACTCATTATTATTTTTGCACTTATCAGCATTTATTATTTCTTTTAATTTTTGCATTTTTCATTACTTCTTTTGCTATTTTTTAAATACCCATTCACTTTAATTATTCATTTTTTATTATATGTTTTACTAACATTGTGAGTACCTCTAATATATTTATGAACCACTCACTTATCATATCATGTACATTCATAACTGAAGACTTGTCTGTCAGGACCAGGTGCTCCGAAAATACCATTCTATTGGAAGAAATAGGTGTCATCATTTTAAACGTCGCTCTAAGGTTACCTGTACTCGACACCATCTTAACGTCACAGTTCCAAAATGTTGTTCTCACAGGACGTTACACTGGTCTTAAAACTAGCAGTATATCTTTTATGCCGTTTAGGTAATCATTGTCAAAATTTTCACTCTTCCTTCTTATTTAAAAACTGTCCAACAAGTAATATTACCTAGTAGCATTAAATATAATACTATTATTAAAATTGTATATGATATTAATTGTATAACACAAGTATTTTACACAAGTAAAACAGGTATTTCAGAACCACACATTTCATACACAAGCTTGCTTTGTGTATGAAATCTGTTAGATCTTATGTAAGCATTGAAGAAAGTATAGATATTTTAGCTATAAGATGGTATAAAAAATTAAAGACTTATAACGATTTTTTGAGACAGAATAATTGACTAAACATTTATAAGAAGAATATTTATCAAATAATTCTGATATTATAAGCAATTTTTTATCTTGAAAAAAGTAAAGTAAGCAAATGAAGAAAAAATACCCGTTCCTAATTAGCCGTTTAGGTGACCATTTTCTAAATTTTCACGCTTCCTTTTTATTTACGAACTTCCAACAAGTAATATTACCTAGTAGCATTAAATATAATTTTGAATAAAGCCTCTGCTTCATGCTTCAGAAATTATATACCTGTATTCTAGGAACTTCCATTCTAGATTATTTACAATCAAATTTTGCATTTTTTCTAAATTTAAATTTATTTCTTTGAGAAGACAACTTTTTTATAATCTAATTTTTCTCTCTAAAATTGGAGAGATGCGAGATATTAAGTATAAATTGTCATACTGAAAACTATATTCTAGAAAATGTAGATAAAATAATGTGTTTGAGAATATGCTCTTAAGTAAAGTATTGCATTTTTATATTGAAATAACAATACATATTCATGCATAAAAAATCTTTTAATTAACATTTAATTTTTAATAAAAAATTGCAGTGCTTTATATTTTTATTTACTGTTACGTTACTTTAACGTTAATACTTTTACTAAAATTTGTTTTATACATTTATCTAAACGTATTGCACAAGACTGTTATAGACTTTTAGATAATTTCCAGGTGAAAAGTGTAATCAGTTTTTTTTTTCACATTTTTTATTTACTGATTTTGTCATTTTATTTATTTAATCTTGTTTACTCATATTATCGCATTTACTCATTATTCTTTTTGCACTTTTCATCATTTATTACTTCTTTTAATTTTTGCATTTTTCATTACTTCTTTTGCTATTTTTTAAATACCCATTCACTTTAATTATTCATTTTTTATTATATGTTTTACTGGCATTGTGAGTACCTCTAATATCTTTATGAACTGCTCTCTTGTCATATTATGTACCTTCATAACTGAAGATATGTCTGTCAGGACCAGGTGCTCCGAAAATACCATTCTATTGGAAGAAAAATGTGACATCAGTTTAAACGTCGATCTAAGGTTACCTGTACGAGACACCGTCTTAACGTCACAGTCCCAAAATGTTGTTATCACAGGACGTTACAATGTTCTTAAAGCTAGTATTATAACATTTATGCCGTTTAGATTACATTTTCAAAGTTTTTACGCTTCCTTTTTATTTAAAAACTGTTCAACAAGTAATATTACCTAGTAGTATTAAATATAGTAATATTATTGGAATTGTATATTATATCAATTGTATAATACAAATATTTTACACAGATAAAACAGATATTTCATAACCACATAGCCTGTTGTTTGCTTGCTTTGTGTATGAAATCTGTTAGATCATATGTAAGCACATACTGAAGAATGAATAGGTATTTTAGCGATATGATATTATAAAAAGATTAAAGACTGATTAAATATCAACTTATAAAGATTTAATTGATACAGAATAATTGGCAGAACATTGTTAAGAAGAAAATGTATCAAATAATTCTGATATTTTAAGCAATTTTTTATCTTGTAAAACGCAAATTAAGCAAATGAAGAAAAAATACCTGTTCCTAATTAAACGTTTAGGTTACATTTTCAAAATTTTCACGCTTCCTTCTTATTTTAAAACTGTCCAACAAGTAATATTACATTGTAGTAATAAATATAATAATATTATTTGAATTATATTTTATATTAATTGTATAACACAAGTTTTTACACAAGTAAAACAGGTATTTCAGACCCACATAGTCTGTTATTTAGTTGTTTTATGTATGAAATCTGTTAGATCATATGTAAGCACATATTGAAGAAAGTATAGGTATTTTAGCTATAAGATAATATAAAAAGATTAAAGACTGATTAAATATCGAATTATAAACATTAAAGACAGATAAATATTAACGACAGATTAAATATCATATGTATAATACAAATATTTTACACAGATAAAACAGATATTTCAGAATCACATAGCCTGTTTGCTTGCTTTGTGTATGAAATCTGTTAGATCATATGTAAGCACATACTGAAGAATGAATAGGTATTTTAGCGATATGATATTATAAAAAGATTAAAGACTTATTAAATATCGAGTTATAAAAATTTAATTGATACAGAATAATTGGCAGAACATTGTTAAATGTACAGTATCAAACAATTATAATATTTTATTAAATTTTTTACCTTGGAAAAGTCATAATAAGCAAATGAAAACAAATAACCATTGCTAACATGAAATTACTTATTACTAATCTTATAATGAACCTTTTTTTATATTTCTTTATGAAATTTGTTTTTTAAATATACATTTATACCTTATGGGTCTTTATGACATCGATAAAATATAATGTTATTACTCTTAAGACTTTCAACCCAAACCATTACCAAACCTCTTCCTTGCTGAACTGCGGGTCGAAGGTTTCTCACTTCTAAACCATTGATTTTATTTTTCAAATTAATTACAATTATCACCCTTTCCTTCTCTTCATCTCCCTTACTTTCTTGTTCACTCTCACTCATTCTCTCGTTCCAGCTCATTCTCCTCTATTTTTCTTTGTATCTTTCCTTAACCCTTTTTCTCCTCTCTTGTTCACTCTCTCTCCTGTTTCTCTCGTTTTCTCATCTCCTGTTTTCTCATTTTCTCTTCTCCTGTTTTCTCGTTTTTCTCTCTTTCTCTCACCTGTTTCTCTCGTTCTCTCTTCCTTCCCATTTATCTAAATCTCCCCTGTTTTTATTCTTTTTTTGTCAACTCACTCTATACTTTCTCACTTTCTTGTTTTCTTACTCTCGTTCATTTCATCTCATTCACACTCTCTATTTCATCCTCTTTAGCTTTCTTTCTCTCGATCTTGTAGGTCTCGGTCTCGTTAGCCCTCGTGTTACAAAAAGTAGACCGTAGCACTCCAAAATCAAATCAAATCAAATCATTCTCTCGATCTTATTATCTCTCTTCTTCTTTTCGTTCTCTCTCTCTCCCTCTATTACTTTATATTTATTTCTATATATCTCTAAATGTGTGTTGTGTGCTTGTGTACATATGTATTATGATCTCTAGACTTATCCTTTTAGACACTAAATATCACTCAAAATTAAATGACACATATGCACAAAAGTTTCAATTATATCATTTCATCAAATACATTGTGACATCGTACTGAATTTTAATGAATTCAGGAAACAATATATAAACTGTAAGGAATTTACACCCACGAAACATGTGTGCTTTGGTGACATCGGCAGGATCGCCCCATTTGACCCCTTCCAAACGGCGTTTCTTAGGAGAAGTAAGAAGTCGGCCGGCAAAAGGGGGACACATAAGGATTTTCGGTATCGTTGTTTGTTTTTGCAGGGCCTCGGAGAAGGAGGATGTGCCCTTTTCGGCAAGGCTCAAGTTTAAAGACAACTCCCCCCCCCCCGAAGAAGGGAGGGATCTGCAAGAGAACAGTGAAAAGTTAGAGTTCAGCGGAGAGTCGAGAGAGCCGGCGGCCGAGAAACATCTCTCTGTGTTGATGTGAGGAAAGACGACGCTCGGTTTTAAAAATCTGGCTAACACTGGCTCTGAGACTCACTATGATATTTCATTTTCTTTAATTTTGGTTTTAATATGTTGTAAATAAATGTGTGTTGTCCATCTAATCCTGATGTGCCTTAATTTTGGATTATGCATCCCAACGACAGTGCACGAACATACCCCAGTAAAGTAATCGGGCAGGTCCCACGCTAACGTAGCGCACCGTAGAAAGCGGGTGCGTTACATAAACGAAACACGTTTTTTTTAATAAAACATCTATACCCTTAAAATTTCACTTTACTTTTATAAACTAATTATTAATTTTTAAAAATGAAAACATGAGTTATTACGGAGAAATGCATGGCCTTGAAACAATTTCTTAAAATAGTCTTGATAGTTTTTATTATAATAAAACCAGCTCTTAACTGCATTTTAGAAAGCAATATTTTTAAAATATCAACAACAAATGTTAACAAAATATTTAATAGATATGCTTTCATATGTATGAGCAAATATGTATGTTTGTGTGTACCTTTTCTGTCTGTACCTTTTACAATTTGTATAAGAGCTAACATTCCTCCCAAACCTATTTTACACACATGAAGATTTTTTACAAATGTTTGTACTACTTGTAACACTTATAACACTTTAATGCAAGTGCTGTCTGAAAACTGAAATAAATATAGATGAAAGAATGACAATAAAGGCAAATCAAGCTGCTATGAAAAGACGCCTGTCTCAGTAGGTTCATAAATGATCGATAGGTATTAATAAATGAAGACAATTGCTATGAATCCGGAACTTCATTACATCAATAGGCTGATCCATCATCTTTCTAGAAACCATGACCAAACTTTTCCATTAATGGTTTAGAAGTACAGATGAATGTCACTATGGTCTCAGATTTTCTCGGCTTTCATTACTTTTGGGTGTATAATATTAATAATATGTATGGTTGAAAAAGAAAAACTATTAATTAGTGTAACAGTAAATTCAAAACAACTTTTCTAGTCTAGTATACATTAGATAAGACCACTTTGTAAATATATATATATATATATATATACACATATATATATATATATAATATATATATTATATATATAATATATATATATATATGTGTGTGTGTGTGTGTATTTTTTATTAAAGCATATAAAGTCGTGTGGGAAGAAGCACTCCTGAACCCCCAGATCTTTTGTCTATTCACTGTATGAAAAATGTTACTAATCGACTGTCATTTTAAAAAAAAAGCAATATTAAAAAACAGTTCTATTTTTCGTTCCAATTTTCCTAATACAGGTGAACCTAAAAGTTAAAGAGTTCTTAATATATATGGTAATATATAGCAATACAGATGATTGCTTCTTTCATGTCTTTACAACTCATAACTATTCCTACAAGAAATTAGAAGCTATCTTTTAAACGAAGATTAAGACGACATCGAAAATACAAAACATCATGATGTCTTTGTATGGGGATAGAAAAGGAATTCGTTTAATCCACAGTCTTGTTAAAGGTACAAAAATAACTGGAAAATACTTAGGCAGTTTTATAATGAAAATAAACTAAAAACTTCAGCCAAACATACTCAGCTTACAGAAGAAATTTGAGGTTTTGAGAAGTACAAATTAAGGGAGGAAAAAAGGGATTTAGGTAAGAAAATTGAGGGATTTTTCCTATGAAGTGCTGCAGCATCTGTAAGATTTGACTACGCCATCCAGTAAGATCTTAATCTTCTTTTAAAATGAGGATTAAGACGACATCGTAAATACAAAAGATCATGATGTCTTTGTATTGGGATAGGAAAGGAATTCGTTTAATCGACTGTCTTGTTAAAGTACAAAAATAACTGGAATATACTTAGGCAGTTTTGTAATGAAAATAAACTAAAAATTTCAGCCAAACATACTCAGCTTACAGAAGAAATTTGAGGTTTTGAGAAGTACAAATTAAGGGAGGAAAAAAGGGATTTAGGTAAGAAAATTGAGGGATTTTCCGTATGGAGTGCTGCAGCATCAGTAAGATTTAACTACGCTCTCCAGTTAGATCTTAATCTTCTTTTAAAATGAAGATTAAGACGACATTGTAAATACAAAACATCATGATGTCTTTGTATGGGGATAGAAAAGGAATTCGTTTAATCCACAGTCTTGTTAAAGGTACAAAAATAACTGGAAATTACTTAGGCGGTTTTGTAATGAAAATAAAATAAACAAATTCAGCCAAACATACTCAGCTTACAGAAGAAAATTGAGGTTTGGAGAAGTACAATTTAAGGACTGAAAAAAGGGATTTAGGTAAGAAAATTGAGGGATTTTCTGTAAGGAGTACTGTAGATTCCCCACTATTTTTATAATTAAGACATTTCATCGGACTCCCTACTCTACTTGAAATCTAAAATCATTCTCACTGCTCAATTTTTTTCAAATAATTACAGTGTATGATAAGCCGTAGGTACTTTGCGACATAGTCAGTGCAACAACATAGAGACACTATAATAACTCTGAAACTTCTTTATAAGAAATTCTATAATAATAAAGTACACTATGCTGAAAAAATAGTAATATTTTTTAATTCTCTAATTGTCATTGTAGGAGACAAAAAGATGCAAAGTCTTATAAACTAGCATATATCCCGTCATTAGACGGAATCAGTAAAATTTTTAATTTTCCAGAATTGTAAAGTGCCCTAACAGGCAGGTAAAGAAATGGTTTACTTTTTGGCTGAGAATTATCTTACAACAAAAAATAATCTATGATTAAATTTAAAATGATCACATATGTACCTAATCTATTATTTTATCCAAATATAAAAGAAAATTATCTATGATATCTAATTTCAGTGTAAAACGTATTAAAATAATGCAGACGATATTTAAATAATTTAAAACAAAATATGTTTAAATGAGATGGTTAAAGGAATGACGTCCTAATGCTAGAAAAAATGTTATTTTTGCCTATTTATTATGTGATAAATTGATAAATTTAATCGCCTGCTCTTAACCGGAGAAAATAGGGTTTGAAATAATGGCATTAAAAGCTCGAAAAGGGGGATGGGGTGAATTTCGAACATTTTAAAGATGATAGTATTCTTTGCTGTGATATGAAGCATATTTATACCAATTTATTTTAGAATCGGATCGATAGTTTAGAAGTAGATAAGCTTTACTCGCTTTGAATTTTACTAAACCTAACTCATCAAGAATCCAATATGGATGCCTCTATCCATTCCAAGTCCAATGGTTCATAAATTTGAAGACAGACAGACTATTTTAGGCTATTATTATATAGGGAATGACACGAATCACACTGATTTGCTTTTCATGATAGCAGAGAGCATGGAAAAATAAAGCTCGATTATAAAAGAAAAAATACACGTCTGCATCGTATTGGTGTATTTTTGTATTAGAACTAACATTTATTGCAATTAATACATGTTACGAACTTTGATCATGACGCTTCTTTAATATTGTACAGCACTTGTGACACATTGTTGCAAATTATTCCCCAAAACTTCCGAACAAATATACAAGAAAAAGCAAAATAAGATACATCTAGCTACTTTGAAAAGAAAAGTGTCTCTGAAGATCCACAAAATGATCGATGGAGCTTAACGAATTACGACAATTGCTTCGAATCACGACTTCTTTACATTAATAGGCCAATCCATCATTTACTTCGAAATATGACCAAACTTTTCCATTATGAAGAAAGTCAATAAGAGTCAATGAAGAAAGTAACCACTCCGTGATAACGTAGCTATGGTCTCAAATACACTTGAGTATTTCTGGTTTTGAGTGCTGAACAACGATATACAGGCCCAGGGCCAGTAGGTGTACATGCACGCAGGAGACCATTTTTTAGGACGGCAGACGTAAATAAAAAATATCTAAATATGATAAATAAATCAATTGGAAATAACAATACAGATTTAAATCTGTCCTTTTAAATTAATGTTATATCTTCATTTTATAATGGTGGAAGCAGCAGTTTTTTGAAATCGAAATGATAAAAAAATATTATCAGTCAATTAACCCAGAAATGTTTAACAATCTAGGATGGCTAAAAAACAAAACTTAACACATTATATGCGGGCTTGGCGAATGCGGTAATACTTTAAAGGCTTTAAAGGTGGTGTGGCAACTGGACCTTATGAAGAAAGTCAATAAAAGTCAATGAAGAAAGTAACCACTCCGTGATAACGTAGCTATGGTCTCAAATACACTTGAGTATTTCTGGTTTTGAGTGCTGAACAACGTTATACAGGCCCAGGGCCAGTAAGCATACATGCACGCAGGAGACCATTTTTTAGGACAGCAGACGTAAATAAAAAATATCTAAATATGATAAATAAATCAATTGGAAATAACAATACAGATTTAAATCTGTCCTTTTAAATTAATGTTATATCTTCATTTTATAATGGTGGAAGCAGCAGTTTTTTGAAATCGAAATGATAAAAAAATATTATCAGTCAATTAACCCAGAAATGTTTAACAATCTAGGATGGCTAAAAAACAAAACTTAACACATTATATGCGGGCTTGGCGAATGCGGTAATACTTTAAAGGCTTTAAAGGTGGTGTGGCAACTGGACCTTATGAAGAAAGTCAATAAGAGTCAATGAAGAAAGTAACCACTCCGTGATAACGTAGCTATGGTCTCAAATACACTTGAGTATTTCTGGTTTTGAGTGCTGAACAACGATATACAGGCCCAGGGCCAGTAGGTGTACATGCACGCAGGAGACCATTTTTTAGGACGGCAGACGTAAATAAAAAATATCTAAATATGATAAATAAATCAATTGGAAATAACAATAGAGATTTAAATCTGTCCCTTTAAATTAATGTTATATCTTCATTTTATAATGGTGGAAGCAGTTTTTTGAAATCGAAATGATAAAAAAATATTATCAGTCAATTAACCCAGAAATGTTTAACAATCTAGGATGGCTAAAAAACAAAACTTAACACATTATATGCGGGCTTGGCGAATGCGGTAATACTTTAAAGGCTTTAAAAGTGGTGTGTGCAACTGGACCTTATGAAGAAAGTTAATGAGAGTCAATGAAGAAAGTAACCACTCCGTGATAACGTAGCTATGGTCTCAAATACACTTGAGTAGGTGAGTGCTGAACAACGATATACAGACCCAGCAGTAGGTGTACATGCACGCAGGAGACCATTTTTTAGGACAGCAGACGTAAATAAAAAATATCTAAATATGATAAATAAATCAATTGGAAATAACAATAGAGATTTAAATCTGTCCCTTTAAATTAATGTTATATCTTCATTTTATAATGGTGGAAGCAGTTTTTTGAAATCGAAATGATAAAAAAATTTTATCAGTCAATTAACCCAGAAATGTTTAACAATCTAGGATGGCTAAAAAACAAAACTTAACACATTATATGCGGGCTTGGCGAATGCGGTAATACTTTAAAGGCTTTAAAAGTGGTGTGGCAACTGGACCATATGGGTCGAGCCCGTCAATCAAGAGGCTTGTGTCAGTAAGCACAAAAATGACAACGAGAGAGAAATAAACACCCTTTAAATTAATGTTATATCTTCATTTTGTAATGGTGTAAGCAGTTTTTTGAAATCGAAATGATAAAAAAATATTATCAGTCAATTAACCCAGAAATGTTTAACAATCTAGGATGGCTAAAAAACAAAACTTAATACATTATATGCGGGCTTGGCGAATGCGGTAATACTTTAAAGGCTTTAAAGGTGGTGTGGCAACTGGACCATATGGGCCGAGCCCGTCAATCCAGAGGCTTCTGTCAGTAAGCACAAAAATGAAAACGAGAGAGAAATAAACACCCTTTAAATTAATGTTATATCTTCATTTTGTAATGGTGTAAGCAGTTTTTTGAAATCGAAATGATAAAAAATATTATCAGTCAATTAACCCAGAAATGTTTAACAATCTAGGATGGCTAAAAAACAAAACTTAATACATTATATGCGGGCTTGGCGAATGCGGTAATACTTTAAAGGCTTTAAAGGTGGTGTGGCAACTGGACCATATGGGCCGAGCCCGTCAATCCAGAGGCTTGTGTCAGTAAGCACAAAAATGACAACGAGAGAGAAATAAACACCCTTTAAATTAATGTTATATCTTCATTTTATAATGGTGGAAGCAGTTTTTTGAAATCGGAATGATAAAAAATATTATCAGTCAATTAACCCAGAAATGTTTAACAATCTAGGATGGCTAAAAAACAAAACTTAACACATTATATGCGGGCTTGGCGAATGCGGTAATACTTTAAAGGCTTTAAAAGTGGTGTGGCAACTGGACCATATGGGCCGAGCCCGTCAATCCAGAGGCTTCTGTCAGTAAGCACAAAAATGAAAACGAGAGAGAAATAAACACCCTTTAAATTAATGTTATATCTTCATTTTATAATGGTGGAAGCAGCAGTTTTTTGAAATCGAAATGATAAAAAAATATTATCAGTCAATTAACCCAGAAATGTTTAACAATCTAGGATGGCTAAAAAACAAAACTTAACACATTATATGCGGGCTTGGCGAATGCGGTAATACTTTAAAGGCTTTAAAAGTGGTGTGGCAACTGGACCATATGGGCCGAGCCCGTCAATCCAGAGGCTTGTGTCAGTAAGCACAAAAATGACAACGAGAGAGAAATAAACACCCTTTAAATTAATGTTATATCTTCATTTTGTAATGGTGTAAGCAGTTTTTTTAAATCGAAATGATAAAAAATATTATCAGTCAATTAACCCAGAAATGTTTAACAATCTAGGATGGCTAAAAAACAAAACTTAACACATTATATGCAGGCTTGGCGAATGCGGTAATACTTTAAAGGCTTTAAAGGTGGTGGCAACTGGACCATATGGGCCGAGCCCGTCAATCAAGAGGCTTGTGTCAGTAAGCACAAAAATGACAACGAGAGAGAAATAAACACCCTTTAAATTCATGTTATATCTTCATTTTGTAATGGTGTAAGCAGTTTTTTGAAATCGAAATGATAAAAAATATTATCAGTCAATTAACCCAGAAATGTTTAACAATCTAGGATGGCTAAAAAACAAAACTTAACACATTATATGCGGGCTTGGCGAATGCGGTAATACTTTAAAGGCTTTAAAGGTGGTGTGGCAACTGGACCATATGGGCCGAGCCCGTCAATCCAGAGGCTTGTGTCAGTAAGCACAAAAATGACAACGAGAGAGAAATAAACACCCTTTAAATTAATGTTATATCTTCATTTTATATTGGTGGAAGCAGTTTTTTGAAATCGGAAATGATAAAAAATATTATCAGTCAATTAACCCAGAAATGTTTAACAATCTAGGATGGCTAAAAAACAAAACTTAACACATTATATGCGGGCTTGGCGAATGCGGTAATACTTTAAAGGCTTTAAAAGTGGTGTGGCAACTGGACCATATGGGCCGAGCCCGTCAATCAAGAGGCTTGTGTCAGTAAGCACAAAAATGACAACGAGAGAGAAATAAACACCCTTTAAATTAATGTTATATCTTCATTTTATAATGGTGGAAGCAGTTTTTTGAAATCGGAATGATAAAAAATATTATCAGTCAATTAACCCAGAAATGTTTAACAATCTAGGATGGCTAAAAAACAAAACTTAACACATTATATGCGGGCTTGGCGAATGCGGTAATACTTTAAAGGCTTTAAAAGTGGTGTGGCAACTGGACCATATGGGCCGAGCCCGTCAATCAAGAGGCTTGTGTCAGTAAGCACAAAAATGACAACGAGAGAGAAATAAACACCCTTTAAATTAATGTTATATCTTCATTTTGTAATGGTGTAAGCAGTTTTTTGAAATCGAAATGATAAAAAAATATTATCAGTCAATTAACCCAGAAATGTTTAACAATCTAGGATGGCTAAAAAACAAAACTTAACACATTATATGCGGGCTTGGCGAATGCGGTAATACTTTAAAGGCTTTAAAAGTGGTGTGGCAACTGGACCATATGGGCCGAGCCCGTCAATCAAGAGGCTTGTGTCAGTAAGCACAAAAATGACAACGAGAGAGAAATAAACACCCTTTAAATTAATGTTATATCTTCATTTTGTAATGGTGTAAGCAGTTTTTTGAAATCGAAATGATAAAAAAATATTATCAGTCAATTAACCCAGAAATGTTTAACAATCTAGGATGGCTAAAAAACAAAACTTAACACATTATATGCGGGCTTGGCGAATGCGGTAATACTTTAAAGGCTTTAAAAGTGGTGTGGCAACTGGACCATATGGGCCGAGCCCGTCAATCAAGAGGCTTGTGTCAGTAAGCACAAAAATGACAACGAGAGAGAAATAAACACCCTTTAAATTAATGTTATATCTTCATTTTGTAATGGTGTAAGCAGTTTTTTGAAATCGGAAATGATAAAAAATATTATCAGTCAATTAACCCAGAAATGTTTAACAATCTAGGATGGCTAAAAAACAAAACTTAACACATTATATGCGGGCTTGGCGAATGCGGTAATACTTTAAAGGCTTTAAAAGTGGTGTGGCAACTGGACCATATGGGCCGAGCCCGTCAATCAAGAGGCTTGTGTCAGTAAGCACAAAAATGACAACGAGAGAGAAATAAACACCCTTTAAATTAATGTTATATCTTCATTTTGTAATGGTGTAAGCAGTTTTTTTGAAATCGAAATGATAAAAAATATTATCAGTCAATTAACCCAGAAATGTTTAACAATCTAGGATGGCTAAAAAACAAAACTTAACACATTATATGCGGGCTTGGCGAATGCGGTAATACTTTAAAGGCTTTAAAAGTGGTGTGGCAACTGGACCATATGGGCCGAGCCCGTCAATCAAGAGGCTTGTGTCAGTAAGCACAAAAATGACAACGAGAGAGAAATAAACACCCTTTAAATTAATGTTATATCTTCATTTTGTAATGGTGTAAGCAGTTTTTTGAAATCGAAATGATAAAAAATATTATCAGTCAATTAACCCAGAAATGTTTAACAATCTAGGATGGCTAAAAAACAAAACTTAACACATTATATGCGGGCTTGGCGAATGCGGTAATACTTTAAAGGCTTTAAAAGTGGTGTGGCAACTGGACCATATGGGCCGAGCCCGTCAATCAAGAGGCTTGTGTCAGTAAGCACAAAAATGACAACGAGAGAGAAATAAACACCCTTTAAATTAATGTTATATCTTCATTTTGTAATGGTGTAAGCAGTTTTTTGAAATCGAAATGATAAAAAAATATTATCAGTCAATTAACCCAGAAATGTTTAACAATCTAGGATGGCTAAAAAACAAAACTTAACACATTATATGCGGGCTTGGCGAATGCGGTAATACTTTAAAGGCTTTAAAAGTGGTGTGGCAACTGGACCATATGGGCCGAGCCCGTCAATCAAGAGGCTTGTGTCAGTAAGCACAAAAATGACAACGAGAGAGAAATAAACACCCTTTAAATTAATGTTATATCTTCATTTTGTAATGGTGTAAGCAGTTTTTTTGAAATCGAAATGATAAAAAAATATTATCAGTCAATTAACCCAGAAATGTTTAACAATCTAGGATGGCTAAAAAACAAAACTTAACACATTATATGCGGGCTTGGCGAATGCGGTAATACTTTAAAGGCTTTAAAAGTGGTGTGGCAACTGGACCATATGGGCCGAGCCCGTCAATCAAGAGGCTTGTGTCAGTAAGCACAAAAATGACAACGAGAGAGAAATAAACACCCTTTAAATTAATGTTATATCTTCATTTTGTAATGGTGTAAGCAGTTTTTTGAAATCGAAATGATAAAAAATATTATCAGTCAATTAACCCAGAAATGTTTAACAATCTAGGATGGCTAAAAAACAAAACTTAACACATTATATGCGGGCTTGGCGAATGCGGTAATACTTTAAAGGCTTTAAAAGTGGTGTGGCAACTGGACCATATGGGCCGAGCCCGTCAATCAAGAGGCTTGTGTCAGTAAGCACAAAAATGACAACGAGAGAGAAATAAACACCCTTTAAATTAATGTTATATCTTCATTTTGTAATGGTGTAAGCAGTTTTTTGAAATCGAAATGATAAAAAATATTATCAGTCAATTAACCCAGAAATGTTTAACAATCTAGGATGGCTAAAAAACAAAACTTAATACATTATATGCGGGCTTGGCGAATGCGGTAATACTTTAAAGGCTTTAAAGGTGGTGTGGCAACTGGACCATATGGGCCGAGCCCGTCAATCCAGAGGCTTGTGTCAGTAAGCACAAAAATGACAACGAGAGAGAAATAAACACCCTTTAAATTAATGTTATATCTTCATTTTATATTGGTGGAAGCAGTTTTTTGAAATCGGAATGATAAAAAAATATTATCAGTCAATTAACCCAGAAATGTTTAACAATCTAGGATAGCTAAAAAACAAAACTTAACACATTATATGCGGGCTTGGCGAATGCGGTAATACTTTAAAGGCTTTAAAAGTGGTGTGACAACTGGACCATATGGGCCGAGCCCGTCAATCCAGAGGCTTGTGTCAGTAAGCACAAAAATGACAACGAGAGAGAAATAAACACCCTTTAAATTAATGTTATATCTTCATTTTATAATGGTGGAAGCAGTTTTTTGAAATCGGAATGATAAAAAATATTATCAGTCAATTAACCCAGAAATGTTTAACAATCTAGGATGGCTAAAAAACAAAGCTTAACACATTATATGAGGGCTTGGCGAATGCGGTAATACTTTAAAGGCTTTAAAGGTGGTGTGGTAACTGGACCATATGAGCCGAGCCCGTCAATCCAGAGGCTTCTGTCAGTAAGCACAAACATGACAAAGAGCGAAAAATAAACACATAAAAGAACAAAGAGATAGAAGGGTGGATTCGTGAGTTCATAATATAAAACTAGAGAGTAGAGAGTTTAGGGATAGAAAAACATAAAATATTTTTGTGGCCAGTGACATTCGCACAAAAAAAGCCGAAAATATAGAATAGTAGTGTTCAAAATCGAAAAAATTAAAAATTTTGGAAAAAATAAAAATATATGTTTTAAAAATAAATAAATTGCATTAAAAATCTGATAAGGGCCTAAATAATAATATCTAAACATAAGAATAATTTTTATTAATTTAGATTAAGTTTTATAAATTTTTGTCTATTGAATAATAATGATCAGAAACGATAGTTAAAATTTTCGAAAAAATAAAAATATATGTTAAAAAAAATAAACAAATTGCACTAAAAATCCGAAAAGGATATAAATAATAATAAATAAACATAAAAACGATTTTTATTAATTTACATTATGTTTTGGAATTTTTATCTATTGTATAGTAATGATCAAAATCGAAAAAGTTAAAAATTTTGAAAAAATAAAAATATATGTTTTAAAAATAAATAAATTGCATTAAAAATCCGAAAAGGGCCTAAATAATAATAAATAAACATAAAAACAATTTTTATTAATTTAGATTATGTTTTGGAATTTTTATCTATTGTATAGTAATGATCAAAATCGAAAAAGTTAAAAATTTTGAAAAAATAAAAAGTATATGTTTAAAAATAAATAAATTACATTAAAAATCCGAAAAGGGCCTAAATAATAATAAATAAACATAAAATTAATTTTTATTAATTTATATTATGTTTTGGAATTTTTATCTATTGAATAATAATGATCAAATTCGAAAATGTTAAAAATTTTGAAAAAATAGAAATATGTTTTAAAAATAAATAAATTGCATTAAAAATCCGAAAATGGCCTAAATAATAATAAATAAATATAAATGCTGTAATACTCGAGTAGAGGGAGAATACCAAGAAAAATACCAAAAAAAAAAATAGTGGTGATCTCCATTTCCCGCCGATAACACACACTCTGCGCAAAAGGGAGATTTCTCGCTCCCGCAAATAACGATTGGCATGCCAAGTGAGTAATTCTCGTTCCCTCATGTAATATGTTAATAACCCCCTGGGGCGAGATTCTTCTCTGCCTCATTGCCACCATCTAATTTAATAAGTTCTAAGTGGGCTTGAAGAACCATAGAGCACTGACGGCTTCATCTGAAGTATGATGAACCACCTTCACACACATACGAACAAGTAAACTCACACACAAATTTACATATATATAATATATCAACATTATTGCACTTAACATATCCCTCTAATTTTCTCGTTTTCCCCTTCTCAGTCTTTCATAGCTATTTTCCCATCCGTATAATATCTTATTAAAAGGACCGTCCGGTACTTAAAAGAATTCGGGAAAAATTTGTTTCATATCTCGCTGTGGGGCCGACATTTTTGTTAGCAACACGTTTTTGTGATCATCCCCTTCTCTACTCTTGCCAGAGTAACATGTAGGTTTCTTAGATCCGAAACAAAAGTTAAGTTCCATGTCGGACGTTGTTGCTTCTTTTCATGGTGCCACGACTGCGTTTTAACCTTTTAGAGAACACTGGTTTCATAGTGAAACCTCTTGTTGAACATTTTTTTCTCTAATCTTTAGAGAAATATGGATGGTTTTTTTTCTATTGTTTTTTTGGGTTGTTCGGAAAGTAAATTCGTTTTTTCCCGACACAGGATTTAATTGTATTTTTTTGCACCCAACATCACATTTAAGCCGTATAATTTTTATATGCTTTGAGAGCTCATTTAGCAATTCGTGTGTGTGAAAAATTCCAATTAATTCTACGCAGTAGTTTTTGGTTGGTGCCCTTTTAAATATGGAGAGCTATAAGCAGCATTTTCGACATATCTTACTGTTTTACTACAGAAAGGGTAAAAATGCTGTTCAAGCCAGAAAGAAATTGACCGATGTGGATGGAGAAGATGTGTTGACAGTACGCCAGTGCCAGACCTGGTTCGCTAGAATTCGATCCGGCAATGTTGATGTCGAAGATGCACCACGTTCGGGAAGGCCGGTTGAAGCTGATAAAGATGTTTTTTTGTCAGCAAAGATAAAAAATTTTATGAGCGTGGAATTATGCTACTACCAGAAAGATGGCAAAAAGTGTTGTACCAGAACGGCCAATATATCGCTTTGACCATTCGACCACTGAGTTAGTAATTTAATAAAGTATTTTTTATTATACGAAAAGTGCCTTTCATTTCCACAAAAAAAAAATTATTTTCCGAACAACCCAATATTATTTTGACATTTAAAACTTACAATAGATGATACTACTGCATTTAACTTATTTTTTCTTTTTTCTAAATGTAATCTATTTTTCTTTTTGCATTTATACTTGCTGTACCTGGAAATTTAGTAATTCAATTTTTCTTTTCGCTTATAACCCCGCACAAAAATTTCTATTCAAACAGCACTTATAAATTGTTAAAATATTTATTTACTATACTTTTTAAGAACACTTATTTATTGTTCTTCCAATGTAAATAAAATTTTAAAAAGCATTGCTTCTACTTTGTACAAAGGGATGGGTTTGCCAGTTAACCCCCCTCAATCCCTCCTATGGTATCCTCTAAGCCAAACCCTCCTAAAGATTTAAAAAAAAAGAAAAAAAATTGCATTTGTATGGTTCATAGATAATATTTATAAAGTAATTTCATTAAATTCCAAAGAATTTATGTAGGTGAGCTTTAAAGGGTTAACTACGATTCTCCTTGTCAGCAAGTAAAAATAATAGAGGCTAAACTTTCATAATTTTGTGCAACAGGATGATTTAATTTCGCCGTGTTACATATATGTACGCATATGTATACATAATAAATTTTATAACAATATAACTTCAATTAATATGTACAAACTGTCATAGTTTATACCGCTTAGAAGCCTTATAACTTGTACACGTCTAATAATCACTGTTTACAGTTTACGATTCTTCTTTTTAATGATAAATAATGCATAGAATTATTTTGTAATAGCGAAAACCGATGTATTTTGGTACGGATTGACTTACAATTACTTAGGCTTTATTCAGTTGAAAACAGTTTTCGATATCATACGAGAAATCTGCGTATTCCACATCGAGAAAAGAAAATGTAATTTGAACCTGTTAGTTTTTCAACATGTACATGGGCCGAACGATGGTCGAATGGTAGAGCGCTGCCCTTCGGTACCGGATCTCCCGGGTTCGAATGCAGCTGCTGTTTTTAGTTGATTGGAATTTGCTTTCAGCATTAGGTACTGGTCTCATTAGCCATCGTGAGCAAAACAGTAGACCGTAGTGATCTAAACCAAACTAAAATAAACTAAACTCCTTGGCGTAACAGCCCTACCAAAGGCCCTGGAGTGCGAAGCATATGTTCCGGTTAGATGGTAAAACTTACGCGGAGCCCCATTATTTTGTTCTAATGAATGCTTGGTCCTTAATTTGTCTACCCAATGAAGGGATGAAAAGCTGATCAGCGTTACCCATCCCGGGGATCGAACCTCGGACATGTCCCATGGGAGCGTGGTGATGTTAAAGAGCTACCACATCACCACTGGGTTTCGATCCAAACCAAAACCAAACCAAAAACCAAAATCAACGTGTATATGTTAACGTGTGATACGACCTAAAAATTTTAAAATATATCTCGAACGCAAAATTTATTTATGACATGTTTTTTAACATAAAATTCCGCACACTCCACAATATTTGTTAGCCCTCGTGTTGCAAAAAATGTAGACCGTAGCACTCCAAACTAATTTAAACCACAATATTTGTTTATGTATTTGTTTATGTCACAATGCATTAATACAAGTAATATCAGCTTCGGGTATAATGTCCCGCATCTAATATATATTTTACTATTAAAGTGAGAAATTAATTATTTCATAAAATAATTAGGTATTTATGAAATAACTGGACAAGTCATTTAAATTATATAATAGATGAAAAATTTCATAGTTTAACTAGTTGTTCTAAGAAATAACTAAAGATAGATAGTTAAAGTGAAAAAAAGAATTTCAAAATAGTTTTATAAACTAATTGATCATAAATAGCTAAAATCTCTCAAAAAATACATTTCATTCCAATTGCGGAGAAATAATTGATAAATAATGATGGAAAGCTGATGATATAATGAATCCTTGTAGCTAGCACTGGGGTGATGATTCGTTCTTCTACGTGACAGGTCCGAGATTCTGTCCCCGGACTGGGCAAGGTTGACTCAGCCTTTCTCCTCTTCAGTGGGTAGACAAACTGAGGAAAAGCATGCTTGGGAACTAAACACTGGGGGTTCCACATAAGGTTGACAACCTAACCGATTATATACTTTGTACAACATGGCCCTTGGTCTCGGAAACGGAGTTGGTACCGTAGGCTTGAAACACCTAGAGGTTGTTGCGCCGAGGAGTTAATGTGACTAGTGGACAGATTGTTAGCATTGGACTAGGAGAAAGTTAAACAGCTAGAAGTAATAAAAATGTAGTCAGCCAACATTGAAGAGAACGACACATGTCTAATTAAAACTTTATTAGAGAGCTGCTAAAACGGACATCTTTACTAGTCAACGACAGACAAAGAAAAGAAAAAAAATCACTCTGCTAGAACTGAGGTGCACCTAGGTGTGCAGAGCCACCTAGGAGTTGTTGCACCGAGGAGTTTAGTTTAGATTTAGATGATATAATTTATTATTGTTCAAATACACCATCTAAATTTTAAGTCTAAAAGCAATGGGATGAAATGTACACACACGCGCCATTACAAATCAGCTATAAAGAGTTCAAACCTGACTAAAAGCAACTAGAACCCGTTCAAAGAACTTTCAAGTGCCGTATTTCATACTTTAAAGATCAAGTAATCTTTATATTATAGAACACCTAGTTCGATCGTAGATTTCAATAATTTTATATACTTTTACGGACTTATATAGTTATTTATGAAATACCTAGTTATTATATAAAACAGCGTATTTCAAACTTTGATAGTACTATACATGCAGCCAAAATTCACTCTTAGTAACAATAAAGAATGTGACAGAGACGAAATACCACAACTTTCATTAACCGCTAATCAAACTCCCGCTCAAAAAGATGGAGCCTTATCTTTACTATTCTTTATTCGTTCGAGCTGTAATAAACGTCTCGCGAAAACAGTGACTAATTAAGTTACAACAAATGCCCAATACGTAGCGTAATTAATAAACCTCCTCATTCAACTGGTGCTAACTGCTTATTAATTAAATTTTCTACCAAAAGGGATAAGGCCACAGAAGTGAAAAACAT
>CM063506.1:43471624-43474124 GCA_032207245.1 Pardosa pseudoannulata
TTACTTTCTTTTTATCCTTGTGTTTTGATATGAAGGATCCGTAGAAACCTAATTTATGGATGAAAACAGAAGTCTATTGTCGAACACAACTTTCTTTTAATTATGCAACATATCACAGCTGAATTCACAGTACAGAAAATGAATTAAGAATTATGTTTGATTTTCAATGCATGTTTTACACAGGAATATAAATAAAATACAGATTAAATGAATAGATTTAAACACGCACCGAATACTAAACTAGAAGCCATCTTTTTCTGACCTTGAAAAAAAAAAACGTTGCAGGATGATGCCATCTGTTAAAATACAAACAATTAGAGCAGTAACCACAGACAATAAAGAATAAAAATGAAACAAATTTTATGATTTACTTAAAAATTAAAATTAAAATAAATCTTTCATGAAGACTGAACAGTACGTTTTATTAAAAATTTCTTTACTTACTTCCTGAAACTGTGCTTAGTTCAGACCGTATAGAGTCACGTTTGATTGAAAAATATCTATTCTAGCTTAGTTCAGACCGCAAAAGTATAAATTATGTTAGAAGTACGTTTCATTGGAAAATGTTTTTTGTTAATTTGTAAAATTATGCTTAGTTCATAGTATTTGTTTATATATCGTAACAAAAAACATTGATTATTAAGTTATTCACCTCAAATTTTCTTAAACTACATATTAGATTAATATAAGTAACATCAGTTTCAGACAAAATTATACATATTTAAAATGTACATAAACCACATTTTGTACTTTCTAAACACAAAATATGCTTCAAAATATCCTATTTTCATTTATCGCTGTTCAAAATTCCGATAAAAAAGATGAAGTCTTCTCTAAACGTCTGACGAAAGTTGTAGATAATTATGTTAGAGTAAAGTTCCAAAATGTAGCGTTAATTAATGCATACTTATTCTCCCAGTACCAACTGCTTATTAATTAAAACTTTCTATAAGATAGAACAAGTGAAAAACAATCTTATTTAACTTTCCCTTCCGATGCTTTTCTGTGATCTACAATCAGAAAAAAAAATATGCTATAAGATAGAAAAATAAATAAATAAATATAGTTAATATATTATAACGAATTTAAATTGTTTTTAGCAAAAATATTAACTATTCACAGGCATTTGCCTTGCAGTTATTCCACAGTGCTCTTAATGTCTTATATTTATAAATTATTATTTCAACAAATTTCTTGAATGAATTTTACTCTTAGTAACCACAAACAAAAAAATTGAAAATCTATGTTTAAATTCGCCTTTTAAAAGACAAAACTTTATCTTTATAAATCATTCTGTCTTAAAGGAAAAGTAGTAAACATTTCTCGAAATTTGTGACTAATTGTGACTCTTAAAAACCACAAAGAATAAAAATAAAAATCTATGTTCAAAATCGCTTTTTAAAAGACAAAACTTTATCTTTATGAATCATTCTCTCTTAAAGGAGAAGTAGTAAACATCTCTCACATTTTTGACTAATTGTGACTCTTAGTAACCCCAATAAAGAAAACTGAAAATCTCTATCAAATTCGCCTTTTAAAAGACAAAACTTTATCTTTATAAATCATTCTGTCTTAAAGGAAAAGTAGTAAACATCTCTCAAATTTTTGCCTAATTGTGACTCTTAGTAACCACAAAGAAGAAAATTGAAAATATATGTCTAAAATTACTATTAAAAAGACAAAACTTTATGAATCTTTCTTTCTATAAGAAGATGTAGTAAACTTCTCTTGAAATTTGTGACTCATTGTGGTTCTTAGTAACCACAAAAAAGAAAACTGAAAATCTCTATCTGAAATTGCTTTATAAAAAACAAAACTTTAAGTTTATGAATCATTCTCTAAGGGGAAGTAGTAAACATCTCTCAAATTTTTCACTAATTGTGACTCTTAGTAACCACAAAGAAGAAAATTGAAACTACAAAGTACGCAACAATATTTATCATAACATTCATTTACCGCATTTCTAAATATTGATCGAAAATACAAAGTCTTAACGTATCACGGAAGCTATGGCTAATTAAGTTACAGCAAAGTTGCAAAATGCATCGTAATTTATGCCTTCTTATTCATCCAATACCAACTACTTATTAATTGAAACATCATCCACCAATTATAAAGCTGTACAAGCTAAGAACATTCCTATTTAATCGTCGCTTATGACGCCTTTCTGCAGTGTGTAATCAGAAAAATAATTTGCTGTAAAATACAGAGAGGGGTTTTGAATCACAAAGGTTTGAACAAAATAATTAATAGTATTTGATGTTTCACTCAATTCCTCTGTGTCTCTTGCTCGATGAAAATGAAAGACAGAAATACCTATGATAATAAAAGGTTTTTTTATATTTTGAGGGTGTTGACAAGTTTAAATGTAAGCTAGAATTAGTCCCACGGCTACAACATATTACTAACTAACTATAAACTGAGTTGAAAAAAATTATTTTCTTCGATAAGTTTATTATATTTGCTTTCAATCTCATTGAAATTTGGTATATTAAGTTTC
>CM063506.1:43479124-43484124 GCA_032207245.1 Pardosa pseudoannulata
TACAGAACGGGAATGCCTTGCTGTCGTATGGGCTATCAATAAATTCCGGCCATACCTGTTTGGAAGACATTTTACGGTTGTAACAGATCACCATTCATTGTGCTGTCTTATGAATCTCAAGGATCCCTCAGGCCGACTGGCAAGGTGGGCTCTTCGACTCCAAGAACATAATTTTTCAGTAAAATACAAATCGGGTAGGAAGCATAACGATGCCGACGCTCTCTCGAGGAATCCAGTAGACGAAGAGACTGAGACGCAAGATCAATTTTTAGCAGTAACTACTAGTATAGACCTCGCTGTCGAGCAGAAGAAAGATCCAGACATAGCAAAAATGATCCTTCCTAAGATCGGATCATCCACCGAAAGGCAATTTGAGTTAATTGATGGAGTCCTATGCAGAAAGAATTTTGATCCAGCTGAAAAGACATGGTTGCCCGTCATTCCCAAACATCTACGTGCAGACATACTTAAACATTTTCACGACGCGCCTACCGCAGGGCATCTAGGCTTTGCGAAAACGTACGACAGGATCCGGAAAAGATTTTATTGGCCGGGAATGTACCGAAATGTTGTTAGATATGTCATGCACTGCCGAGATTGCCAAAGGAAAAAATCAGTTACACAACTACCACCTGGACGCCTGGTTTCAATCCCTCCTGCTGTCGCACCATTTCATCGAATTGGGATAGATCTGCTTGGGAGATTTCCTAAATCTGCCCATGGTAATAAGTGGATCGCAGTATGCACTGATTATTGTACCCGCTATGCAATAACTAAAGCTTTACCATCTGCTGAAGCCGAAGAAGTAGCCAAGTTCCTGCTCGAAGAGATTCTTCTAAAACATGGAGCTCCTCGAGTCATTATTACAGATCGTGGTACCGTTTTTCAATCCAGACTTGTTTCCGCTCTCGTCGAATTGTGTAATATCGATCATCGCATGACGACGGCCTATCATCCCCAGACAAATGGTTTGACGGAGCGCCTTAACAAAACTCTAGCCGATATGCTGTCCATGTATGTTAACACCGAACAAAAAAACTGGGACGAAATTCTACCATTTGTGACGTTCGCCTATAACACTGCTAAGCAGGAGACAACAGGATTCACACCGTTCTACCTAGTTCATGGACGTGAAGCCGAAACGACTCTGGACACGATGTTTCCATTCTGCCCTGATGATGCAACTAACGATTACATAGCCAAGACTATTTCCAGAGCAGAAGAGTCGAGACAGTTGGCTCGAACGCATACTCTGAGAGCGCAAGATAAAGACCGTCGACGTTATGACTCCAAGCACCGAATGGTGTCTTATAGTCCTGGAGACCTCGTATGGGTTTATACCCCGGTCCGAAAGGTCGGTCTTTCAGAGAAGCTCTTAAGGAGGTATTTCGGTCCCTATCAAGTGTTGCGCCGTCTATCCGACGTTACCTATGAAGTGCAAGATTTCGATCCTTCCTCCCGAAAAAGAAAACCAAAAGACGTTGTCCATGTTTTACGTATGAAGCCGTACCATGATCCGACGAAGCAGACCGAAAGTGAAGATGGACGTAATCCATGTGTCGTCCTTCCGGAAGAGAGGTCAAAAGAAATTTACAAGGGACCTGTGACACGCTCCAGATCTAAATAGCAGCGAGACGCTGTCTTTTTGAGATGGGAGCAATGCCGCATAAAGTAACTTAGCCAACTAGCTAAGTGGCCGAATGGTCAAAGCACGCGATCCAGATCCGGAGATTGCGGGTTCGATGCTTGACATGGCAGTTTATCCAAAGTACGGATTTTTAATTTAAAAATATTGTTTATTGTTTCCTTATGTTCTTGAATATTCTAGATCTTTCTTTAATATGTAAATTAGTTATTTCTCGAATGTTCTGTTCGGGTGTAAAAGCTGATACCCACTAGTTGTAGGCAACTTCTCGGTCTTGTAAAGTTGCGAGTTGCTGCTTAGCTTTAATAAATTCTTCTGTTACGTTAAACGGTGTGTTCATTCGAATCTTCGTGACAATATATATATATATATATATATTCATATATATATATGTATGTATGTGTGTGTGTGTTTTTACACCTGATTGTCGGGTACAAATTTCATAGGTTCATTAACAACTTTTAAAATAAATCTTGTTATGTCCATTCTAGAAAGCGTCAAGTAACAGATAAAATTTAGCGAATTTAAAGTCTTTTTTTAGAAAAATAAAATTTGATTTTTGGCAGTTATTTATCCACAGTCTATCCATATTGCTTCAAAATATTTTGTATCTATGAAATTAGTGTCTTGAAGTTTGCTAATCTTTAGATATCCCTCTAGACCTATTAAAGTTTCAGACCTCGTAGCTATTTTCTACAATTTTTCGAAAACTTTACCTTTTAGGGGCATCCGAATAAATCTCGACCTCCCAAATTTAAGAAGGTATTTATTCAACAGAAAAAGAACATCTGCGTCGAAATTTTTTATAAATTACGACTTTTTTTAAAAATCTTTAATTGCGAAATAAATTTTAAATTTCGTTAAAAAAGGGAATATATATAATAAAGTTAAAATTTTCGTTTATGTTCGAAAAATCCAAGTCCGACCTCAAAATATCAAAAAATATCAAAAATGCCAAAAATCGTCAAAGTTCCGTTAGAGGGATATCGTTAGATATCAATCTTTTATCCAACACCTTAACTGTTTGTTACTCTTAGTAATCATAAAGGATGCAACAAAGTTCGAATACATTTGTTCAAAATCGCTTTCCAAAAGACAAACCTTTAACTTTCTGAATATTTATCTCCGACATCAGAGTTAGTAGAATTTCTCGAAATATGTGAATAATTAAATTACTACAATTACCAAACTGTAGCGTATCTAATGACTTCACATTCATCCAGTACCAACTGTTTTTTAACTATAAAATTTTCTCCAAGAGGAATAAAGTAGTTCAAACGAAACACATTTCTATGTAACCGTCGATTAGGAGGGCTTTTCTGCGATCTCCTATCAGAAAAATAATGTTCTGTGAAATACAGAGAGAAATTCCGAATAACAGTCGGAAACAAAATAATTGTTGTTACTTGATCTGGAAGACGTTTTGCTCAATCTCTCTGACTGTCTTGCGAGAGGAAATGAAAGACAGGAAAATTTATGATAATGCGTGGCTTTATATTTTCTTCTTTCGGAAGGCATCCTTATATGTTCGTCGGTACCTTTCCTTATTAACTATAATCTGAAGTTCCGTAACAAAAATATTTCTTCCAATAAGTTTAATATATTTACTGTCCATCTAAATAAAATTTGAGATACTAATTTGACAGAACTTTCATACATCTTAATTTTTTTCTTTAATAATTTTCATTGTTACTGAATTGAAAGTTATATCAGTTATTTCTTTCAGATAAACTATTTTAATTAAACCCAATATCTTAACAATTTATAACTTTTGAGTTATTTGATTATATATAAATATATATGTATGTGTGTTTATATGTATGTATGTGTGTGTATAAATGTGTTTGGGATTTTCTCTTTGCTTATGTTTGTACATAAAGACAAAATTTCATGTTTTATACATGAATATTTATCGAAAAAGTGTTATCCTTTTGTAAAATGTGACACTAAAAATTATAACGAATAAATAACTATAATTAAATTATAACTAATTTAAATTATGTTTTTAGCAAAAATATTGGCTATTGACAGGTATTTGCCCTGCAGTTATTCCACAGTAATTCCACGTTATTCCTTAATGTCCTATATATATATATATATATATATATATATATATATATATATATATATATATATATATATATAAAGCTCTTAACTAATTCCTTAAATGTATTTTACTCTTAGTAACCATAAAGAAGGAAATTGCAATTATATGTCTAAAATCACTTTTAAAATACAAAACTTTATCTTTGTGAATCATTCTCTCTATAAGGAGAGGTAGTAAAAATCTCTCGAAATTTGTGACTAATTCTGACTCTTAGTAACCACAAAGAAGAAAATTAAAAATCTATGTTCATAATCGCTTTTTAAAAGACAAAACTTTATGAATCATTCTCTCTATAAAGAGAGGTAGTAAACATATGTTGAAATTTGTGACTAACTGTGACTCTTAGTAACCACAAAGAAGAAAATTAAAAATCTGTGTTCAAAATCGCTTTTTAAAAGTCGACTTTATGAATCATTCTCCCTATGAAGAGAGGTAGTAAACATCTCTCGAAATTTGTGACTAATTCTGACTCTTAGTAACCACAAAGAAGAAAATTAAAAATCTATGTTCATAATCGCTTTTTAAAAGACAAAACTTTATGAATCATTCTCTCTATAAAGAGAGGTAGTAAACATATGTTGAAATTTGTGACTAACTGTGACTCTTAGTAACCACAAAGAAGAAAACTAAAAATCTGTGTTCAAAATCACATTTTAAAAGACAAAACTTTATCTTTATGAATCGTTCTCTCTAAAACTAGAAGTAGTAAACATCTCTCAAAAGACAAAACTTTATGAATCACTCTTTGTATAAAATAAATAATAATCATTCAAAAAACAATCATTCTTTGTATAAGGAGATGTAGTAAACATCTCTTGAAATTTGTGACTAATTGTGACTCTTAGTAACCACAAAAAAGAAAACTGAAAATCTCTATCTAAAATTGCTTTTTAAAAAACAAAACTATAAGTTTATGAATAATTCTCTCTTAAATTAGTAGTAGTAGATATCTCTCAAATTTTTGACTAATTGTGACTTAGTAACCACAAGGAAGAAAATAAAAATCTATTTTCAAAATGTCCCACTAAAAGACAAAACTTTATCTTTATGAATCATTTTCTCTAAAAGGAGAAGTAGTAAACATCTCTTGAAATTTGTGACTCATTGTGGGTCTTAGTAACCACAAAAAAGAAAACTGAAAATCTATGTCTCAAATCGCTTTTTATAAGACAAACTTTATGTATCATTCTCTCTATAAAGAGAAGTAGTAAAGATTTCTCGAAATTTGTGACTAATTCAGTTTTCCTG
>CM063506.1:43489124-43494124 GCA_032207245.1 Pardosa pseudoannulata
CCTCTGACTTTAAACACTTCCGAGAGCCACTAAAATCTCTATACATGAACATTACTGAGCATATCTGAACGTGCTGTTCAGAAGACATCCCCACCACCTTGTACTGCTAGGAATTTATGAACAGCCCTGTAGGATTCATGGTGTCAGTTACCTCCAGCATTACTTCAGACTTTAGTCCAGTCCATAACGATTCGTATTGCGGCATTTCTGCGTGCTCGCGGGGCCCCTACACGATATTAGGTAGGTGTACCACTTTCTTGGCTCTTCAGTGTATATAGCTACTAGCCTCTCTCTCTCTCTCTCTCTCTCTCTCTCTCTATATATATATATATATATATATATTTATATATATATATGATATATATATTTTTATAATATATATAGATATATATAAATATTATATATTATAATATTTATACATATATATATACAATTTACATATATATATATATATAGATAACATATATATATATATATATATTTCATATATGTATATTATATATATGTATATTATATATATATATTACATATATATATATATATATATACATATACATATATATACATATATATATGTATACATATACATATATATACATATATATATGTATATATATATATATTTTATATATATATATTTATATATATATATATATATATTATATATATATAATATATATATATTTATATATATATATATATAATATATTATATATATATATATATATTATATACGCATTCATGGGGTTCATGGGTGAGGACAAATGTTTTATTGCACGTAGGAATAGGGAACTGCAAAATAATAAAAAATTTACTCTTAGTAACCATTAAAAATGTTACTAAGTTTAAATTTTTTTTTTCGAAATCAATTCGAAAAAGAAAATTCTTAATTTTTTCAAATCTCTCTCCCATTCCAGAGGAGATTTTCTCTCGAAATTTGTGACTAATTAAGTTAAATAACAAACTGTATCATTATTAAAGCTTCCTGTTTCGTACAATAACAAAACCTTATTAATTAAATCTTCTTCCATCAACCGTAAAGCAGCGCAATTAAAAACTTTCATATTGAACTGTCGTCTTCACACCTTTCTGTGACATACACTCAGAAAAATAATGTGTTGTGAAATAGGGGCAGAATATCTGAACCGCAGTTAGCAACAAAATAATCGCTGGCTTTTTATTTGAAAGACGTTCCTTTTCTCTAGCGCGTGGGAAATAAAAAACATAAATATCTGTACTATTGAGAGTCGTCTGTCTTGCGATATTTTGTGTGTGTGTGTATACGTCAGCAGGTTTTCTCTCACTCTCAAGGTGATTCTTTAGTTGCTCTATTATCTTTCATAAATTATCATCTTCAAATTAAACACGTGTGCTATTATCTTTTAAATAAAATAATTAAGAAATTTTACTTTTACGTATAAAAATCAATCTTTGATTTGAGAAGAAAAAATGGGCCCCCAGAATATTGAAAGGGGTTCACTGGAACGGAATCAAGGATTATTTTCAAACAAATTAAACCGGACAGATATGTTCCAAGGGTTTTATAATATGAATACAATAAATATTTTTAAAAAATTGTTTATTTGTATTAAGGGCAAAATAAATTATATATAAATATATATATATATATATATATATATATATATATATTTATATATGTGTCTGTGTGTGTGTGTGTGTGTCAGGTCTATAAAAGGGGTAGTCAGAAATTATGTAAGTAAAAAACGATTCTGAAAAAAGAACACTTTTATAATAGTAAAATAAATGAAAACGAATCACGCTCGAGTAAGCTTTCAGGATAATCCGATCAAGCGGAAGCATTTCTCAGCTGTTTGATGAGTTTGCAAAACAGATAAGTTGGATTGTTGGCTCGTGGACATGGAGCGGTCAACACCTTCAAGCATAGCTCCGCCACGAACATTGAAAATGGCGCTTTTTGCTTTCCGTAAGGACGATGAGTTAATAAAACTTATTATTAACAAGAAGAGTGTTTTCCATTCGCCTTAACTCTGCAACACGACTTAACATTAACTTAACTTAACTTAAGTCTAATGGAATAATTAGTCCTTCTTAGTAAAAATACTTCTTTATTTAATGTGGAGTTTCCGTTTCAGGCTTCGCTTGAGCCATTTTCATTTGTTCGTGGCGGAGCTAAGCGGGGAATGTGTTGACAGATCCATGTCCACGCGCTAACTGATTCTTCTCCGTAGATTAGTCATCAACTTTCAGTGAAATATCTCTGCGCTTCGCCGCATTACTCCAAAAGGTTAAGCAAGCGTGGGTCTTTTTCATTTATTTTATTATTATAAAAGAGTTCCCTTTTAAAAATTATTTATAACTCCAGTAATTTCCAACTACCCCCTTTTAAGACCTAACATATATATATATATATATATATATATATATATATATATATATATATATATATATATATATATATATATATATATATATATGATTAGAGAGAAAGAGATAGATAGATAAAAAGGTAACTAAATCTGTAAAAAAATAAAAAAATGTAGAGATTTTGTATAAAACCTTTAAGACGGTCCCTTAAAAAAATAAACTGTCAGAATGTATCCTGTAATCTGATATGCTAAAAATACCAAGAAAATTCTCATCGTTTGTCAAACCTAGAATCAAGATCGAAAACCCTTCGTTTCCCTGCATTTCCCTAGTTTACTCTCTATTCTAAAGTGACCACTAAAGCTACAGATGTTGCACTTAGACAAGAGATCTAAATAATTAAAGCTTAACTGTGTCCTAGCAACCATTTTAGAAATGTCCTAACAAAAAGGGTATGTACGCAGTCGGAAAGTGAATTTTCCCAAAATTTTCCACACTTTTTTAAGAGTATATATAAATATATATGTGTGTATCTCTCGTTCCCTCTCTCTCTGTACATATACATATATATTTTATATATATATATTATATATTTTATAATTATATACATATATAATATATATATATAAATATATATATACATTATATATACAAATATTGTATATTATATATATTATATTTATATACATATATATATATATATATATATAATTTATATATATATATATATATATATATATATATTATACCAGTGATAGTAGGAAAAAAATCCCAAGAGGTTTGGTTACTACGGTCTACTTTTTGCTACATACGGGATATAGAGATCAGGACCTAATACTTAAAGACAATTTCGAAAGGTTTTATTGCAATTATCCATGACAGAATCTATATTTGAACTCGCGATTTCCAGTAGCAGCGCCATTTCATTCGACCATCGTTCTACTACATCTCAAGAAGATTAATACATATATATATATATATATATATATATATATATATATATATATATATATATATATATATATATATATATATATATGTGTGTGTGTGTGTGTGTGTGTGTGTGTAATGGCGAAAGGTATGAGAAATTTCAATACTAGTGTATTGCTTGAAGACTTTCCAACTAAACTGCTGTATTTACCATAACTATACCTCAGAGTTTAAATCTGGATGGTTTGTTTGCCTAGAAGCTTTTTTCATACAAGACATTTAAATAATGCCATCGTCGAGAAAGACTGAGTTAATAAACTCAGTCATTTTTGTCTCCAGCTAATAAACTCAGTCAGTTGTTGTAACATATCGGATGAGTTTTCAACAGCAGTAATGCAAATCAAAAATTTTCCGATAGATATTGCTACACTATGACAAATCATTCTGTCCACCATTCACTAAAGAAAGAAAACGGAATTAGTCACCTACCACTTAATGTTTATGACCGTATAGCGAGATAGTTTGGGCAGGAATTAGGCACTATGACAGAGCACCACTTCACATCTTTGAACGAGGTATCCTTACATAACAGTAATATTGAAGAGAGATTGTTCTCGTTTTGTTTGTTCTTTTTAGGATTACAATAAGTTCACATTTTTTATTTAGGGCGCACACATATGACAATGAAGGTATAGGGAACAATAAAAAATTTAAATATTGAACATAAGATAACAAAAGGGGAATAGTAAATAATATATCCTAAATCAAGGATAAGTCAACATAAAAAAAATTACTTTGACGTGTTTTTGAATTCTGCATAAGCACATAATTCCCTTATTTGTTATATTCTTTAAACATAATTTATTCTTAGTAACCATAAATAAAGTAACAAATACAAATTATTGTATATTTCGTTAACTACTGCTAGAAATCCCTGAAAAGGACGGATCCTTATCATTCCGACTGTTTTCTAGGACGAGAGTTCACAAACGTTTCGTAAAAATTGAGAATAATTAAGTCACAAGAATTGCCAAATCACAGCATAATGTAATATTTTTAACTTATTAAGTCGGTGTTAATGAGCCGCGGTAGCTTAATGGCAGCGATCTCAAAACTGGAAAGTTGTTGGATCGGGACTCGAGCTGCCCCAAAATCCGACGTATTCAGTAATATCTGCTGGAGCACATAAAATAGGTCTGTGCTCGTAATGTCCTCTAAGTTTTCAAACGATACAAGGTCTTCTGCTTCGTTCCAAATTTTAAATTATGAGGACCCACTTTATTTTTTGTGTTGAACTAGATCTAATGCTGGCTGCCTATGTTACTTCCATAATACAAATGTAAAAATTGAGAATAGTTAAGTCACAAATGCCAAATCACAGCATAATGAAATATTTTTAAACTTATTAAATCAGTGTTAATGAGCTGTAGTAGCTTAATGTCAGTGATCTCAGAACTGGAAAGATGTGGGATCCAAACTTGAGCTGCCCCAAAATCCGATGTATTCAATAATATCTGATGGAGCACATAAAATAGGTCTGTGCTCGTAATGTCCTCTAAGTTTTCAAACGATACAGGGTCTTCTGCTTGGTCCCAAATTTAAAATTATGAGGACCACTTTATTCTTTTGTGTTGAACTAGATCTAATGCTGGTTGTTTATGTTACTGTCATAATAAAAAAGTAAAAATTGAGAATACTAAGTCACAAGAAATGCCAAATCACAG
>CM063506.1:43499124-43519124 GCA_032207245.1 Pardosa pseudoannulata
GATCTGTAATCCGTAAAATAAAACAGAAATGTCGACTTAAGGAAAAAAAACTGCGCTATCCAAAAGTAGAATCTGCTTTTAATCCGCCGCTATTGGAATGTTTTGTAGTATGAATAATCTCTGAAAACTACTCTGAAAAAAATTAAACCATTCACTTTTCGGTAATTAAATGTTTGGTGGACATTTCAGTACGTTGTTAGCTTTGCTTTTAACTTTAGACAGATATAAATAAGAATGCGCCAATTAATCCTTTTTAAGATTTTCTTTAAATCATATATATCTATATATATATATATATATATATATATATATATATATATATATATATATATATATACATATATATATACATATATATATATATATATTATACATATATATACATATATATACATATATATATATATATAAATATATATATATATATATATATATATATATATATATATATATATATATATATATATATATATATATATATATATCTATATATACATTAATATATCAGGTTTAAAAATAGGGGTTAAGATTTAAGCAAGTTATAATTAAAAATAGTAGGAATTCTTAAACGGCAACGTAATATGAGAAAGATACACCCTAGAGCGGAACTATACAGAGTAAAAAAAAAGCTGACGCGAGAGTAGATAAGAGGATTTTGTTTAGGAAACAAAGCCAGAAAGACACTTCTGAGCAGTAAAATCGAACTGGTAACATCCTCCACGTTTGTGGCTGAAAATGTAAACAAGGGATATCTAAATGGCTTAGACATAGATAGAAGGATTACAATAAAGAAGTTTTTATACACAAACTAATATGTGTTTTCCATGCCTTGATCACTCGGACCGTGTCATACATATCTCTATATATGTAAGACGCATTTGTTGTCTGTTTGTCTGTTCCCTTATAATCAAGATCGAGAAAACCAAATAACGTGAAATTTGGTACACGTGCACAAAATTACATGGGGAAGGTTCTTAAACATGTTTCGTTCCATCCCAACCTCCCTCTGGCCTCCTCCAGCCAAAAGTAATGCTCCATGTGCCTTTTTCAGCCGTGGATACGTTTTAGAGAAATCTTTACTAAACAAAAGCGGTAAGTAAGAGCAATACTTCTTTGTTATATTTACTTTACTGCAATAAATATCCCATTCAACAGACTTCAAGGATCATTACTTGCTTTCTCACAGAGCAATTCTGACAAGCAGAGATGATGTGGTTTAGAAGCTCAATGTCACCATTCAGAAGCAGCTCAATGTCACCATTCAGAAGCAGCTTCCAGGGCAACAATATGCCTACAAGTCCATATACTGCATCCTTAATGATGATGAAACAGTACAATACCACTTTGAGTTCTTGAATTCAACCGACTCCTTATTTGCAAGCCCACAACTTGATTCTGAAAGTTTACTGCTCCAATAATGGTGATCCGAAATATTGATGGACCCAGGTTGTGCAATGACAAAAGTTTAATTGTGAAAAAGCTGATGCAACATGTAATTCAAGCCGCAGTACTCACAGAGTGTGGTAAGGGTGAGGATGTCTTCATTCCAAGAATACCTTTCATTCCCTCAGAAAACACCATACAATTCAAGAGAATACAGTTCAATTTGAATCTGTGCTTTGCCATGACAATCAACAACTCACAGGGCCAGTCTCTTGGGATTGCTGGTATAGACTTGCAAACACCATGCTTTTCTCATGGGCAGTTGTATGTGGCCTGCTCCAGATTGGGCAAAAGAGGAAAATCTTTTTTGTACACACTCCAAATGGAACTGCCAAAAATGTTGTCTATCACACTGTTTTAAGATAAATGTATCATTTTATTGCATGCAAATAACCAGTTTTGTACGCTTCTACAGAAAACCTTATTTTAAACCCGGGTACTTGCATCTAGTATACATACCATATATATATATATATAATATATATATATATATATATATATATATATATATATATATAAACATTCATTTTTATAGGATTATTTTTAATTTTTTATAATATTCTTTGTGTATTATATTTGATAGATTCCTACATGATCGTTACCTCAAACACATATAATATACATTAAAAGTTTTGTGCATCCGTTTTATGTATTTCGACTTCATTTAAAATATTAATATTCAATTTAAATTTAAAACGTTCAAATTTTCAATCTAATGTCAGAATACTGATATAAAAACACTTCTTATGAATTAACTATGCAAACTATCAACAAAATAATACCAAGGAATTTTCAAAAGATATTTAAAACAATAATAAAGTAAAAATAAAAAAAAATTCAAAAATAATTAACAAAAAATATTTTTTAATTAATAATTTTTTAAATGGAATTTTTTAAAATAATCTATTTTTATAATTTTTCAAAATTTAATATATTTATTTATATTTTAATGAATATGTAATAAAAAGTTTCACATCTAAGTTAAGAACTTTTAAAGTGCTTTTGTAAAATCCACAGTCCCCTTCTTAATAACAAAAGAAATGCCAAACATATAATTCTGAATATGTTTAAAGGCAACTTTAAAAAATCAATAAGAAAAACTCACCAAAAACTCAACTTATACTTTGAAACAGGCATTTAATAAAACTCTTCATTCTTTAGTTATGCATATCAAACTCGACAGTTTCAATTTTATTTCTGCCAGATGGTATAGAAATTATGAACGGTGTTGGATATCTCTCGTTCTGAAGAGTTTCGATCGAAAATTTTATTTCTTTTTAGTTCACGTGTTATTTCTTTCAAGACTGTTCCTCTTACAAAAAGCGAGCCACGAAATCTCGGAGGCACAATTTATGTGTTTTTAAAAAGAAATTGCATCAAATAGTACAATTACAGCAGGGAACATTTCCTGTACATAATTTAATTTAAGGTTATCTACAAAGAAATAGCGTTTATGCTACTCTATGAATTGTCTACCTATCATTTTTTTAAAATGACAATTTGAAACGACCTTTTCAATACAGAGAACAATCAATACAGCGGAATTATACAGAGTGAAGAAGCAAACGCGGAAGTTGACATAGGAATTTTGCTTAGGTAGCCAAGCCAAAAGAGACAGTTCTGAGCGGGAACTCGGTTTGATAACATCCTCCACACTTGTCGAGGCAAAGTATGAGAACAAAGAATTGCTAAATGGTATAGCTAGATGGATAAAAGGATTACAGTAAAGAAGCTTTTATCTTTGATTAAGACATTTAGACGATGGGATAAAGTCTTTAAGGAATTAGAATGTTAGAGAGGAGGTTTTTAAGGAAATATTAAACTTAAATAATTTTGATATATTACACACACATATGTATATATATATATATATATATATTAGTATAATATAATATAATATAATATAATATAATATATATATATATATGTGTGTGTGTGTGTGCGTGTGTGTGTGTGTGTGTGTGATTTAAAGAAAATCTTGAAAATGATTAATTTACGCGTTCTTATTTATATCTGTGTAAAGTTAAAAACAAAGTTAACAACTTACTGAAACGTCCATGAAAACCTTTAACTATTGTAGAGTGAGCGGTTTAATTTTTAGAGTAGTTTTCAATGATTATTTATGCTTTAAAATATTCCGGTAACGGATGATTAGAAAAATTCTGTTTTTGGACATTGCATTTTCTTCTTTAAATCATTAATTCTGTTTTATTATATGGATCTCTGTGTTTTATTTGGTTTGGAGAGTTCCATTGTACTACTGGAACGAAATAGATTAAGACCTAATGCTTAAAATTAATTCCGAACGACTGCTAGCAGACGAATAGTAACCTACGGACTTCATTACGGAAGACAAGACATTATCTGTTTGACCATTTTTTACATCAGATACTGTTGAGAAACAAAATTTTCTTTTTAGTTCTTTAAATGGATTGTTACAATGTACATATGTGAGAGTGCAACTATGTTTGGGTTTGCGAAACTGGTTTTCTCGCCGCACTGACACGTTGTGGGTTGAATTCCCAAGTTTTTTTCGCAACTCCAGAAAGCGTGTGATGTGGCCAGAGAAAATAATTGCACTTAAACTTCACCAAGTTTTGGAGAATTCTGATTGGTCTCCAGGAGGCGATTCAGGACCATCCTTGGAGTCCCGGTCCTTCTGGGCAGAGCCAGAAAAGGACGCATTGTAAAAAGGACAATGGAACAACGAACGCATCAGCACAGGATAATAAAAGTATTGGGTTGCCTGAGAAAAAGAAGGAAGGAAAACGAATGCAGCGTTCTCTTGGACATTGGCAATTTTTTTGATGCGTAGCACGTGGAGCGCTTCCTTTACTTTTTAATTTTTTATATATATATTTTTTGCATATTTTCTTGTCGTTTGTTCTAATTTTGAACATTGTAATATAGATCAGTGGTATTATACTATGATTAAAATCAATATAAAGCAACTTTGGGTTATCAATGACTTTGAAATAACAATGCAATGTACTACACCACAGCAACATATAATTTAATACATACTCATAACACTGATTTCCCCATAGCTCATACCCTGGTTGTGTGCTTGGCCAAAATAATGCTTAATACCTAATTTTACAAGATTAACATTTCATTATTCATTTTTATTTACAGTTATGAACATCCAATTAGGACAATATAATGGCAGCAGAATCAAACGATTTGTTATATCTAATAACCTCTACTAAATTTTCTTTAACTATGAGGTGGTGGCTATAGTCTTAAACTCAGTGACTTACTCAGAACGCAGCAGAATTGGCGAACCTCTAATAAGGGCAACAGACATCTGCAGTAGGGCGGCTCAAGGTGAGTTTCGGTATCACTGAACAGGCAGCTCGGTCTTGACGCTGGGCCATTCTTCACAGGGACAAAGCTGTGTCTTCTTTCCCTAGATGCAGAAGAACGGGAGCAGAAAATCACAGAGACCGGCAACTGTCGAGACACAGCTCAGGGAATCAGTAGAGACTTCACTCTCTGACTACTCTTCTTTTCTCCTACCCAATCGTTATTACAATCCATTAAGATTTGCCCTTAGCAAAAAATATTGGGTGTAATCCTTTTTCTATTTGCTTATTTACAGCATTATGGATCCTTCTCCAGATGCATCCCAGGTTCCTACATTACTTCAACCTCTTCAAGTTGCAGGTGGCCACAGGTCTTGACCTCTTGGCCTTAGGTTACCCTTGTCTACTACTGCATCTTAATGGGCTATTAAGTTCTTAGTTCGCGTTTATTTCCATAAGTCTCCCGTGGAGTCCCTGAATCAAGTCATTCTTTACCAATGCACCTTAATATTCACCACCTGCTATACATAGATCTTTGTTTTGGCAGGGTTAATCAGCCAAGATTAACTTACTGCACGGATAAAAGCAAATATTACCATCTTCAAAAATATTCAATGTTTAGATTTCAATGAACATGCTCTTTTTGACCATACCTGAACCAATGGCCATTCCTGAATTTTGACAAGTGTTACGACTGTACTTACGTACAAAGAATCTTTAATTTTGAAACTAGAATTATACATTTGGACCATCCTTGAGCATCTTTTGACCATCATGACGTATGTACATACGTTTGTATATGCGTATGTCCACAACTCTAAAACAGTTAATCGTGAGTTGCGTTACCTCAATCAGCAAACACATTGAAATCATAACCGAAAGATTGTGGGTTCGGGGCTCAAGTCGGCAAATATTGTCTTTGACCATTAATGACAGTTGAATCACGTAAAACAGGTTCGTGATCGCAGTGCTCACTTTAACTAAAGTAATCATGGGGGAGGAGGGGACAGGCTGAGTATGAGGCTTCTGCTTAGTCCCTGCTCCTAGCGATGCTCTTTAAACGAAAGACGTAAGAATTTGCCTTAATTCGTGTAGTTTCCCGCTCACAAGATTATTTAGTCATAGCAGCATTTTTGATAACAACATCAATTAACCGTAGAAAGCTAAAATTTTGTATTTAGAACCGTTATAACATTTCATTTTTCGTCTGTCTTTGAATTGTAATCTGTGCTCTTTATATAGAAAATATCAACTCTAAAATAGCGACCTATTCATATGCAGTTGTAAAAATGCTTTGTAAAAAGATGAAACAATAGTTTTAAAATAGCTCTTTTAAAATACAAAAAGAAAAACTATTATTTTGAGAGAAAAGGTTTATGTTTTTATTGTTTTAAGTAACTGCTATGCAGTTAAGAATATATTGTGATCGTGAATACATTAATGCACAATTGCAGCTTATAACACAATTCAGATCCATGATGATTAATAACAAAAAATGTCAAACGTATAATTATGAATATCTTTGGAGACAGCTTTATAAAATAAATTTCAAGAAAAGTAAAATTCACAGTAATTGCAACTTATATTTTTCAAAACGGGCGTTTAATGAAATTCCTAATTCTTTATTTATGTAAATCAAATTTTATTTGTCCCAGATGGCTTAGAAATTACAGTCGTGTATAAATATATTCTACTCTGAAGAATTTATCGGTATAATTTCATTTTTTCTAAATGCACTTGTTATTTACTCCAAGTTTATGTCCCTCTAAAAGACAGCGAGCTTTCGAATCTCAGAAGCGCAATTTACGCTTTTATAAAATCAAATTATATGAAATTGTATATCTATAACTGAAGCCTTTGACTGGATCATAATTTAATAAAAGGAACCTGCAAAAGAGAGATATATATATGCTATTCAATGGATATCTTACATATCATTTTTCGTGACAGGATGAAACGGCCCCATTTTATCCGTAAAAAACTTTTAGGAAAGAAATTTATTTTTCACGCTTCGTAAATTACAAGTTTTCAGAATGTGCTTAAAAATCGGCTTTCTTATTAGGTGCCCTCTCAGCATTTCATTATGAATGCATGTTTTTGAATAAATATTTCAAATAAAGTGAAATTGTCTAATCTATTAACATAGAAATAATAAACTATGTTAACATTTTTTTAAATATTTACGTCCAGAACTAATAAGTGCTTCTTATAATTTTAATTATACATGCAATCTTTTTCCAGTGTATCTTTCTCAGATAATTTGTGAACACATTGTTTTATATTAAAAAGAATTTATACTTCATTTTTTGACACCATTCTAAATTTTCAGTTGTTGTAAACTGGAATAAAACTTTCATACTAAAGAATAGTTATTAATATCTCCTTTTCAAAAACTTAACTATTAAAAAACTAGCATATAGCCAGTCATATGACGAAATCAGTAAAATTTTTAATTTTTCATAATTGTAAAGTACCCTATGAAGGAGGTAAAAAAAAAGGTTTGTATTTTTGCTGAGAATTATCTGGGACACGCTCGCTAATTTGTTTATCTTCATACTTCTCTAAAGTCTCCCAATAGTGTAAAGTTTAGAATCATGTTGAATTCATTTAGAAAGATAAATCAAAGTTTTCTAAGCTACGTCGAAATTATTGTTCAGTTCCAACCAATTTTTTTGCTACAGTAGTTAATGGACGTAAAGGAATGAAACTATGGCGTAGAAATTACAATTGTGTAAAAATATATTCTACTCTGAAGAATTTATCGGTATAATTTCATTTTTTCTAAATGCACTTGTTATTTACTCCAAGTTTATCTCCCTTTAAAAGACAGCGAACCTTCGAATCTCAGAAGCGTAATTTTTGCTTTTATAAAATCAAATTATATTAAATTGTATATTTATAACTGAAGTCTTTGACTGGATCATAATTTAATAAAAAGGACCTGCAAAAGAGATACATATATGCTATTCAATCCATATCCTACATATCATTTTTCGTGACAGGATGAAACGGTCCCATTTTATTCATAAAAAACTTTTAGGAAAGAAATTTATTTTCCATGCTTCGTAAATTACAATCTTTAGGAATATGCTTAAAAATCGGCTTTCTTATTAGGTGTCCTCTCAGCATTTCATTATGAATGCATGTTTTTGAATAAATATTTCAAATAAAGTTAAATTGTCTAATCTATTAACATAGAAATAATAAACTATATTAACACGTTTTAAATATTTAAGTCTAGAACTAATAAGGGCTTCTTATAATTTTCATTATACATGCAATCTTTTTCAAATTATTGTTGGGATACATTCATTTACATAAAAAAGACTTTATACTTTATTTTTTGACTGTCCTATATTTTCAAGTATTGTAAACTGGAATAAAACTCTCATACTAAAGAATAGTTATTAATATCTCCCTTTCAAAGGATTTAACTATTATAGTGTTCTAAGTTGTGGAGTAGGTGGCATATAGCATTGTGCATTTTATTGTGTTCCGTATTAATATAAAATCAAATTTGTTTATGTCCTTAATGCCTCACATGGCACTACGTATTATGCTAAACATCTACAATAAACTATACGGGATTAAGGGTCATATGACGCTTAAATTTGAAAAAATGTTAAATAATTACTTTTTTCAACTTCTCATAGCTTGAAAACTACCAGTTTTATAAAGATAACTTTTTAGCATAGTGTAGAGTACTCAACTCTAAGTGAGCTGGAAAAAGAATCTTATATGGCACTGCACTACGTATTATGCTAAACACATACAGTAAATTATACTGGATTAAGGAGTCACACGACTCTTAAAAGTTGAAAAAATGTAAAATAATTATCATTTTTGACTTATCATAGCTTGAAAATTATCCGTTTTACAAACATAATTTTTTAACATAGTGTAGAGTGCTCAACATACGTATAGACTAAAGATATTTATTAGAAACACAAATAAGTTAAAATTCACAGATATGATGAGGAGGAGGATATTTACAGTGAATTGTTGATCCTTACACGAATCAGCTTTCCTAATTGTCACTGATCCAAGTAATCAATTTCAGAGACTAAAAAGAGGGGAGAACACTTTTAGTCGCTCTCCAGACGTATAATTATGAATATCTTTGGAGACAGCTTTATAAAATCAATTTCAAGAAAAGTAAAATTCACAGTAATTGCAACTTATATTTTTCAAAATGTGCGTTTAATGAAATTCCTAATTCTTTATTTATGTAAATCAAATTTTATTTCTGCCAGATGGCTTAGAAATTACAGTCGTGTATAAATATATTCTACTCTGAAGAATTTATCGGAATAATTTAATTTTTTCTAAATGCCCTTGTTATTTACTCCAAGTTTATGTCCCTCTAAAAGACAGCTAGCTCTCGAATCTCAGAAGCGCAATTTGCGCTTTTATAAAATCAAATTATATTAAATTGTATATATATAACTGAAGTCTTTGACTGGATCATAATTTAATAAAAAGGACCTGCAAAAGAGAGACATATATGCTATTCAATGGATATCTTACATATCATTTTTCGTGACAGGATGAAACGGCCCCATTTTATTCATAAAAAACTTTATGAAAGAAATTTATTTTTCACGCTTGGTAAATTATAAGTTTTAGGAATATGCTTAAAAATCGGCTTTCTTATTAGATGCCTCAGCATTTCATTATGAATGTATGTTTTTGAATAAATCTTTCAAATAAAGTGAAATTGTCTAATCTATTAACATAGAAATAATAAACTATGTTAACATTTTTTTAAATATTTACGTCCAGAACTAATAAGTGCTTCTTATAATTTTAATTATACATGCAATCTTTTTCCAGTGTATCTTTCTCAGATAATTGATAGTACACGTTCGTTTGCATAAAAAAGAATTTATACTTTATTTTTTTACTGTTCTATATTTTCAGTTATTGTAAACTGGAATAAAACTATGACACTAAAGAATAGTTATTAATTCTCCCTTTCGCAGGACTTAACTAAAAAAAATAGCATATAGCCCGTCATATGACGGGATCAGTAAAAGTTTTAATTTAAAAAAAATTGTAAAGTACTCTAGGAGGCAGGTAAAAAAATGGTTTGTTTTTTGCCTGAGAATTATCTGGTACACGCTCAACTATTTGTTTATCTTTATACTTCTCTAAAGTTTCCCGATACCGTACATGCAGTTTAGAATCACGTTGAACTCATTTAGAAAGATAATTTAAAGTTTTCTTAGCTACATCGAATTTATCGTTAAATTCTTCCCAATTTTTTTTGCCACAGTAATTAATGGAAGTAAAGGCATGAAACTATCATTTCTACTACACCATGGAGGTAGATAGAATTTGTTGTTGATTCCAGTGGTAAAATGTACATTGCAATAAAAAATAATCGATGATTAATTTTAAAGTTATCACATACGTCCTTAATCTATTATTTAAGCCAAGCATAAAAGAAAATTGTTTTCGGAATATCTAAGTTGAGTGATAAAAAGTATGAAAATAATGCAGACGATATTTAAATAAGCTAAAATAAGATATGATTAAATGAGATAGCTACAGGAATGACGTCATAATGCTAGAAAAAGTGTTATTTTTACTTATTTATTATGTAATAAATTGATAAATTCAAAACTACAATATCTCAAAATAACTTTAAATCTATATTTGTATGTATTTAAGATATATATATATATATATAATTTTAAAATTTATTTGAAAAAAAATGAATGTTTTTCCTTAAAAATTAAAACTTTATCCTTAAAATAAATGCTATGGAAAATATACAAGAAAATTTAGGTTTAATCGGGTGAAAATTATATTGTTTACAACCTGTAAAATTTTCATGAAAAAATATTAAAAACTTTTTTAGATAACATAGGAATTACGTGAACAAAAAACACAATTTAAAAAAAATGTTGAAATATTGTAAGTGAAAATTTCTCTTATTCATAACTCCTCTCAATATTGAAAATTTTTTATGCGGATTATTTTAAAATGTTCAGAAATTCCATTTCACATATAATTTTTTCTGAAAAATCGAAATTTTTGTCGATTAAACAGTCGTATGACCATTTAATTGGTAAAGGGAACATATAGTATCCTTTTAATCCTTTTAAAACTACTAGGATAATAGACGTGTCTAAGAACATACTTTCGACATTCTTTTATCATTGAACTATCTTTTATAAAGCTGTCAAATAAAATTTTAGAAATTCATTTTCTTTAAATACACTTGTTATTTCACACTAGTTTATGTCCTTGTAAATATAGTGAGACTCAGAATTTCTAAATCACAATTTATGCGATTATAAAATCGAATCAAATACAGTTGTATGTTTATAACTGAAGATTTTTCCTGGAATTTGAATTAATCCAATCGCTTATGGATGTATCTCATTCTATTCAAAAATTCATCAAAAAATTTCATTTCTTCTAATTGTATTTTATTTATCCTGCGAGTTCATGTCACTCTAAAATATATGCGTTTATGTAATCAAATTAAATAAAATTGTATATTTATAACTAGAGTTTTATTCTAGGGTAGGATTTCAAATAATTACTTCGAATATAGCTCATTCTGAAGAAATCAATTGCAGATTTTCTTTCTTCTAAACACATTTGTTATTTCCTCCGAGTTCATGTCTTTCTAAAAAATAACAAGTGTCGGAAATTCAAAAGATCAGTTTATGCCTTTATAAAATCCCATTACAAAAAATTATATAATTATAACTGGAAACTTTTTCCTGGAACATGATTTAAAATAAATGATTACAGATATAGCTCATTCTTAAGAAATAATTTAAATAATTTAATTTTTTCTATGAGCACTTCTTATTTCATCCGAATTCAAGTTCCTTTAAAAACAGCGAGAGTCAGAATCTCAGAACAGCAATTTATGTTTATAAAATTAAAATTATATATAATTTTATATTTGTAACTAGATAATTTTTTATCTGGTGCTTGATTTCACATAATCGCTTATGGATATGGCTCATTCGGAAGAATTCAGTTGCAGATATTCATTTCGATGAAATGCACTTGTTTTATTATCAAAGTTATTGCTTTGATTTAAATGCGCAATAGCCCCTAGGGGGCCAAGGCTTAAGGTGAAAATCTCCGTTTGAGTGACCAAAGGCCCTGGGGTGCGAAGTTCCGGTTAGGTTGTCAATCTCACGGGGAACCCCCAGTGTTTAGTTCCCAAGAATGCTTGGTAATCAATTTCTCTACCCTCTGAAGGGATATAAGGCTGATTCAACATTGCCCAGCCCGGGGATATCAAAGTTATTAGTCCTCTAAAAACAGCGAGCCTTGGAAATTTAAAAATTTAATGTTAATAAAATCAAATTGCATATAAGTCTTTATTTAAAACTAGAGCCTTTTTCTGGGGCATGATTTCAATTAATCATTAATGGACATAGCTCATTCTGAAAAAATCAATTACAGCAATTTTTTTTTTTTTTTTTGCGCACTTGCTATTTCATCTGATTTTTTGTCCTTGAAGACTCAGTTATCTTAATAATCTCAGAAGTTGAATTTACAGGTAATAAAATCAAATTAGATAAAATTGCGTTTTTATTATAGAGACTATTGTCTTGTACATGATTTCAAATAACCGCTTATGAGTATAACTCATTGTGAAGAATTCAATTGCATACACTCCTTCCTTTTAAATGCACTTGTTATATTATCCAAGTTCCTAGTCCTCTAAAAACTGTGAGAACAATGGATATGTTAATAAAATCAAATTGCATATACTGTATTTTAAACCTTTTTCTGAGACATTATCCCAAGTAATCGCTTACGGATATAGCTAATTCTGTAGAAATCAGTTGCAAAATTAGTTTTCTTATAAATTCAGCTGTTATTTCATCTGGATTCATACCCTTCGAAGCACAGTTAGCCTCGTAATCTCAGAAGCAAAATTTATAAAATTAAATTAATAAAATCAATTTACATAAAATTGTACATTTTAAACTACAACTGTATTGTAAACTTTCGGTTAAAGATATATATCATTCTGAAGAATTCTATTCCATATATTCCTTTCTATTAAATGCATGTGTTATATTTTCCAAGGTCCTACTCCTGAAAAGGCAGCTATCCTCAAAAACTCAGAAGCGCATTTTAAGCGTTAATTAAATCAATGCGTTTAAAGTTGTATTTTTATGACTAAAGACATTTTCTGGAGGTTCAATTACAGAATTGCTTTTCTTCTAAAAGCTCTTATTATTTCACTCTGAATTCATGACCTTCTAAGCCGAACGATGGCCTATTGGTTAGGGTGCTGACTTTCGGTACCGGAGTTAGTGGGTTCGAAGCCCACAGTGGCATGGATGTTCGTAGCCATTCGGAAACTGCTTTAAGCTGTAGGTCCCGGTCTCATTAGCCCTCGTGTTGCAAAAAGTAGACCGTAGCGCTCCAAACCAAACCAATCTATGACCTTCTAAGCACAGTTAGTCTCGTAATGTCAAGCGCAATTTACACGGTTATTAACGTGTAAATTGCGCTTGACATTACGAGACAAACTCTGCTTTATCTATTCTACTTATATAAAATTGTATATTTATAACTGCAGCTTTCTTTATGTTGAGTCATTTTAAGCAATCACTGAAATATATAGCACTTTCTGAAGAATTCAATTGCAGAATTTCATTTCTCTCAAATACCATTTTATTTCATTCCGAGCCGCTGTAGTTCAGTCAGCAAAGGCAACGCTCTAGTAACTGGAGGGTTGCGGGTTCGGAGTTCGTGCCGGTCTAAGATCCACAGTGTTCGTTAAAGGTGATTGGGGCACGTAAAATAGTTTTGTGGTCACCATGTTCTCCAAGTTCTCAATCAATACTTCTGGGGTGGCAAACCAAGCCTATGGGACTTCCGCTTCTAAATTACTAGGACCCACTTGAGCATAAGTCGTACTTTCACCCTAGCGGTGTTCGTTAAAACGTATGGCTCAATAGTGCTTGGTTTGACCAATTGCCATCCGAAAAAGCAACAACAACAATTCCATTTCACTTCATGTCCCTCTAAAAGCAGTGATCCTCAGAAACTCAGAAGAGCGAATTAATCGTTAATAAAGTCAAATTATATAAAGTTGTACATTTATGGAACACTTCTGGGGGTGGCAAACCAAGCCTATGGGCCTTCCGCTTCTAAATTTCTAGGACACACTTGAGCATAAGTCGTACTTTCACCTTAGTGGTGCTCGTTAAAACGTATGGCTCAATAGTGCTTGGTTTGACCAAGTGCCATCCGAAACAACAACAACAATTCCATTTCACTTAAATCAATGTATATAAAGTTGTACATTTATGACTAAAACCTGTTTCTGGAGTTTCAATTGCAGAATTGCTTTTCTTCTGAATGATCTTGTTATTTCCCTCGAATTCATCTCCTTCTAAGCACAATTAGCCTTTTAATCTCACGTGCTATTTACACGTTAATAAAATCTAATTATATAAAAATGTATATTTATAACAGCAGCTTTCTTTTTGTTGAGTGATTTTAAGCAATCCCTTAAAAATATAGCACCTTCTGAAGAATTCAATTAAAGAATTTCATTTCTCTCAAATACCCATTTATTTCATTCCGTGCCGTGGTAGTTCAGTCGGTAAAGGAAACGCTCTCATAAATAGAGGGTTGCGGGTTCGGCCTAAGATCCGCTATGTTCATTAAAAGTGATTGGGGCACGTATAATAGGTTCGTGGTCACCATGTCCTCTAAGTTCTCAATCAATACTTCTGGGGGTGGCAGGACAAACCTCTGTGCCTTCTGCTTCTAAATAAAGAGGATCCACTTGAGCATAAGTTGAACTTTCGTCCTACCGGTGCCCGTTAAAACGAAAGGCGTACCCCTTTGCCTTAATACGAGTAGCGTATGGCTTAATTGTGCTTGTTTTGACCAAGTCATCCCAATGTCCGTTTTCTGGAGTATCGATTCAGGTTTGGTTTGGAGTGCTACGGCCTATTTTTTGGCAACACGAGGGATAATGAGACCAGGAACTACTGCTTAAAGCCGATTAGGAACGGCTTCAAACATCCATGCCACAGCGGGAATCAAACTGACGAACATTGGTACCGAAGGCCAGCACCCTAACCATTCGGCCAGCGCTCGGAAAGTATGGATTCCCATTATTGCTTTTGGATATAGCTTATTCTAAAGAAATTAATTGCAGAATTCCTTTTCAATTAAATACGCTTTTTATTTCATCCGAGTTATTACTCCTCTAAGCAATGAGCCTCGGAATTTTAAACTCGCAATCTGTGAGTTTATAAAATAAAATTACATAATATTGCACGTTTATAAATGGAGCCGTTCCCTGGAGCATAATTTAGTATGACAAAATCTACAAAGAAGAGGCATCTATACTATTCTGTGAATTCGTAACCTTCATTTTCAGAGTTAAATGGTCCCATTTTTCCATGAGACACATTTAAGAAAAATATTCTTTATATTTTTAATTTAAAGAATTTTTGAGTGTTTCTAGAATTAGACTTTCTTTCCTAGCGTTGCCTAAGTTATTATGATTATATGTTTTTAAAAGAATCTGTCACATAAACTTAAATAATTTTCTTATATTTTCAGAGTAATGCAATAATAAAATATCTCATCTCCAAAATTTAAAATATTTAAGTATAGAACTGATAAGTTAATTTTTATATTGAAAGTCTAGATTCAATTTTCTTTTTCAAATCTATAATCAAGTTATTTATATATTTATTGTAGATGAACAAATATCAATATATATGTAATCATTTACAAAAAAATAATTCATACATTTTATTTACATCTCGTTTCAATTTTCAGTTTTTTAAATAAAATGAAAATTCCCATATATTGGGAAATAACTAACTTTTCCTTTTCAAAGGAATTATATTTATTAAAGAATTTCCTACACTGATGGATAGATTAGACTTAAGATTCTTTTTTATTGTATGCCTTCTCTTTAAAATAACATCAATTCTCAGCATGCCGTCTTTATATGCCATGGGTTTTATATACTATGCCAGGGGTGGCCAAGCTCCTTAATACTCCCAGAAATTTTTCAAAATTTGAAATTTTTCGCGAGCCTCAATTAAATACGTATTTAAAAGGTATGTAAAAAGTGCATTAAAATTTTTTTAAAAGAAATTATATTTAATGAATATCATTTGGAAGTTCTTCGTCCTTTAATTTTTCAAGGAATTTTTTTAATTGTGGATGATTTTTTGCATTGGTGCGAATATAATTTACAATTTGTTACACTGTTTTTATAACACCGATTTTTTTACCCATCTCCATCAGTTGTAATATTTTTTAAAATAAAATAACACAAAAATGAAAAGGGAACTCGGGTACATTTATTGAGAGCCACAAATAATCTTTCAAAGAGCCGCATTTGGCTTGCACGTCGCAAGTTGCCCACCCCTGTACTATTAAGATATCTAAACATTACATATTCTACCTAATGCAATTCTTTGTAGGGACTATAAAAATGAGTAACCCTTAAAAATATGAAAAGACTTTTCCATTTAACAGAAAAGTAATTTAATCATTTTAAGAGTCAATAACACTATCCGATAAATTAACGAAAAAAAGAAACATCTGACTTATATTTCCGAATTTTTTCCACGTCAAGTTTATGAAAAGTGTTTCAAGAAAAGGAAAATTCACCGTAATTTCAAATTATACTTCAAAACAGACCTTCAATAAAAGATTGTTGTAATTCATTTATGTAAATCAATTTAGAGAGTTTCAATTTTATTTCTGTCAGATGGTATAGAATGTACAATCAGTTATGAATACATCAAATTCTAAATAATTCAATTTAAGAACTTAATTCCTTTTTAAGTCACTTGTTTTTTCATCCGAGTTTCTGTCCTTTTTACATCAAGCGATTCTAAAAATCCCAGGATCATTTTATGCTCTTAAGAATCAAATTATATAAAACCGTATAAGTATAGCGAGAGCATATTTGAATATAATTGGATCTACAAAAAAGACATGTATTCTATGAATTTCCTACCTATCATTTTTCCTAAGAGAAACCCATTTTTTCCATAAGATATTTTAACACTTTGTGAGCGAGTACATTTCGCAGCGGAATTGTACCGGGAGCGGGCGTTTTGCTCGTAAATTTAGTTATTCGGTTAAATCTCAATAGATCGAAAATCTTTAATTTTTTTAACCAACTTTTCGTATTTTATATTGAAATATATAAACAAATATATAAATAGAAATATATAAACAACCATAAGATTTTTGTAAACAAAAATATTTTTTAGTAGATAAATTTATAATAGTATCGTAAATATGAAAATCAAATAAAAAAATAGTAGTGTATAGTTTTAATTTTTTCGAATTATGTTATATATAAACATTTTTACATGATAAAAAAAATGAAAAGAGCAATCACAAAACTAATAATGTTTTACAGTGTGGTACATTCAAAGCATTTTCCTCTATGAAGAGGTACACGGCAAAACTTGCATATGTAAGATATTTCACAGCACACTTTTTTTTCACAGCACACATACGACATTGTCTTTGCGGCTTTTTCTTCTTGCAAGTAGTAACAATTTTCTCTAAAATATGTTCCGCATATCCAAAGATAATCTTCCAGGGGGGTCATATTTAGGGTTTCAATCAACCTTCCCGTTCTGTGGTTCCGCATTGAATAATGTAAAAACTAGATTTTATTTGTCTAAATTTTTACAGAATCTATGTAGTAGACAAGGACATTCGGCTTCGTTTTCTTGTATATACCGTTATTTTTGTACCCACAAACAAACCATGTTGTTACACTAACCTGTACTAGTACTTGTCCCGCGCTCAAGTATCAATCTTTAGAAAACGTACTAATACGTGTCCAGCATACAATGTTTTAAGAAAGGATATACTTTTTTATGCTTTTTAGATTGCGATATAGATTACTTTTTAGACTAACAGGGTGGGCCATGGTAGCTCAGTTTATAAAAGCAGCGATTTCTAAACGGTGGTTGGTTTGAGCCTGCCAAAAAATTATTAATGGTTGCTGGGGTAGGTAAAATTGGTTCGTAGTAGCACAATACATTTGGAAGTGGCATGCCAGGCTTGGAGATGGTCTGCTTGATTACTTCTTCTAAATTCACAAGGACCCAGCTGGAGCAATATTACTCATGTCCATAGCATTTCTTACTGTGCTCCCAGCTGATGCTAAATAAGTACTAGTTTGGCAGCCATGTGTGATGAGGCGATTTAGATCAGTAATATAATTTATTCATTCATACAAGAAGTAAAATGCTCGGGATCTAAATCTGACCTCATCACATCTTTGTAAAAAGACAGAGGACCATAAATTTATATTTTACGGATATTGTTGTCTTGTACGGTGGTCTCGGACGGGGTTCTGATCCCAGTCCCAGATTAGAATCCCGTCTCCGTACTTGACATTAAATAAGAATGTACCTTCGTGGAGTATTTATGAGTTTCTAAGGGACAGTGCCCAATTAGAAGGGATAAGGTTTTTCACGTTGGCGGTCTCAAGGCGGGATTTAAGCAGTCCAATTGGATTCTTACAACTATTCGATTGGATGATAAGAAGGAAGAGGGGACAAGGTTGAAATTAATAAAATAAGAAAAATCTAAATATTGAGAAGATGTTCGGAGGTCCCAAGAAAAAAGGTGTTCGACAGTCGAGACTAGAGGAGAGTTCGACAGACGGTGTGTTCGAGAGTCGAGACGAGGAGAGAGTCCGACAGAAAGTGTTCGATAGTCGAGACGAGGAGACAGTCCGACAGAAGGTGTTCGATAGTCTAGACTAGGAGAGAAGTCCGACGGAACGAGTTCGAGAGTCCAGCCAAGTCCGACAGGAAGGGTTCCTGCATCAAATAGCACGGCCGCACCCCAAACACTCAGGAGGAAGCCCCTAACCAAACCGACGAAAGATCCATAGATACCCATCAACCAGCAGTGTTCCGGGCACACCATTTTCACTCCCCAAAGGTACCCCCTTTTACATACATTTTGAAATTGAGATTAGATCCTCTCTCTATTTACAAAATTACTTAAGTATTAAGAAATTGTCAGAACTAATTTAGAAGATGTTGACAAAGCTTATTTTATGAAAATTATCATCAGTTTTGTATGTACATAGATGTATATATATTATAATAAATTAACTTTTTTATATTAAGCTAGTTTCGGATGCTGTTAATTTAGCTTTTAGTTTATCTTCATATTTATGCCTGTAGTTTCTCAGAACCTGTGGTTAAATTTAGTACAAAAATACTTTACACAACGCAATCAAAATAAAATCACCACTATACATTTGATCACAGGTTAATACTCAAATATAAACGAGGACTACATGACACCATGTTTGGCTTAAAGATATATGCCTGTATTGTCAAATGCATTATAAAATAATTGATTACAGGGTTTTTGAGTGTGTCTAAGAATATGCTTTCTTTCTTGTCTTGCTAAAATTTCAACATGAGTTTATATTTTTGAATAAATCTGTCAATAATAAGGTTAAATTTTATTCTCTTATAATGCTAAAAAAATTATTATAAAAAAGATTACATGGTTTTTGAGTGTGTCTAAGAATGCGATTTCTTTCCTATCCTGATAAAATTTCAATATTAGTATATATTTTTGAATAAACCTGTCAAAAATAAGGTTAAATTTTCTTCTTTTTTAATAGTAAAAAAAAGATTACAGGATTCTTTAGTGTCTCTAAGAATATACTTTCTTTCTTTTCCTGCTAAAAAATTAACATGAGTTTATATTTTTGAATAAATCTATCAATAATAAGGTTAAATTTTCTTCTCTTGTAATGCTAAAAAATTTATTATAAAAAAGATTACATGGTGTCTGAGTGTGTCTAAGAATGCGCATTCTTTCCTGTCCTGATAAAATTTCAATATCTGTATATATTTTTGAATAAGCCTGTCAAAAATAAGTTTAAATTTTCTTCTCTTTTAATAGTAAAAAAATATTACATGATTCTTTAGTGTCTCTAAGAATATAATTTCTTTCTTTTCCTGCTAAAATTTTAACATGAGTTTATATTTTTGAATAAATCTATCAATAATAAGGTTAAATTTTATTCTCTTGTAATGCTAAAAAAATTATTATAAAAAAAATTACATGGTTTTTGAGTGTGTCTAAGAATGTGCTTTCTTTCATGTCCTGATAAAAATTCAATATCAGTATATATTTTTGAATAAGCCTGTCAAAAATAAGGTTAAATTTTCTTCTTTTTTAATAAAAAAAAAAGATTGCATTATTCTTTAGTGTCTC
>CM063506.1:43524124-43589124 GCA_032207245.1 Pardosa pseudoannulata
CGGAACAAGGTGCAGCATATATCCCAGCATTGCAACTATTACACATGTAACGACTCTCTTTTCTTTTCCTTTTTCCTTTTCTATCTCTTTTAGCACAACACACAGGGCAACATCTACAAATATACAACTCCGCTCGAATTATCTAGAGTCAGCACAGTTTGGCCAGTTTAGCGAGCTCATGTTAACTAGAGGGTGCACATTAAGGGGATAAAACACAATCTATATAACAAAAAAATTCAATATGACGAATATTAATACCAGGGTGATGAATATTCATACAAGTCCTTCCGATAGCAGTGATTGAGCCTTTACCTTCAGAAACGAGTCTAACTTTAAAGAAAATGTGTAAATGATAATAATTTTGTTGATACTTCATACAAAATTTAAAAATGTGTATGATATAATGTACTTACAATGTAGTTATATTTTGCCCACATGGGATTTGTATGTGTTTTTTAGAGTACAAAGTTTTTAAGGGAGCCAAAAATTAGTCTTTCCTGCAGGGCCCGTCTAAGATACTTTTGTGCCCAGGGCATAATCCAATTTATGTGCGATCCACTCCCATGCAAATTTATAGCGACAAATTATCATAATTACAGTCATATAAAATTTTAACACTGAATTAGCAAACAGATTTAAGAAATTAGCATTAAAGTAATATTCAAAATCAAAAACACCAAATTTTCATTTTACTTAATCATTATTACCTCTGTTTAGCTATGCTAAAAATTAAGGACTTTTAAAGACCTAGAGTGACCCCCTTTTTATTATTTTTTACCTTGCACTCACAAGCTCTGTGGTGCAGAAAATAGATAATAATAGAATTAAAAGTAATTTAAATTGATGAGAGGATTTAATGGTATATAGTGGTACGTTACTAATAATCTGTCTTATATGTAATAACCCATAGGATAAAAAGAGCACCAGGTTCGTTGAGGGAATTAATTATCAGGTAAATAACAGTAAAATTAAAGTAAACAGGAAACAATAGAGTTCATAACAAACACAATTACCTCGTACAATAATTTATTAAAACTTAACGATGGTAGCGTATGTTTGTAATTTTTCCCCACTTAATATGTGTTTCAAGCACTCGACTAAATTTTCGTGCCATGGCAAATGACCCAAGTGCCCGTGCGATAATCAGGCCCTGCTTTCCAGTTCTGATATATCGTTTGTACTTGATAGACATTAAAACTGCAAGCCTATTTTAAGCAACCTAGTCACCATTAGAGAATGTGGTAGGTTTGGGTCAGCTTAAGCCTCGAACCCAATACTCTCCGGCTATGAGTTCCATGCCTTTACCTACTAAGCTACTAAGCCTGACATCCAGATAATATAGATATTATAATCACTTATGGATACATCTTATCCTGAACAATCAATTGCAAATTTCATTTCTTTTTAAATCCATTTGGTATTTTATGTGAATAATATCTCGCTCATGCAACAAAAGAACGTCTGAATGCAATTTATTTGTTTATGAAATCAAATTATACAAACTCGTATATTCCTAACTTCATACATTTTTCCAGAACATAATTTAATATAATGGAATCTGTATAGAAGAGACATCCATGATACTCTTTGAATCGTAGCCATCATTTTTCCTGACAGGATGAAATGGCCTCTTTTCTGTATAAGACACTTTTATAGAAGAACATCCTTTTTTATGCTTTCTAGATTACAGGGATTTTGAGTGAGCCTAAGAATAGACTTCCGTCGTAGGCATCAACTTAGCCTTTCTGCATCGATATATCTTTTTTGAATAAAGCTATCAAGTAAGTTCAATTTTCTCATCCCTGAAAAGTAATGCAACAATAAATTATATTTTTGTTTAATTTTAAACATTTAAATCGAGTAGCTATAAATGCTTATATTGAGGCTCTGCAATATTTTACATACATTTTATTCAAATAAACTGGTTGATATATTCCAGTAAATTGAAAATAAATTATATTTTTATATAGCTGGATTTAGATTTTCCGTTAATGGATAAATGTGGATTAAAAAAAACCTTCCACATAATAAAATGAATACTTATATATCGACTTTAACCCCTTGGCTACCAACGTCTCGTATACGCGACGCACTGATTTCACTCTTATCAGTCCATCGTCGCCTCCACGCGATGAACTAGGGTTGATATTGAGATACCAGCTTTGCGTATGCTTAAAGGAGAATTAAACGTTTCATTTTAATTTTTAAATGATGGATTTAATAACTAGATGGCGTTAAACAGCAACGTTTTTACAGCAGTTGACTCGTGTAGCATTTACGTGCTGGTCCTCCAGGGGTTAAGACCCGTTGTAACCCAGTGGGCAAAAGCAGTGATTTCGCAACTGAAAGATTGCGGGATCGGGGATGGAGATGGCCTAAGTTCCGCCGTATTCGCTAAAAGTGACTGGGTCACATAAATATGTTCATAGTTACAAAGTCGTCCAAGTTCTCAAACGATACCTCTGGGGGTGACAGGCCAAACCTGGGGGTCTTCTGCTTGATCCCTGCTTCTAAATTACGAAGAACCAGCGGAGGTAATGTTACTCGAGTCCGTAGCATGCCTTTAAGCTACATGTGCTCTCCTGGTGGTGCTAAATGAGTAACAGGTTCGAAGCCTTGTTAAGGAGCTAGGATAATGTCTGTATTGCCTGCTTCGTTGAAAAAAAAATATTCCCTTTAAAGAATTTAATCTAAAACCTTTAAATTATTCGTGATTGCTACATATATTTCATGTAAGGTATTTTTATAGTACTTGATATTTTTAAAATATGATTAACACTAGGCTTATGAACATGCGTCACCTTGACGCATGAACGAATACATATAGCAAAATCAGAAATCAAATTTAATTATACACTATAAGTAAAAAATGAAAATATGACATTATATTAAGATTCACATTAGTATTTACTAATTCAAAAAATAATCTATCATTTTATTTTTCAATACGAAATCGAAGGAACTAAAGCCTTTAAAGTCTCTTTTGATACTCTAATTTCAATTGACATTCTGCGTTTCGTTCTTTCTATTATTGCTTATTGCTTGTTTCACTTGAGATAAAAACATCGGAAAACGGATCGAAGTATTGTCGGTACATTCCTAGTTTCTATTGTTGTTTCTAATGTTTGCATGAGTAGAGCTAATTTATTAAAAATTTTGTCTACATTACGATCAAATCAAATTGACTCATATCCGTAGAAATAGGTATACCACATAGAAAATTTCAATATTTCAACACTTTTAAAGAAAATAGAATTCAATATGTGTTTACCTCGTTTATTGGATAAAATTCGATACAAAAGAAAAAATAAAAATGCAAAAAGATTTTGTAATTTTTCTTATAAAACTCGAAAAGCGTCAAAATGACACATCCCGTAAACCTAGTGTTAACCGGCTTACTAAATTCTTAAAATACCAAGTGATATTCTACGATACCCAGTAGGAAATATTCTCTTATGTATAACCCTTCAAACTATTGTCAAGATTTCAAACCTATAAGAGCATTCAGTAGTCCAAATTCGTTTTCGATGCTACCCATCCTGCGGTCTTCCTCAAGAACCGCCTTTGCTTGAAGACGACCTATACCCGCCGGGATCCTCCGAAGGGAGTGAATGGGCTGCATGAATTATACTTCGTACAAGCAATTTAACTGAAACCACTAGGGACTTACCTATTAAGTCTTATAGTTATATAAGGTTTTTGGATTGATTCACAAACGTAAATGTGATGCTCTTTGAAGAATAAAGAAAATAAACATTTGTAATCGACAGTTACAGTTAGTAAAGCTATTCTTACCAATGTTTATAACTAAAATGCTTGAAACCTTACTGTTTGCTAATTGAAGGATTATTTCATATATACGAATGTTGGGGCAAAAGTCATGGCAACTATTTTTTCTTGGAGATGCCAGTTCGGTTGGAAAATGTGACATATACAGACGAAAAGACAAGGTGTTAACTACATGTGTGGACAATGAATATCACTGAAATATCGCAGCACACTAACTTACTATGGTAGTATACAAGGCAATGTGTGCAAAAGAATAACAACACAATAAAGTTAACATGACAAACGTGGGCCTAAAGACCCTAAAAGTAATCACCTCAAAAGTACTACAGCTATTTCAGAGCCATATGTCGTTCTGCATACACACTATGTCTGCAGACCTTCCACATGACACATATACGTTTGTTATCCGGTCACATATCTACAAGAAAAAAAAAATAGTTGTCATAACTTATGCCAAAACCCTCATATAAAGATAAAAATATAAATGCTTTGCACTTCATTTTTACACTCTACTATTATTCCCAGATTATCAGAAACATATATATATATATATATATATATATATATATATATATATATATATATATATATATATATATATATATATATATATCTGTAATATATCAAAATTATTTAACTTTAATATTTCTTCAAAAACCTCTTCTCTCCCATTTTAATTCATCTAAATATCTTTATCAGCCTCTAAATGATTTAATCAACGAAGTATTTTCCACTTAACATTCCTTTCTGTCCTAAAACTGTAAACTTTCTGTCTATACAGCAATTTCCCAGGTGTTGACGGAACATGTTTTCGTGTTTTGCTGATATTGCAGTCAATTCGCTTAGTAAGTTGTTTTTGTTGTGGAAAAATTCTTGTTGTCAGCGCTCTTGGCTGTACTTGTGTGAGAGCAGAGTAAACTCTGTGGCTTTTTTTTTTTGTATATTGTCCAGAAGGACAAATGTGCCGTGTTGCTGCTCTGAAATAAAGTTTTAAAATAGACTTCTGAGTTCTCTTGAATATGAGACCCGACTGCATCTTTGTACTTTATGAATGCTAGCTGTTGAACTTTCTCCTTGTGAAGGAGTTTTATAAAAAATGGATTACATATATATATATATATATATATACAATTTATTAGATCATATGTTTACTATGAATTTATCTCTTTAGTATGTGATTGCAGATGCACTTTTCTTCAAAATGAAGCTTTTTTCCTGATTTCTAAGGGAAGTTTTGAGCTGATATTACAGATCTACAGTCGTGTAACTTACAACGAGAAGGACAACAAAATAAATCCAAATGGAATCTCAAACTATCGTAGTTTATTCGTGTTTTCTCTTACGAACGAAACTGCCAAACTCTCTTCTGTCTGCAATCATTGTACATTCGCCTTTTATAGTTTTTTGTATCAGCCAATTAGCAATCACTTCAAGTCACGTGGGTGACGTAACTTAAGCGTCGGTAATCTATTTTTAGCTATGCAAGCGGAATAAATCCAAAAGGGGAACAATCGAGAACATTCGTTTGGGTTGCTAGAAAGGAATTACAAGAAAAAGCAGAATCGAAACCGAAATTTATAAAAATATCGTTACATATATATATATATATATATATATATATATATATATATATATATATGTCAGTTTGAAAACGTAAAATTAATAATTTAGGGGATGACAGCAAAAAACACAGGCTACTCTTTTAATGCAAGAGCTTAAATCTTTAATAACTCATTATAAAAGTACTTAACGCGTAAGAATTGAGAGAGAGCGAAACTTAGCGAATTTAACTGTTAGATCAGGACAGATTAGACATTTGATTAGATTATTATTATAGGTTAGATTAGACATTTGCGGACGATAGCTAGGAAATGCAGTGGATGGATAGAAAATTTGCATCTCTTGCATAGACTGCTTTTTGGAAATGATTTAAAAGAATTTTAAGTCGAAGATTCTCCTTAGGTTAAGACATTTTGTGGCTGATCAAATATATTTTTAGGAATTTGAATAGGAGAAAGGATGTTTTTAAAGAGATATTAAAGTGAAATAACTTTGATATATTACACACATATATATGCATGTGTGTGTGAAATATGTATGTATATGTGCATATATATGTGTGCATTTGAGTGCATTTGCTAGAGTTCTTAGAAAGTAATTAACGGAAAAACAAAATTTGGATTGAAAGTGATAAAAAATATCATTATATAACTAAATCTGTACATAAATGTAAATAAAATACGAAGACGGTCACTTAAGGAATATACTTTCAGAATACATCTTGCAATTTAAGAGATTAAAAGTACTAAAATAAATTTAAAATCAAAAGCTCTCATCACGATCCCAGACAATTATCACAGGTTTTTAAATCTACGATCGGAAACAAATACCCAGCTTCTTTCCCCCCTTTTAAACACTACTGACCATTGGGGCTTCAATTCTTGCCTCCAGGATAAAGGTTTAATTAATCAAACTTTTACAGTTTCCTAGCGGCCATTTTAGGAAATTTTGAACGAAATAGACTGTACGCTATCGACATTTTTCTTACCTTTTTCCCAGATTTTCAGAAAATTGTCTCAAACTCTTTTTGACAACTATGTGTGTTAGATTCGTCGGATGTGTGTTAGAATTCGGATAGATTTCGGATTTCGTCGTGTCCTTATGATGAAGTGGAAACACATCCCACCGACGCTGTGACAAAAAAATATTTTTCGTAAATAAAACAATATACTTTATCACCTCAACTGGCCATGGATCTCCCCTCCTCTTCGTTTTTCGACATATATATTTTTATCTTGCTTTTTAACCGTAATTCATTAATTCTTTTCATCATTCTAATTTGGTATATTGCTTTCATTTTCAGTTCAGTTCCGCCATTTTTAAATCTAATTTTTAGACATCGATCTTGTTTTATTCACAACTGCGTTATTCTTTGAAAATTTATTTACCATTTATATCACGTGAATAATATTAATTTTTTTTGATATGTGTTCTTAAATAATCTAGTAAAATCAAACAAGTAATATAATTCTTGTATTTATTTTTTGGAAAAAAATTAAATTTCAGGATGAGAATTCAATTTAAATTAATGTGTAATTCATTTTATGATAAGTTGCTTTATTTTTAAATTGCTCATATTTTTAGTATAAAATAATCTAAAAACTAATTTGAATTTTGATATAAATTTAAATTTTATCTATCCTAAACACCCAGACCAAAGGATTAGACTAGTGAATGACTAGTTTAATATAATATATATAATATGATCTGCAATGCAGAAACGTCCGCAGTGCTCTATGAATTATCTACCTACCCTTTTTCTTGATAGAATGAAATGACCCTATTTCTTACATAAGATACTTCTATAAAAGAACATTCTTTTTTATGCCTTTCTGATTACAAGATTTTGAAGTGTGCCTAAGAATAGATTTTCTTCTTTGACATCATCTTACCCTTTTATCACCAAAAATCTTTTTGAATATATCTGTCGAATAAAGTTAAATATTATCTTCTTTTAAGAATAAAATAACCATAAAATATCTTATCTGCTCAATTTTAAATATTTACATCGAGTATAGATAAGTATTTTTTAATAATTTGAAAGATAGTTTTTTCAAACATTGTATGAAATCGAATGATGTCTGAGTGGTTAGGACGTTGATCTTTATTGTAGTTCGTGGGCTCGAATTCTACTGCGGAATGCATGTTTGCAGCAGTTCGGACTCAGCTTTAAGCAGTAGGTACTGGTCTCATTAGCCCTCATGCAGCAAAAAAGTAAACCGTAGCTCTTCAAACCAAGCCAAACATTATCCCCTATGTAATAATAGCCTAAGTTATCTGTCTATCTGTCCTCGAATTTATGAAGCAGTCGGACCTGGAATGGATAGAAGGGATATCCACCATATTGGATTCTTAATGAGTTAGGGTTAGCAAAATTCAAAGCAATTGTTTAAAACGTTCAAAATCCACCCCTTCCCCCCTTTTCAAGCGTTTAATACCATTATTTCAAGACCTGTTTTCTCCGGTTAAGAGCAGGAGAATCATAGATACATGTCCATATTCGTCAGTAGTATCTCAGAAATTATAATCCAGTGCATCACATTTACGTCTTTTTTGAGTGTTTTTGTTTCATAATTATTGTTAGAATTCAATTATCAAGAACCCCAATATGGATAAGAAAAAACCACCGACTGGAAATGAAATTGATTACTACGCAAATCTAAGTGATTCAGAATTTGACGGGATTTTTGACAAGGTGGGTAACGACAGTAGCGATTACGAACCTTCTGAGAAATCAATTGATAGTAAAGTGAAGTCTTCTCCGAACCTGAAGTTGATCCCGACTCTAAAGATAATGACAATGATTTCCAAGAAGTCGTTGATATCAAATGCAAATGATTGTTATTGACATCAAATGAGAATGATAATTTGTGAACAGAAATTCAAGACAGTCCTGAATTATATATTTTCCAGAAGAATTGATTTTTTGTTCTTTTCCCAGAAGCCATGTATCGATATTAGCACTGATATACGATCTTATTCGTATTTGCACAAAAATGGCAAGTAAGTACAGTACGAGATAACTCGTAGTTGGCGTAAATGAAATTTATTAAAAATTTAATCGTTGAATAAAATAAATAAAATAATAGGAAATAAAAAAAATGAGAAAGTTGATGTATTAAGAGTATTAACATTTCGTTAATATCGGGTTCCAGTTTCGTTGACATTATACATAAATCTCAAGATTAGTGACCATTTTTTAGCCAATCAACTAGCTACTGTGCTGATCCCACGATCAGCCAAATATGATGATGGAAATGCAATTAAAATTTATGTATTTAAATTTAGTCAAGATCTGCAAAACTGCTTCTCGTGATGGAATTTACGAAATTTTTAATTTTAAAAATACACATTTATAGTGGTAAATACATTATTATTCGATTTATTTATACATTATTTTTATAGATTTTATATCTACTGGCTGTCATCTCTACTTGGCTGCTCCCACTATGGCATGGATTTTCGTAGCTGTTCGAAATCGGCTTTAAGCAGTAGGCCCCGGTCTCATTAGCCCTCGTGCTGCAAAAAGTAGACCGTAGCTCTCCAAACCAAACCTTTTGACTGGTTTAACGCCCTCGCATTTATTTCTGAATCATCTACCACCCCCAGGGAAAGCTTATGCGTCCACTAAAGGGCGGTATCGGGCCGTTGGTAACCTAGTCTTTAACTGAAGAAAAGTTTTTATTCATTATACCTTTTATGGCATGTTCATATAGGTTATCCATACTCCGACTTGCCAAAGATCGTACAGTCATTTAAGATTTGCTAGAATTCGATACAATGAACTACTAAACAAAATCGCATTTCACTCAGAAATAGAATTAAGATACATTTAATTTAAGAGTAATTTTATTGTTTTATAATTAGTTACAGCTCACTTAAACTATACTCACTTGATCAACATCTATCCAAATGTATACATGGTCCTGTACGAAAACCCTTCAACTTAAAATATAAACATAAAAAATTTAGCGGAGGGGGACATAAAAGTTCGTCAAGGAGAAACGTCAAAGGAAATATTATATTTATAAATGGTATTCAAGTATGCCGCATTAAAGAAATTTATACGTGACACAATATGATGGACTAGAACACTAATAAATTGTTAAGTAAGACATTTCCATTAAGTCGGCCGTACATCAGGTACAAGTCGCAGTAGTCACGAACGGAATGCATGGCAACCTTACGAAGACTACCGGTAGCTATAAGATGCAACCTTTTAAATACCAGTTCAACGGCGGCTTAACGTCATTCCATCGCGCACACGCATGCATGACGTGATATGCGAGTTTTAAACATTAACGTCTGGAATGACATGCAAATACTGTTTTTGATATGTTCAATAAAGTGTTTTTCGTGCACCGGCAGTGACGTTATACTTTGTTTTTCTTACTTTTCTCGTAAACTATTAATCATACAGTAACGCTTCTTTGTGCAGTTTTTATGTACTCTCAACTAGGAATCTAGCTGTGTAGAGCTTATGTGGTCGTTTTGGGACACCCTGTATATGTATGTATGTATACTGAAACCTTTACTAGGACTACAACAGTATTTTGCGATTGGACTTTCCAGACGATAATGTTTAAAACGTTCGTCGCTCATATCACGTAATGCATTGATCGTACTTAGTGGCAACACCAATAGACCTAGTTGTTCGTCTGCATATTGTTTGTAGTTCAGTGGACCCCGCAGTACTGCAACGTGTGATGACAGTCATTCCACGGCGTGCAAAAAGCCTGTCTCGAAATGCACGGCGGAAGCTTTGAACATCTGCTTTAAATTGGGCATATAGTGCCGTTGATATGTTCAATAAATTGTTTTATCTTGCACCGGAAGTGACGTCATAATTTGTTTTTCTTACTTTTCTCGTAAACTATGAATCGTACAGGAAGGCTTCTTTGGACAGTTTTTATTTACTCCCAACGAGGAATCTAACTGTGCAGAGTTTTTGCGGTCGTTTTGGGGCACCATGTATATATATATATATATATATATATATATATATATATATATATATATATATATATATATATATATATATATATATATATATATCAAAATTATTTAACTTTAATATTTCCTTAAAAACGAGAGGGCGAACTTATTAGTTCGCCCTCTAATTGAATAAATTATAATTGAATAAAAGAAAATATAACTTTTTAATCTCTGTTTCAGATAAATATCTGTAAACAATATGAAAACTTCAACATACTGAAGAATAATTAATAATATATCCTTTTCAAACAGTTTAACTTAAATATATCCTTTATTGTAGAAAAAAGTAGTATTTGAAAGTTTTTCATTGTCTTCCAATGCCTTAAAATAAGGTACATACCCTTTTCCGACAATGACGTGTGCTATGTGTTATGCTGTTCAAATAAAATACATCCTCTATTTAATAATAACCTAAGTTATCTGTTTGTTAGTCCTCGAATTTATGAAGCGGTTAGATATTACGTAAATATTTTTCTTTCATATTTGGCTTAAATAATAGATTAGGTAGATATGTGATAATATTAAATTTAATAATCAATTATTTTTGGTTGCAAGATAATTCTCAGCCAAAAAACAAACCATTTTTTTACCTTCCTCATAGGATTGTTTACAGTTCTGGGAAATTAAAAATTTGATTGATCCCGTCATATGTCGGGTTATATGCTAGTTTTACAAAAAATCAGTATTCAAGGGAATATAGAAAATGTACAGCTTTTAAAAATGTTAGCAGTATCTTCTTTATCTTGACAACATAAAAATAAATTCAAATACAATCAAAATTGGAAATTTTGGGCTCTCTCCACTAATTAATAACAGTGTAATCGATTAACATCTTTTCAACTAAAGCTGCCTTCTAAAGGCAGGTTTAGATATGTGATAATTTTAAATTTAATAATCGATTATTTTTGGTTGCAAGATAATTCTCATCCAAAAAAGAAACCATTTTTTTACCTGCCTCATAAGGTTGTTTACAGTTATGGGAAACTAAAAATTTGATTGATCTCTTCATATGACGGGCTATATGCTAGTTTTACAAGAAATCAGTATTCAAGGGAATAAAGAAAATGTGCAGCTTTTAAAAATGTTAGCAGTATCTTATTTATCTTGACAACATAAAAAAAAATTCAAATACAATCAAAATTGGAAATTTTGTGCTCTCTCCACTAATTAATAACAGTGTAATCGATTAACATCTTTTTAACTAAAGCTGCCGTCTAAAAGCAGGTTTAGAAAATCAATTTTACGAAATGAAAAAATTTTTGGTAATTGCGAGTCATACTTCAAGAAAAACATTCAATAAAAATCTTCATTCTTTATTTATGTAAATCAAACTTGCCAGTTTCAATCTTATTTCGTCCAGATGGTACAGAAATTACAATCGCTTATGGATATATCTCGTTCTGAAGAATTCAATTGCAGAATTTCATTCCGTCTAAATGCACTTGTTATTCCATCTGAATTTATGTTCCTCTTACAACAAGATAGCCTCTGAATCTCGGAAACACAATTTATGTGCTCATGAAATCAAATTATATGAAATTGTATTTTTATAACCCGTGCATTTTTCCGGAGCATTATTTAATATAATAGAATCTACAAGAAAAGAGAAATCTAGGATACTTTATGAATTGTTTGCCTATTACTCATGGATGAAACGATAAAATGGCCTCCATTTTTGCATAAAACACTTTTAAGAAAAGAGCTGTATTTTAAATTTCAGGGCTTTTGAGTGCGCTTAATAGTATTCTTTATCGGCGTCATCTTATCATGGATGTATCTTTTTACTTCCTTGTGTAAAGTAAAGCAAGGATTGTAAAAGCGAAAAATTCTGTATTCATATGGTCATCATTCCGTGATTAGTTTTGGATTTCCATCGGTACTGAAGTACAAGAAAACTTTAGTTAAAATCTTTAAATATCCATTTCGGCAACCCATGAGTGAATTGTTTATGAAATTCTAGTTTAAGTAAATAATGACGTATCTCTCAAGAATAGCTCTCAAGAATGATCAGCTGTAGAATGTTGAAATTTTATATTTAGGACTGATTTAAGCTATCAGTTGAAAAGTTTCGGCTTTACGTTTGTACTTAAGTACAAAAGAACTTTAATTTAAAAAAATTTAACTATCCATTTCGATAATCCATGAATGAATTGTGCAGGCCAATTGGTTAGGGCACTGATCGTTTGTACCGGAGTTCATGGGTTTGAATCCCACTATGGCATGGATGTTCGTAGCCGTTCGGAATCGGCTTTAAGCAGTAGGTCCCGGTCTCATTAGCCCTCTCATGCAAAACAGTAGACCGTAGGCTCAAAACCAAACCAAACCATGAATGAATTGATTATGAAAGGCTAGTTTAAGTAAATAATAACATATCTCTCAAGAATAGCTTTCAAGAATGATCAGTTGTAGAATGTTGAGATTTTATATTTAGGACTTAAATTATTCGTTGACAAGTTTTGACTTTACGTTTGTACTCAAGTAGAAGGAAACTTTAATTTAAAAACTTTATCAATTTCGACAATTCCTCAATAAATTATTTATGAAAGACTAGTTTCAAAGAAAATAATTTATGTATCTATCTTGAGTAGCTCTCAAAAGTTTTATCTGTAGAATGTTGAAATTTTATATTTAGGACTTAAATTATTCTTTGACAAGTTTCGGCTTTACGTTTGTACTTCAGTAAAAAGGAACTTTAATTAAAAAACTTTAAATATCCATTTCAGCAATCCCTGAGTGAATTGTTTATGAAAGTCTAGTTTAAGTAAATAATGAAGTATCTCTCAAGAATAGCTCTCAAGAATGATCCGCTGTAGAATGTTGAAATTTTATGTGTATGACTTAAATTATCAGTTGACAAGTTTCGGCTTTAAGTTTGTACTTAAGTACAAAGAAACTTTAATTTCCAAACTTTAAATATCCATTTCAACAATCCTTGAATGAATTGTTTATGAAGGGCTAATTTCGAAGAAAATAATGACATATCTCTCAAGAATAGCTCTCAAGAATGAACAGCTGTAGAATATTGAAATTTTATATTTAGGAAATACTTAAATTATCAGTTGACAAGTATCGGCTTTACTTTTGTACTGAAGTATAAAGGAACTTTAAGTTAAAAACTTTAAATATACATTTAGACAACCCCTAAATGAATTATTTATGAAAGTCTAGATTAAGTAAATAATGACGTATCTCTCGAGAATTGCTCTCAAGAATGATCAGCTGTAGAATGTTGAAATTTTATATTTAGGACTTAAATTATCAGTTGACAAGTTTCGGCTTTACGTTTGTACAAAGGAACTTTAATTTAAAAACTTTAAATATCCATTTCGGCAATCCCTGAGAGAATTGTTTATGAAAGGCTAGTTTAAGTAAATTATGACGTATCTCTCAAGAAAGTGCTCAAAAATGATCAGCTGTGAAATGTTGAAATTTATAAAGAAGATATTTATATAACACTGAAAGAGCTAAAGCAGAACAATAGCAAAAATCGAGGGTGCTAATATATTACTGTCGACATATTTCACTGGTGACTTTTGTATCATAATTATGTCAGAGAGGGAAATTAATAGTTAAAAATTCCAATGTCTAGCGATTTCTGACGTCATTATGACTTAGTAGTCACTAGTGTGGGAATTTTAATTTAATCTAATTACGTTTCTGATGACTGAACGCGTGGTAGCGTCAAGTATTTTTTTTTTACTTTTCCAATTTATAATTTATTATTTAAAAAATTTACAATTTTTGGATTTACAGCATTAAAACAGAACACCGTCTTTCGGGTCATCTAGTACATATATAAAAATATAAATATAAACATAAAATACGTAGCAATAAAAAAATTGGAAATTGGAACATATATATATATATATATATATATATATATATATATATATATATATATATATATATATATATATATATATCAGTGGCGTGCGGTAGGTTATCATGCAGGGTGTGCAGAGAACATGGATTTTCCAATAAATCTTTAATTATCGAGACATCTGAGTTCTCCATTCTGAAACGGGTTATTTATTATAAACATAAATTTAAAGATTACAATAAATAAAATATTTACCTACGAGTAGTCGAGTTATAACTATAAAAACAGCTAAACTGATGAGAATTCTACTAGCACTGAAACGAAAATCATGTATTTTGTTGTATGGTGTCATATCGGATTCGAAAAAGCAGCGATTCGGACTCCCACGAAAAACTTATATGTTCAGCAAACGTAGCACCACAAAGCGCCCTCCTCTGAGGTGCCTCATCCGGATACTCATTGGTGCCGACAAACCGAACGTCTATTCCAAGTGCAGAGGATTTCACTGCACGTTGGCACAGTAGAGCAAACTGTTTCTTGTTCGGTCAGTGGATGAAATTATATTTATTGTTTTTAACATTTGGAAATCATATATTCTGCGAAAAACATCTTGACAATTTTTAAAAACAAAACCAGGGATATGGTGTTACAGATATAACTTATATACTGTCTGTAAGACACAATGAATGATAAAATTTGGACTGTTCTGTTAAAATTCGTTTCTTTAAAACAAAACAACATTGTTTTTCAGCTAATTATTTCAATAATTATAATACATCACCGAAATTACTTTACAACACTAAAACATTTTACTTTATATCGATGAAATAGTTCTTTTATATTTCCATGAAAACAAAATCTTACAATATATAAATTTAAACTTTAACCGTCTGCAAAATCATATGGCCAGTTAATCAGTTAAAAATCCAAAAGCACGTAAGTCCCCGCTCTTATAAAATGTTTAATAAGCCGTAACTTCGGAGGATTCTGAATGCCAAGTGCAGGAAAAATAGCTGCACTTACCTCAGTGCCATAGTATGCTGTTCTTCCAGTAGCCCATACATATAAAGTGGGATTTTCAATTTAGTGCGCAGTGCGTACACATCAGAAATTCCTATGTTCGTTTGCCTTTGAACGCGCTACGTGGTGCAGCATCTAGTACCGCACGCACTGCGGGAATACAAGCAAGCAAATCAACATATTTGAATACATAATAAATAATATTTATTATATACCATATAAAGGTGGGTAGACATAGGTGCAGAAAATTACTGTCCCTCATAATTTTGCCAGGGTGTGCAGTGCACACCCTGCACATATGGACCGCACGCCACTGATATATATATATATATATATATATATATATATGTACATATATACATATACATATATATACATATATACATATATATATATATATATATATATATATATATATATATATATATATATATATATATATATATAGATATAAAAATAAAGTATGCAGCTATAAAAATAAAAATAGAAACATATAAATATATAGATATAAAAATATAAATATAAATACTTATACAGTCTGTATCGCTTATATGGTCAACTCAGCGGTCCAGAAAAATCAGACCATATAATAGGGGTGACCATATATGTGGAACAATACAACCCTATAGTGCATATACCGTGCATTTTTAATCCATAACAGAAGAACCTTATCCACATTCCCATAAGGTGTCAAGCGATGACGTTTTCTTTCTTGATCCCCGATTTCAACACTTGAGGACCAAAGTTTGGCTGATAAAATGTTGTTTAAAGTCGTCCGGGTAATCGAATTTGCTTTGGCGAAAGTAGCCTTTAAAACATTAGGTGTTTTAAAATTTTCAATTAATTCGTTTTTGACAGGAGATGATAAATTCTTTCTTTTCGAAGCCATAATTAAAAAATGGACGTTCTTATTCATGACGTATGATCCAAATGCAACAAAATTTTCCTTTACTTGTTTCGTCTCAATTTCAACTTAAGCAGGGAGAGATAACTTCAACCAATAAACAGACAGATGTCCACCTCTTTTCAGGGGGCAAGAGAACTGAGAGAGGTGATGTCTACACAAGCAAGAAAGGGGGAAAGGGAGAGAAATAAAGGCTTGAATTCATGTCCTCTCCGATTTCGCACTGACTTTTTAAAAAAAAAAACGAAAAGAAAAAAACGGGAAACTTGTTAAAAACATGAAATTGACCATATAACCGGTAACAAGAAAAAGAAAATGACTTTATAAGCTGGCGCTTTAACACATGTTCCCTATTAAGTTAGACGGGTCTTTAGAAAATTGACCATTATATGGTCAATTTTGACCATTATTAACCAATTGACCATATAGCCGGTACTGACTGTATATAAATTTATAAACAAACATAAATACTTAAATACATAAAATATAAAAATTAAAATATCAAAATACATTATTATACACACTTTGTTCCAAGCCCTGCATCTTCGTCCCTTGCTAGCGTTTTCTCCTCTGATTGAACATTTAAAACCTCGTTCAACATTTCCTTTCATTTCATTTCGACAGTAGAAGCAGGCTAGCTCTTCATACATGAATAATTAATGTGTACAAAAATGTTAAAACAAACCTCATAAATCCTTATATCACGCTAAACCCCTGCCCGAACGATGGCCAAATGGTTAGGGTGCTGGCCTTCTGAACCGGAGTTCGTGACTTCGAATCCCACTACGGCATGGATGTTCGTAGCCGTTCGGAATTGGCTTTAAACTGTAGGTATAGGCCTCAATAGCCCTCGTGTTACTAAAAGTAGACCGTAGCCCTCCAGACCAGACCAAACCAAACTAAACCCCTGTGTCGTTATTAATATTAAGAGTAAATTCCTATTATTTGATGTTTAGAAACACAAGCAGAACGATATATTTTACAAAAATATCTCTGATCTTCATCGCTCTCGTGTTGCATTATTGGCCCTCGTGTTGCAAAAAGTAGACCGTAGCCCTCCAAACCAAATCAAACTAGACCCCTGTGTCATTAAATAACATTAATATTAAGAGTAAATTCCTATTACTTGATATTTACAAACAAGCAGAACGATATATTTTACAAAATTATCTCTGTTCTTCATCGCCCTCGTGTTGCAAAATGTAGACTGTAGCCCTCCAAACCAAACCGAACTAAACCTCTGTGTTATTAAATACATTAATATTAAGAGTAAATTCCTATTGATATTTAGAAACACAGGCAGAACGATATATTTTACGAAATTATCTCTGATCTTCATCGTCCTCGTGTTGCAAAAAGTAGACCGCAGCCCTCCAAACAAAAAAAAAACTAGCTGTTTTATTAAATACATTAATATTAAGAGTAAATTCCTATTACTTGATGTTTAGGAACAAGCAGAACGATGTATTTTACAAAATTATCTCTGATCTTCATCACCCTCGTGTTGCAAAAAGTAGACCGTAACCCTCCAAACAAAACGAATTAAACCCCTGTGTCATTAAATACATTAATATTAAGAGTAAATTCCTATTATTTGATGTTTAGAAACAAGCAGAACGGTATATTTTACAATATTATCTTTGATCTTCATCGTCCTCGTATTGCAAAAGGTAGACTGTAGCCCTCCAAACCAAAAAAATACTAGACCCTTGTGTCATTAAATACATTAATATTAAGAGTAAATTCCTATTACTTGATGTTTAGAAACAAGCAGAACGATATATTTTACAAAATTATCTCTGATCTTCATCACCCTCGTGTTGAAAAAAGTAGACCGTAACCCTCCAAACTAAGCCAAACTAAAACCCTGTGTCATTAAATACATTAATACTAAGAGTAAATTCCTATTACTTGATGTTTAGAAACACAAGCAGAACGATATATTTTACAAAATTATCTCTAATCTTCATTGCATTACTTAATCATGCCAATTTCTTTAATACTTACAACCGGTAAAAAACTACGCTATTTAAAAGTAATTTAATTCATTCATAAAACTCCATTAAGTGCTCAAACATACTTTTAAACACTTTTAATCATGACAAGCAGAAGATAACAGTTAGCGTTGTTTTCTCCTTTTTACACAAATCCCTAATTCGAGAGATAACAGCGAACTGTTCGCCGTATTTTCTGTTTTTACTTTTAATCATCTTTTGCATCAAGATAAAAACAACTGCATTAAATCACTGTACTTTAAAATGAAAAACATTATCTTTTGAATTCGCTTTCAGGTTACAATTTTTTTTCCTCGCATAAAATTAACATCGCGAAATATCATTAATATATCCGTAAGCAATTACCTATCAGCTATTTCGTTCCGAAATTTTTGACCTGCCGATGAAAAATTTTGAGCTTTTCAATTAGTTTGAGTCGCTTAATTGCAGTTTCTTAATTAGCATAGAGTCGTAATGATTTCATTTGAATAAATGACTCCCACTAGAACAGAAAACTTAAGCGGCAATTTGCGAAATAATATTTATGAAACTCGAGATTCCTCCTAATTTACACAGTTTTCCATTCCCAGGTGCTGCGCGAGTATGTGTAAATAATAGATTAGGTAGATATGTGATAATATTAAATTTAATAATCAATTATTTTTGGTTGCAAGATAATTCTCAGCCAAAAAACAAACCATTTTTTTTACCTTCCTCATAGGATTGTTTACAGTTCTGGGAAGTTAAAAATTTGATTGATCCCGTCATATGTCGGGTTATCTGCTAGTTTTACAAAAAATCAGTATTCAAGGGAATATAGAAAATGTACAGCTTTTAAAAATGTTAGCAGTATCTTATTTATCTTGACAACATAAAAAAATCAAATACAATCAAAATTGAAAATTTTGTGCTCTTTCTACTAATTAATAACAGAGTAATCGATTAACTTTTTTTCAACTAAAGCTGCCTTCTAAAGGCAGGTTTAGATATGTAATAATTTTAAATTTAATAATCGATTATTTTTGGTTGCAAGATAATTCTCAGCCAAAAAATAAACTATTTTTTTACCTGCCTCATAGGGTTGTTTACAGTTCTGGGAAACTAAAAATTTGATTGATCTCTTCATATGACGGGCTATATGCTAGTTTTACAAGAAATCAGTATTCAAGGGAATATAGAAAATGTACAGCTTTTAAAAATGTTAGCAGTATCTTCTTTATCTTGACAACATAAAAATAAATTCAAATACAATCAAAATTGGAAATTTTGGGCTCTCTCCACTAATTAATAACAGTGTAATCGATTAACATCTTTTTAACTAAAGCTGCCGTCTAAAAGCAGGTTTAGAAAATCAATTTTACGAAATGAAAATTTTTTTTGTAATTGCGAGTCATACTTCAAGAAAAACATTCAATAAAAATCTTCATTCTTTATTTATGTAAATCAAACTTGCCAGTTTCAATCTTATTTCGTCCAGATGGTACAGAAATTACAATCGCTTATGGATATATCTCGTTCTGAAGAATTCAATTGCAGAATTTCATTCCGTCTAAATGCACTTGTTATTCCATCTGAATTTATGTTCCTCTTACAACAAGATAGCCTCTGAATCTCGGAAACACAATTTATGTGCTCATGAAATCAAATTATATGAAATTGTATTTTTATAACCCGTGCATTTTTCCGGAGCATTACTTAATATAATAGAATCTACAAGAAAAGAGAAATCTAGGATACTTTATGAATTGTTTGCCTATTACTCATCGATGAAACGATAAAATGGCCTCCATTTTTGCATAAAACACTTTTAAGAAAAGAGTTGTATTTTAAATTTCAGGGCTTTTGAGTGCTCTTAATAGTATTCTTTACCGGCGTCATCTTATCATGGATGTATGTTTTTACTTCCTTGTGTAAAGTAAAGCAAGGATTGTAAAAGCGAAAAATTCTGTACTCATATGGTCATCATTCCGTGATTAGTTTTGGATTTCCATCGGTACTGAAGTACAAGAAAACTTTAGTTAAAATCTTTAAATATCCATTTCGGCAACCCATGAGTGAATTGTTTATGAAATTCTAGTTTAAGTAAATAATGACGTATCTCTCAATAATAGCTCTCAAGAATGATCAGCTGTAGATTGGTGAAATTTTATGTTTAGGACTTAAATTATCAGTTGACAAGTTTCGGCTTTAAGTTTGTACTTAAGTAAAAAGGAACTTTAATTTAAAAACTTTAAATATCCATTTCGGCAATCCCTGAGAGAATTGTTTATGTAAGTCTAGTTTAAGTAAATAATGACGTATCTCTCAAGAATAGCTCTCAAGAATGATCAGCTGTAGATTGTTGAAATTTTATGTGTATGACTTAAATTATCAGTTGACAAGTTTCGGCTTTAAGTTTGTACTTAAGTACAAAGGAACTTTGATTTAAAAACTTTAAATATCCATTTCAGCAATCCTTGAATGAATTGTTTATAAAGGGCTAATTTCGAAGAAAATAATGACATATCTCTCAAGAATAGCTCTCAAGAATGAACAGCTGTAGAATATTGAAATTTTATATTTAGGAAATACTTAAATTATCAGTTGACAAGTATCGGCTTTACTTTTGTACTGAAGTATAAAGGAACTTTAAGTTAAAAACTTTAAATATCCATTTAGACAACCCCTGAATGAATTATTTATGAAAGTCTAGATTAAGTAAATAATGACGTATCTCTCGAGAATTGCTCTCAAGAATGATCAGCTGTAGAATGTTGAAATTTTATATTTAGGACTTAAATTATCAGTTGACAAGTTTCGGCTTTACGTTTGTACAAAGGAACTTTAATTTAAAAACTTTAAATATCCATTTCGGCAATCCCTGAGAGAATTGTTTATGAAAGGCTAGTTTAAGTAAATTATGACGTATCTCTCAAGAAAGTGCTCAAAAATGATCAGCTGTGAAATGTTGAAATTTATAAAGAAGATATTTATATAACACTGAAAGAGCTAAAGCAGAACAATAGCAAAAATCGAGGGTGCTAATATATTACAGTCGACATATGTCACTGATGACTTTTGTGTCATAATGATGTCAGAGAGGGAAATTAATAGTAAAGAATTCCAATGTCTAGCGATTTCTGACGTCAATATGACGTAGAAGTCACTAGTGTGGGAATTTTAATTTAATCTAATTACGTTTCTGATGACTGAACGCGTGGTAGCGTCAAGTATTTTTTTTTTACTTTTCCAATTTATAATTTATTTAAAAAATTTACAATTTTTGGATTTACAGAGTTAAAACAGAACACCGTCTTTCGGGTTGTCTGGTATAGATATAAAAATATAAATATAAACATAAAATATGTAGCAATAATAAAATAGAAATAGAAACATATATATATATATATATATATAGATATAAAAATAAAATATGTAGCTATAAAAATAAAAACGAAAATAGAAACATATAAATATATAAATATAAAAATATAAATATAAATACTTATACAGTCTGTATCGCTTATATGGTTAGCTCAGCTGTCCAGAAAAATCAGACCATATATGCGGAACAATACAACCCTATAGTGCATATACCGTGTATTTTTAATCCATAACAGAAGAGCCTTATCCGCATTCCCATAAGGTATCAAGCACTGACGTTTTCTTTCTTGATCACCGATTTCAACACTTGAGGACCAAAGTTTGGCTGCTAAAATGTTGTTTAAAGTCGTCCGGGTAATCGAATTTGCTTTGGCAAAAGTAGCCTTTAAATTAGTTCTCTTTTGGCAGCAAATGATAAACTCTTTCTTTTCAAATCCATAATTAAAAAATGAACGTTCTTATTCGTGACGTATGATCCAAATGCAACAAAATTTTCCTTTACTTGTTTCGTCTCAATTTCAACTTAAGCAGGGAGAGATAACTTCGACCAATAAACATTCAGATGTCCGCCTCTTGTCAAGGGGCAAGAGAACTGAGAGATTTGATGTCTACACCAAAAGAAAGGGGGAAAGGGGGAAAAATAAAGGCTTGAATTCATGTTCTCCCCGATTTCGCACTAACTTCTTTATAAAAACAAACATAAATACTTAAATACATAAAATATAAAAATTAGAATATCAAAATACATTATTATACACACTTTGTTCCAAGCCCTGCATCTTCGTCCCTTGCTAGCGTTTTCTCCTCTGATTGGACTTTTAAAGCCTCGTTCATTTTTTTCCTTTCATTTCATTTCGAGAGTAGACACAGGCTAGCTCTTCATACATGAATAATTAATGTGTACAAAAATGTTAAAGCAAACCTCACAAATCCTTATATCACACTAAGCCCCTGGCCGAACGATGGCCGAATGTTAGGGTACTGGCCTTCAAAACCGGAGTTCGTGGGTTCGAATCCTACTATGGCATGGATGTTCGTAGCCGTTCGGAATCGGCTTTAAACTGTAGATCTTGGTATCATTAGCCCTCGTGTTGCAAAAAGTAGACCGTAGCACTCCAGACCAAGCCAAACTGAACCCCTGTGTCGTTATTAATATTAAGAGTAAATTCCTATTACTTGATGTTTAGAAGCTGAACGATATATTTTACAAAATTATCTCTGATCTTCATCGCTCTCGTGTTGCAAAAAGTTGACCGTAGCCCTCCAAACTAAACCCCTGTGTCATTAAATACATTAATATTAATAGTAAATTCCTATTAGTTGATGTTTAGAAACAAGCAGAATGATATATTTTACAAAATTATCTCTGATCTTCATCGCCCTCGTGTTGCAAAATGTAGACCGTAGCCCTCCAAACCAAACCAAACTAAACCCCTGTGTCATTAAATACATTAATATTAAGAGTAAATTCCTATTACTTAATATTTAGAAACACAAGCAGAACGATATATTTTACAAAATTATCTCTGATCTTCATCGCCCTCGTGTTGCAAAAGGTAGACTGTAGCCCTCCAAAGCAAAATAAAACTAGATCCCTGTGTCATTAAATGTATTAATATTAAGAGTAAATTCCTATTGATGTTTAGAAACACAAGCAGAACAATATATTTTACAAAATTATCTCTGATCTTCATCGTCCTCGTGTTGCAAAAAGTAGACCGTAACCCTCCAAACCAAACCAAACTAAACCCCTGTGTCATTAAATACATTAATATTAAGAGTAAATTCCTATTGATGCTTAGAAACACAAGCAGAACGATATATTTTACAAAATTATCTCTGATCTTCATCGTCCTCGTGTTGCAAAAAGTAGACCGTAACCCTCCAAACCAAACCAAACTAAACCCCTGTGTCATTAAATACATTAATATTAAGAGTAAATTCCTATTACTTGATGTTTAGAAACACAAGCAGAACGATATATTTTACAAAATTATCTCTAATCTTCATCGCATTACTTAATCATACCAATTTCTTTAATACTTACAAACGGTAAAAAACTACGCTATTTAAAAGTAATTTAATTCATTCATAAAACTCCATTAAGTGTTCAAACATACTTTTAAACACATTTAATCATGACAAGCAGAAGATAACAGTTAGCGTTGTTTTCGCCTTTTTACACAAATCCCTAATTCGAGAGATAACAGAGAACTGTTCGCTGTATTTTCTGTTTTTACTTTTAATCATCTTTTGCATCAAGATAAAACAACTGCATTAAATCACTGTACTTTAAAATGAAAAACATTATCTTTTGAATTCGCTTTCAGGTTACAATTTTTTTTCTTCGCATAAAATTAACATCGTGAAATATCATTAATATATCCGTAAGCAATTACCTATCAGCTATTTCATTCCGAAATTTTTGACCTGCCGATGAAAAATTTTGAGCTTTTCAATTAGTTTGAGTCGCTTAATTGCAGTTTCTTAATTAGCATAGAGTCGTAATGATTTCATTTGAATAAATGACTCCCACTAGAACAGAAAACTTAAGCGGCAATTTGCGAAATAATATTTATGAAACTCGAGATTCCTCCTAATTTACACAGTTTTCCATTCCCAGGTGCTGCGCGAGTATGTGTGTGATGAATCAATAGATTAGTGAAGGTTTTCTCGGCTTTTGAATAAAACATGCTCCGATTTCATGTTCGAGAGTAAATATTTTTCCAATACTTAGCCGAAACTTTACGTAATGGAAATACAGCCTTTTCAATGTGTTTTGTATAAATGCTCAGTCTGTAAATATTCATTAGTGCCACTACGATAGAAAGTAAAGATTAAAATTTCAAAATTTAATTTCAATGGGCTGCATAAAACATCTGCATAACTGTTACAAAAAAGTCATGTGAATATCATGTGTACACCCATGGCTTCATTACCATCATCATCAACATCATAACAGTCCTTGAACAGCCCTGGCTTCTTTTAACTCTTTAAGCGGTCAATTTTTTTTAACAAAAATGCTTAAAAAGGCATTGTTTTATTGCATATAAATAAGTACCATAGGGTCTGACGGTGTAAAATGTGTAGAAAAAGCTTGATTTCTCATTCCGCACTCTTTTTCACTTAAAAAACTATAAACAAGCAATTTTTTTGCATGTATTTATGCAATGGGATCACTACCATTATTGTTAAAATAGTTTTATGCATTTTCTTAAATTGCAAAATTATTACTTCTTTTATACCCACTTTACTCCAGAGGTGGGGTAAAATGGGTATTGGTTAAAAAATGCTATTAATTATGCAAAATGTAATTAAAACTTTATTTTGTCGCTACAAACACATTTGTGTGTGATATAATTATAATTTATATTGCAAAACTGTTATGGTCACGGTTATTAAATTGACCTTAATCTGCTGCATCAGAAACCGTCATCCCTTCTCCGGCCTTAGTTTGTACACGCTTTCTTTTGAGTTTGGTATTTTCTAAGGCTTTTTTCCCTTACAACTGCAGTGGTAAAATTGTTGTAAGGATGGCCTTTTTTAAATCCTTATAAAAAAAATGTCAAACGGTTGAACAGGAAGTTTGCGTAGAAAGAGCTTCCATAGTAGCCTGTGCAACACTGTTTACAACACTGTTTACAGTTATTTTCCATATTTTTCAGTTGACACTATTTTGTATTTAACAGCCTTTTTCCTTCATAGTATCAAATAACTGTTTCAGTAGGTTTGGTAATGTTGCTTTGGTTGGACACTTTTTAAAGACAACTCTCCGTGTACCACATATTGAAAATTTTTCTCCAGGCACACTTCATAGGGATAAATATTTCGGTTATAGAGCACGTGTTTACGATAGACGACATATGAGTTCTATACAGCAATGTCGTAAAATATTAATGCTAAATAGTCTCTTTACAGTAATGAAAAATACTGGAAATCCAGAAAAGGAAAGGAGAAAATATCGATGCCCGTACGCCATACGGGCAAACCAGTTCAAGCCGATTTTGGATAGTTCGTACACTGTACGGGCAAACCACTTAAGTGTTTAAGACTTTTTTTCATTCCACCCAACCACATGCCTTAAGTTTCCAATTAGTGATTCCTCAACTCTTTAAATTATCTTTGACCTAAATCCATCCATCTATTTTTTGGTCTTACTCTGGGTCTAAACCCGCTGACGTCTTTCTTTGGGAGTCTTCTTGTAGTTCTACTAGGCTACATCCGCTCTACATGTCCTAGCCATTGGACTCCCTTTCTCTTTATCTCATCAACAATATAACTTTTGGTAAATTTCTTACATTTCCGTAACTGTTCTAGTTCTCCATTCGCTATTTTCAAATACCTATTCAAAAACTCTTCTTAATCTCTTTGTCTTCCCTATTCTCAACATCTCTTCGTCACACTTTCTCAGAGTCCATATTTAAGAGCCTTATTAAAACAGTTGGTCCTATGATGTTTCCGCATACTAAAATCTTAAATTTTCTATTTTAGTAAGATGATCGTAGTAATTTTTGTGATACATACTAGCAGCAACTCTCAGCTATTGTTTTTGCTCTGATTTCAAGATACATTTTATTTTCATCATTAATTAGAGAACTTAGATATTTTAATTCATTAACTCTCTCATAAGTTCCACCATTGCATTCAAAATATTTTATATTCCGGTATACCTCCTTTTTTCTTGTTTTAAACACGCATTTGGTTTTCTCAACATTAAGGCGATGGTAGACTTTCAAATTGGCTAAAATCGACCGAAAATTCGAATTTTCGATTTTAGTGAATAGTGAAAGAATATATCATTAGGAATATGGAGCAAAAAGAATTTTTTCATTCCCATCATTTTATCATTACTTATGGGCATAATAAGATTATCGTTACTTATGGGTATAGCAATAATAACTTCAAATGATGTGTACTCAGAAGTAAAATTTCCATGTATTACAAATGTTTAAAGTACTCCAGGAGCATTGAAGATAGATCATTGTCTCTGAAATTCCAGTATTATTTACGCTAGAGTTTATAAAATAAAGTCTAGTTGAAACGGGTATGTTTTGAAGCATATAATATGTTAGTAATGCATTCTAATTAACAGTTAAAGCTGTTTATTCTGCAAAATATGGGTATCATCCTCATCATAATTATTTTTTTTCTCTTTATATTTTCTATCAATGTTTATGAAAACAACTACATTTTTTGTAAAGTCTATAAGGTATACTTAAATTTTTTTTTATAATATTTTTATGCAAAATTAAGCTAATTAGGAAACAATTAATAATAATTAATAACTCCAAAACTAATTAATATTTTGCCTTCAAATTTTTAAAATATTTATATATCAATAGTACTAATAACATGGTCAATCGTCAAGGATATTCATTTAAAAGAAAAAAGTTTGCTCTAAAGGTCCACTGTCGCTTTAACAGATAAAACTATTTCCTTTGAGGAAAATAGCAGCTGTGAGAAGCACTTGCTGAGTGTAGCCTGGTTCTTACTCAACATGATTAGATCATCTGAGAAAACCAGAAACTGACAGGTTCTGTTAAAAATTGACCCCCTGATGGAATTTACAATGAAGTTTTGCTCACTAAATACCCCAAACAATTGATGATTTCTTTATACAGATATTATATTACATATCTTCTTTTTTATTTTCTGTAATGCATAAACAGAATTATTATTCTCTTCGGCATTTAAAATATGCTACGCTTCTCAAAGTAATTGTGCTTTGTGAGTAGAGCTCAAGTACTGACAACTGGAGACCCGCACCGTTATATTGTTTGTTATACTGACATATTCAGAGCAGGTCTCACCAAAGTCGTTTAACGGCTAATCGTTCCATTATTGTTTGGCGCCATGGATTAATCGCAGTTAGCCGTTGAACGCCTTTGGTGAGACCGGCACTTAGATACATATTTCTTCCTAAACCAAAAATTTCCGTGATTAATAATCCTTTTACTCCTTACCACGCATAAACAATAAAAATTCAAAATTATTCTTCACATTTAGTATTGTACCGAGATACTTTCTAACGATGATCTGCACGTGCATACACAGCTGTGGGAGAAATTCCCTAGAGGAATTTAGAACTTCGAGTTTAGGGACCCCTGCAGAGAAGGTATAGATAGCGGAATAACAGCGTAACGGTCAAGATCGCACAGAGATGTAACCGTGAGTTATAGGGGCAGGGGCTAAAAATAATGTCAGCTTGCACAAAAGGGGTTACTTTAATAAGCCCACCTGCACTCCCGAAGGAGGTGTAGATGTGGGAAAATTTCACCAAACAAGCGATTGGCAAAGAAGAAAAAGGGGCGTTAAAACCGAAGTGCGGAGTTGGGAAAGAGAGTTAAGAAAAAGGAATTGAGGTTGGGATTCAAGAGGAGCTGGACATCGAAATCTCAAGCCCGGCTCACCAGCACCGACTCGTCCCTTGTGCCCGAACGCCCGGACCGACACACCGAATGAGGAAAGCCCCTGCCTACTCCTCTGTACCAACTGAAGGACGGACATATCGCATGAGGAAAGCCTCTGCCTACTCCTCTGTACCAACTGAAGGTCAAACACATCGCATGAGGAAAGCCTCTGCCTGCTCCCCTGTGCCTGTACTGGAGGTAAAAATATTCACAACGGTCATTTAGGCCTCTGTTAGTAATTTAACATTGTGATTAAGGAATAAGGCATAACTAAAGAGTTGCTGGTTATATTATATGATAATCAATTATATAAATTTGGAAATAGTGTACAAAATAAATGTCTTAATCTCCATATAAGGTATCATATTTTTACTGTGTTTCCCCTTTGTAAACGAACACTGGTGTTAAGGTTGTAAGTACATTACAACAAGTATATTTTTAATTTTTTTTTTTTATTTTTTTTTTACAAAATAGACTTTAAAAGCATTACTTAAACTGTTGAAAAAATCATTGTTACAAATGCATATAAATACGTTGATAACTTTGAGTTGTATTGTAGGAGATAGCATTAACGATGAGCCTCAAAACTTAAAATTCCTATCTCAATTTTATTACGAGACGTAAAAGTTTCATGCCCGAAAAAATTGGAACCATGTCCAACATTAACGTGTGAAATAACCGTATACATATTTCATGTTAAATTGCTCTTCTTTATAACAACCCAAAAAGCCGCGAAATTTTAAGTACATACAAAGCGGTTATCCTTTTATATGTATTCCCGAGAAATATAATATCGAAGCAGACGTGCGGGCATTTACTTAGAATTCGGTGCTTTGTTTTTTATTCAGCTGAAAGTCGTTTCTTGCAGCTGTTGTACATGGTCGGAACATAAAGACAACAGCAGAAAAACAAGCAAGAGGAAAGTAAAAAAAAATCGGCTATAAATGTGTCTGCTACAGATGTATAGCCTTGTATTTTCGAACATGAAGCATAAAAATGATATATTTGAGAAATATTTGTGTAAATAAGACAAAATGTCTGTTTTATTTAAGATACGTGGATTTTTATAATAGTAATTCAGAAATATTACATCAATATTTGCAATATTAGAACAATGTTTTAAAAATGTATCTTTACCATAAATTCTTAATTATCGTTTAGGTCTATAATTATTTATGTTCTATATCCGATCAAAAATTTGTCAGTGTTTTAACTCTCTTGAGTGCAATAAAGGAAGTATTTTTTTAAATGCAGCAGGTTATACAGATGTTATCCTAACGCCTACATAAAGTTGCGAAGCTGTTATCCATTTTTCACCACCCAAAGAGCACGTGTAGCTTAAGATATGCTACGAACGTGAGTAACATTACCCTCACTGGATCCCCCGTAATTTAGAAGCATTGACCAAGAAGAAGACTCCAGACTTGTCCTGCCACCCCCAAATGTATCGTTTGAAAATTTCAAGGGCATTGTGACCACGAACCTATTTTATGTACCCAAGACACCTTTAACGAACATGGAGTATCTTAGGCCGGTCGAGCCTCGAACCCGCAACCTTTCAGTTACGAGATCGCTGCCTTTGCAGCTACCATCTCTCTACCAAAAAGAACTGAGATATAAAGTTATGAATCATTCGAAACACCAATAATCTCATCATCAGTTAAATATGGGTGGTGGGTGGGTCTAAAGAAACTTGGTTATACCAAGCCCGAATGAGATCTGCTCTTTCGAATTAAGGCAGAAGTGTGTCGTTAAGTCCTCGTTTTTATTTGAGTATTAACCTGTGATCAAATGTATAGTGGGATTTTATTTTGATTGCGTTGTGTAAAAGTATTTTAGTACTAAATTTAACCACAGGTTCTGAGAAACTACAGATATAAGATATTAAAATAAACTAAAAAGCTAAATTAAAAGCATCTGAAATTAGCTTAATATAAAAAAGTGAATTTATTATAATATATAAACATCTATGTACACACAAACTGATTCTAATTTTCATAAAATATGCTTTAGCAACACATTCTAAATTAGTTCTGACAATATTTTTTCAATACTTAACTAATTATGTAAATATAAGAGAGAAGACCTAATCTCAATTTCAAAATGTATGTAAAAGGAGGTACCTTTGGGACTTAATATGTTGTGCCCGGAACACTGCTGGTTGAGGGCTGATCAGTATTGGGTATGTATGGATCTTCCGTCGATCTGGTCAGGGGCTTCCTTCTGAGTGTTTGGGGTGCGGCCGTACTAATTGATACAGAAGCACTTCCCGTCGGACTTGACTGGACTCTCGAACACGTTCCGTCGGACTTCTCTCCTCGTCTGGACTACCGAACACCTTCCGTCGGACTTCCGAACACCTTCCTTCGGACTTGTCTAATCGACTCCTAGTCTCGACTATGGAACACCTTCTGTCTGACTCTCTCCTCGTCTCGACTATCCAACACCTTCTAAATTTTAGATTTTTCTTATTTTATTAATTTCATCTTGTCCCCTCTTCCTTCTTATCGTCCAATCGGGATAGTTGTAAGAATCTCATTGGTCTGCTTAAACCCCTCCTTGAGACAGCCAACGTGTAAAACCTTATCCCTTCTAATTGGGCACTGTCCCTTAGGGACTCATAAATACTCCATAAAGGTACATTCTTATTTAATGTCAAGTACGGAGACGGGATTCTAATCTGGGACTGGGATCAGAACCCCATCCGAGACCCCCGTACAAGACAACAATATCCCTAGAATATAATTTTATGGTCCTCTGTCTTTTTACAAAGATGTGATGAGGTCAGATTTAGATCCCGAGCATTTTACTTCTTGTATGAATGAATCAATTATATTACTGATCTAAATCGCCTCATCACAAAGTGTGCAGCATTTGTTGTTAACGAGCACCGTACAGGGGAACGACTTAGTTCGAACACACACGACACAACCTTTTTAGGGGTTGGTCGAACTCACTCATACACTCATTCAACCATCCGCAAGTCAGAATTTAGATCCAAACCAGAGACCGACTTATCCCTGATTCAGTACCCCCAGAGGTATAAAATGTTATGGGAACTTGAAGGACTTTGCAGTCACGACACATTTAACGTGCTAAAACTGCCATTAACAACACAGCGGTCTTTAATCGAGACGAGAACAGAACTCGCCACCTTTCGGTTACGAGACTGAATCAGTTAAATATCAAATCATGCAAAAATAAATAGATATTAAAGTCAAACATGTAAGATAATATAAGGTGACTTTGAATTTTTACAAAAATAAAATTATTTGAGAAACAAAGTAATAAACCACTTAAAACAGAAGAAAATATGCAAAATGTTATATCAATTTTACGGAGAGAAATATGAAAATTTAAATCTGATGATTTTTAATTCAAGTGTAAATTTAGATCTTTCTATATTAACATATTGATGGACAGTATGAACAAGTGTTGTTCGAAAATTGACACTATATGTTTTTGTAGTTTTTAGAATATTAGAAATATACCTTTATTCTTTCTGCTTAAATAAACGTAATTTTGATTAATTCAGCACCTTTAATTAGGTTGCGGCTATAACCGTCATGGCGCCAGTGCACTCTAGATACAAAATAATGGGACGATGGTGACTATAACAGCAAATTGACAAACATAAATGACAGGTTTAATGACTCAAATAAGCAATTTTTTGAGTGCAACAAAGTTTTTTGGGGTGTTTTGCACTATAACAACTATAAATTCAAGAGAAAACACGGCCGCACTACTGCCTTCACAACCACGTGCTTACTGAAGCTGCAAGTCGTGTAACAGGTGGAAAACGAAATTCAACCTAAAACATTGCTTCCAAAACATGACACTAGCTTTCTACTCGTACACCTTTAAATGTATATTTGTGCCGCTACAGCCGTAGTGTCTAAAAACGACGGTTTCGTTTTGGACGGCTATTACAGTCATGCCACATAGTGAACTTCGCTTTGACGGCTGTAGACACAAGTGTCCGTCAACGTGTTAAGAATAAAGACAAAGTGTATGCACGTACATAGGGTCTCTGGAGCTCGAATAAATTAAGAATATCTCTTACTGAAAAAATATTCAGATAAAATTGCGAAAATCCATTTATTAGGGTCTAGAAGATCTATCAGGCAGCTATTGAAAATCTAGGAAGTTTATTTCTCTTGGTTGATTTCGTGTGGAATGTTTAAACCAATGCTTGGTATGGTGCCAATGAAGTTCATCGAATGGACAGGCCTGCCCAGAGCCCAGACCTGAACCATATCGAGAACCTCTGGGACGAGTTGAATCGACGAATTAAGGGGTGCACTACCCGTCCAAAATCGGTGAAGAAACTTGTATGTCTACTCCAAGCCGAGTGGAGGACAATACCATTAGTTGTAACACAAAGACTTGTGGAAAGCATGCCCGGGAGGGTTCATGCTGTAATTGCCTCTAGTGGAGGCTCTACCAACTATTGATTTTGAATAAAGTTAGTTTTGCTTTTATATCACAGGTGTCCAAATACTTATTGGTAGACAGTGTATCAATTAAATTATGCAAAACTGAATAGATATAAAAACTTAACACGTAATATAATTTAAGTTAACTTTAAAATTCGAAAACAAAAATGAAATTTTTTGAGAAGCAAAGTTATAAATAGTTTTAAAGTGAGAGAAACATAAAATATAATTTCACGGTAAGAGATATGACAATTTAAATCTGACGCTTTGTTTATATCAACTGTAATTTTAAATATTTTTATATTAAGAAAAAATACTTATCTCAAATATATAAGCATTTTTAGTTTATTCAAATCTGAAATCGCATGTAAATCCAAATTATTATAGACCTGTTGTTTATTCCTTGCTTGAAATCTAGTTTTGATAACATATTATGTTTTTTAGATTGCTTTTGCTGTATAAATACAAAGCTGTGCAATTAGTTTAAATGAATCTAAAACGCGGAGTCTTAGAAGCATATTGCTATTCTAAATAAGGCCATTCTTGTCAGAGTTCCTGATATGCCAGATTCATTAATAATACATAACAATGAGCAGCAAAAATGAGAAAAACTTACATAATAAGCTAAATTTAAATTTGTCACAGAAAACATAAAATCCTTAAGCGTTCGAAATCCCAATAATTATATCAATTAAATTATGCAAAACTAAATAGATATAAAAACTTAACACGTAATATAATTTAAGCTAACTTTAAAATTTGGCAACAAATATTAAATTATTTGAGAAGCAAAGTTATAAATCGTTTTAAATTGAGAGAAACATATAAAATATGATTTCAGGAAAAGAGATGTGAAAATTTAAATCGCACGCTTTGTTTATATCAACTGTAATTTTAAATATTTCTATATTAATAACAAACAATTAGTATCGCAAATATATATATGAATTTTTAATTTATTCAATTCTTAAATTGAATGTAAATCCTAATCATTTCAGACCTTTTGTTTATTCCTTTATTGAAATTTAGTTTTGATAACATATTAGGGATTTTTTTAGATTGCTTGCTGTAGTTACAATTTTTTAATGAATCTGAGCTGATAATATTTTAATCTAATAACCTTCATTCCAAATAATCATATTTATGAAACATATAAAATATATTTTATCAATTAAATACATAAATAATATTAATTTAGAAGCTATCTTTTTTTTAATTTAAGTAGATTAAAATTTAAATCGCACTGTATTTAATAATTTAAATATCATTAATAAAATGTATTCCTATTATTAAAATTCATACATGTAAATCCTAATCATTTCAGACCTTTTGTTTATTCCTTTCTGTAAATCCAGTTTTGATAACATATTAGGGATATTTTTAGATTGCTTTTGCTGTATAAATACAAAACTCTGCAATTAGTTTAAATTAATCTAAACCTCCGTGTCTTAGAAGGATAATGCTATTCTAAATAAGGCCATTCTTGTCAGAGTTCCTGATATGCCAGATTCATTAATAACGCATAACAATGCGAAGAAAAAAAATATGTGAAAAACTTACATACTAAGCTAAATTTAAAATTTTCACAGAATACATAAAATCTTTAAGCGTTCGTAAATTTAAAAAAGCGTTCGTCTTTAAGCGTAAATTTAAATTTGTTACGGAAAACATAAAATCCTTAATCGTACAAAATCCTAAATATTCATACCTTACTAGACTAAATTTTCATATCTTAATGATATGAAAATTTAAATCTGAAGTTTTGTTTATATCAACTGTAGCTTTAAATATTTCTATACTAAAAACAAATACTTAGTATCGCAAATAAATAAGCATTTTTAGTTTATTCAAATCGCAAATCGCATGTAAATCCAAATCATTACAGACCTTTTGTTTATTCCTTATTTGAAATCCAGTTTTGGATTAATTCATAACATATTAGGGAGTTTTTTAGACTGCTTTTGCTCTATAAATGCAAAACTGTGCAATTAGTTTAAATGAATCTAAATCGGGATGTATTAGAAGCAAGCATATTGCTATTCTAAATAAGGAAATTCTTGTCACAGTTCCTGATATACCAAATTCATTAATAATACATAAAAATGCACATAAAAATATATGTGAAAAACTTAAATAATAAGCTACATTTAAATTTTGTCACAGAAGACATAAAATCCTTAATCGCTGGGATTCCCAATAATTATATCAATTAAATTATTCAAAACCTAATAGATACAAAAACTTAACACGCAATATAATTTAAGATTACTTTGAAATCCAGAAACAAAAAGGAATTTATTTGAGAAGCAAAATTATAAATTGCATTAAATTAAAAGAAACATGTAAAATATAATTTCACGGAAAGAAATATGAAAATTTAAATCTGACGCTTTGCTTATATCAACTATAATTTTAAATATTTTTATAATAAGAACTAATACTTAGTATCTGAAATATATATGCGTTTTAAATTTATTCAAATTAGAAATCGCATGTAAATCCAAATCATTACAGACCTTTTGTTTATTTCTTGCTTGAAATACAGTTTTGATAACAAATTAGGGATTTTTTAGATTGTTTTTGCTGTATAAATACAAAACTGTGCAATTAGATTAAATTTATCTAAAGCGCGGGGTCTTAGAAGCATATAGCTATTCAAAATAAGGTCATTCTTCTCAGAGCTCCTGATATGCCAGATTCATTGATAATACATAACAATGAGGAGAAAAAATATGTGAAAAACTTACATATTAAGCTAAATTTAAATTTGTCACAGAAAACATAAATGTCTTAATCGTTCGAAATCCCAATAATTATATTAATTAAATTATGCAAAACTAAATAGATATAAACAATTAACACGCAATATAATTTAAGATAACTTTAAAATTCGGCAACAAAAATTAAATTTTTTGAGAAGCAAAGTTATAAATCGCTTAAAATTGAAAGAAACATATAAAATATAGATTCACGGAAAGAGATGTGAAAATTTAAATCTGATGCTTTGTTTATATCAACAGTAGTTTAAAGATTTTTATATTAAGAATAAATACTTAGTATCTCAAATATATAAGCATTTTCAGTTTATTCAAATCTGAAATCGCATGTAAATCCAAATCATTACAGACCTTTTGTTTATTCCTTGCTTGAAATCCAGTTTTGATAACATATTAGGAATTTTTTTGGATTGCTTTTGCTGTATAAATACAAAGCTGTGCAATTAGTTTAAATGAATCTAAAGCGCAGTGTCTTAGAAACATATTGCTATTCTAAATAATGCTATTTCTTATGCAGCCTTCGCTCCCCACACAAGAAAATATTCACCGATATTGGGTGAAAAAGAGAAGAGAGTAAATGTAATTCCAAATTCTTCCCCACCCCCCTTCATCCACCTTCATCTTCCTGAAAGAATGTGTAATGGAAAGTCAATGCATCGATTTCCGAATTCATTATTTTGAACTAGGTTTATGTTGTTACACAAAGAATTGAATATGAAAGAAAGAATCTTTGGATTTGCTCGGTATGGTATTCTCCGCTGAGTTTACAAATAGATTTCCTATAGAATATATTCTCTTCTCTCTCTCTTTTTTTTTTCCTTAATCTTTCTTTTATTTCTTCATTGACAAGCGGGTTGATTTGAATACAAAAAGGATTGCATTTAATTTGTTTCGTAAATAGGATTTGAGATGAAAAGTTTATTTTAAATTACGGGCGAAATAAGTGAAGTTTGTAAGAAAAAAAAACTATTCTCTTTTTCAGTGAAAGGTCATTTTGTGGGATGTAAATAATGAAAAAGATTTTTTTATAAATAAAGGGGAATTTAATAAAGGAAAGATTTTTTTGGACCGTTAATAGCATTTAGCTTAAGTTTGTTTACGTTTATAATTTTTTTCGATAAACAGTGCCTAAATATTTTCTTTTAACACATTGTGTGCGGGTACATTTCGCAGCGAAATTGTACCAGGAGCAGGCGTTTTCCCGTAAATTTAGCTATTCAGATAAATCTCAATAGATCGAAAATTATTTAATTTTTTAACGAGCTTTTCGTATTTTATATTGAAATATATAAAAAAATATATAAATAGAAATATACAAATAACAACCATAATATTTTGTAAACAAAAATATATTTTATAATGGATAAATTTATAATAGTATAGTTAATATGAAAAATCAAACAGAAATAGTAGTATATAGTTTTAATTTTTCCCGTCCTGTGCATCCGCATCGACTGATGTAAAAACTAGTTTTTATTTGTCTAAATTTTTCCAGAATCTATGTAGTAGACAAGAACATTCGGCTTCGTTTTCCCCTATATACCGTTATTTTTGTACCCACAAACAAACCATGTTGTTACACTAACCCGTACTAGTACTTGACCCGCTCTCAAGTATCAATCGCTAGAAAACGTACTAGTACGTGTCCCACATACAATGTGTTATCCTTAATCTTTCTTGTATTTCTTCATTGACAAGCTGGTTGATTTGAATACAAAAAGATTAAAAAAAGTTTATTTTAAATTACAGGTAAAATAAGTGAAATTTTTAAGAAAAAAAAACTATTCTCTTTTTCAGTAAAAGGTCATTTTGTGGGATGTAAATAATGAAAAACGAGGTTTTTATAAATAAAGGTGAATTTAATAAAGGAAAGGGTTTTTAAACCGTTAATAGCATTTAGCTTAAGTTTGTTTAAGTTTATAATTTTTTCGATAAACAATGCTTAAATATTTTCTTTTAACACATTGTACACGGGTACATTTCGCAGCGGAATTGTACCCGGAGAGGGCGTTTTGAGCGTAAATTTAGCTATTCAGTTAAATCTCAATAGATCGAACATTATTTAATTTTTTAACCAACTTTTCGTATTTTATATTGAAATATATAAACAAATATATAAATAGAAATATATAAATAACAACCGTAAGATTTTTGTAAACAAAATATATATTTTAATGGATAAATTTATAATAGTATCGTAAATATAAAAAAATCAAATAGAAATAGTAGTATATAGATAATTTTTCCCCATTCTGGGGTTCAGCATCGACTGTTGTAAAATCTAGTTTTTATTTGTCTAAATTTTCCCAGAATCTATGTAGTAGACAAGAACATTCGGCTTTGTTTCCTTGTATATACCGTTAATTTTGTACCCAGAAAAAACCATGTTTTTATACTAACCCGTACTAGTACGTGACCCGCGCTCAAGTATCAATCGTCAGAAACGAAGCCGAATGTTCTTGTCTACTACATAGATTCTGGAAAAATTTAGACAAATAAAAACTAGTTTTTACATCAGTCGATGCGGAACCACATGACGGGAAAAAATTAAAACTATATACTACTATTTCTATTTGATTTTTCATATTTACGATACTATAATCTAATAGCAATATGCTTCTAAGACATATTACGATACTATAATATGTCTTAGAAGCATATTGCTATTCTAAATAAGGCCATTCTTGTCAGTGTTCCTGATATACCAAATTCATTAATAATGCATAAAAATATATGTGAAAAACTTAAATAATAAGCTACATTTAAATTTTGTCACAGAAGGCCTAAAATCCTTAATCGCTGGGATTCCCAATAATTATATCAATTAAATTATGCAAAACCTAATAGATACAAAAACTTAACACGTAATATAATTTAAGATTACTTTGAAATCCAGAAACAAAATGGAAGTTATCTGAGAAGCAAAATTATAAATTGCATTAAATTAAAAGAAACATGTAAAATATAATTTAATAAAGAAATATGAAAATTTAAATCTGACGCTTTGTTTATATCAACTATAATTTTAAATATTTTTATAATAAGAACTAATACTTACTATCTGAAATATATATGCGTTTTAAATATATTCAAATTAGAAACCGCATGTAAATCCAAATCATTACAGACCTTTTGTTTATTTCTTGCTTGAAATACAATTTTGATAACAAATTAGGGATTTTTTAGATTTCTTTTGCTGTATAAATATGAAACTGTGCAATTAGATTAAATGGATCTAAAGCGCGGGGACTTAGAAGCATATAGCTTTTCAAAATAAGGTCATTCTTCTCAGAGCTCCTGATATGCCAGATTCATTGATAATACATAACAATGAGGAGAAAAAACTTTTGTGAAAAACTTACATATTAAGCTAAATTTAAATTTGTCACAGGAAACATAAAATGCTTAATCGTTTGAAATCCCAATGATTATATCAATTAAATTATGCAAAACTAAATAGATATAAACAATTAACACGCAATAGAATTTAAGATATCTTTAAAATTCGGTAACAAAAATGAAATTTTTAGAAGCAAAGTTATAAATCGTTTAAAATTGAAAGAAACATATAAATATAGTTTCACGGAAAGAGATATGAAAATTTAAATCTGACGCTTTGTTTATATCAACAGTAGTTTAAAGATTTTTATATTAAGAATAAATACTTAGTATCTCAAATATATGAGCTTTTTCAGTTTATACAAATCTGAAATCGCATGTAAATCCTAATCATTACATACTTTTTGTTTATTCCTTTATTTAAATCCAGTTTTGATAACATATTAGGAATTTTTTTAGATTGCTTTTGCTATATAAATACAAAGCTGTGCAATTAGTTTAAATGAATCTAAAGCTCGGGCTCTTAGAAACATATTGCTATTCTAAATAAGGCTATTTCTTATGCAGCCTTCGCTCCCCACACAAGAAAATATTCACCGATATTGGGTGAAAAAGAGAAGAGAGTAAATGTAATTCCAAATACCCCTTCATCCACCTTCATCTTCCTGAAAGAATGTGTAATGGAAAGTCAATGCATCGATTTCCGAATTCATTATTTTGAACTAGGTTTATGTTGTTACACAAAGAATTGAATATGAAAGAAAGAATCTTTGGATTTGCTCGGTATGGTATTCTCCGCTGAGTTTACAAATAGATTTCCTATAGAATATATTCTCTTCTCTCTGTCTTTTTTTTTCCTTAATCTTTCTTTTATTTCTTCATTGACAAGCGGGTTGATTTGAATACAAAAAGGATTGCATTTAATTTGTTTCGTAAATAGGATTTGAGATGAAAAGTTTATTTTAAATTACGGACGAAATAAGTGAAGTTTTTCAGAAAAAAAAAACTGTTCTCTTTTTCAGTGAAAGGTCATTTTGTGGGATGTAAATAACGAAAAACGATTTTTATTTTTATAAATAAAGAGGAATTTAATAAAGGAATGATTTTTTTGGACCGTTAATAGCATTTAGTTTAAGTTTGTTTAAGCTTATAATTTTTTCGATAAACAATGCCTAAATATTTTCTTTTAACACATTGTGTGCGGGTACATTTCGCAGCGGAATTGTACCCGGAGAGGGCGTTTTGAGCGTAAATTTAGCTATTAAGTTAAATCTCAATAGATCGAATATTATTTAATTTTTTAACCAACTTTTCGTATTTTATATTGAAATATATAAACAAATATATAAATAGAAATATATAAATAACAACCGTAACATTTTTGTAAATAAAAAATATATTTTTAAGGGATAAATTTATAATAGTATCGTAAATATAAAAAAATCAAATAGAAATAGTAGTATATAGATTTAAATTTTCCCGTCGTGTGCATCCGCATCGACTGATGTAAAAACTAGTTTCTTGTGTCTAAATTTTTCCAGAATCTATGTAGTAGACAAGAATATTCGGCTTCGTTTTTTGTATATACCTCTATTTTTGTACCCACAAACAAACCATGTTGTTACACTAACCTGTACTAGTATTGACCGCGCTCAGTATCAATCTAAGAAAGTTACTAGTAGTATCTGCATACAATATGTTATCCTTAATCTTTCTTTTATTTCTTCATTGGCAAGCGGGTTGATTTGAATACAAAAAGGATTGCATTTAATTTGTTTCGTAAATAGGATTTGAGATGAAAAGTTTATTTTAAATTACGGGCGAAATAAGTATTTTTCAGAAAAAAAATTTCTCTTTTTTAGAAAAGGTCATTTTGTGCGATGTAAATAATGAAAAAGATTTTTTTTTTATAAATCAAGAGGAATTTAATAAAGGAAAGATTTTTTTGAATTAATAGATTAGCTTAGTTTGTTTACGTTTATAATTTTTTCGATAAACAATGCTAATATTTTCTTTTAACACATTGTGTCTACATTTGCAGAATTGTACCAACTTTTGAGAGTAAATTAGCTATTCATAAATCTCAATAGATCGAACATTATTTAATTTTTAACCAACTGTTTTTTATTTGAATATATAAAAATATATAAATAGAATATATAAATAACAACCAAGATTTTTGTAAACAAAAATATATTTTATTGGATAAATTTATAATAGTATCGTAAATATAAAAAATCAAAGAAATAGTAGTATATAGATTTAACTTTTTCCCGTTCTGGGGTTCAGCATCGACTGTTGTAAAATCTAGTTTTTATTTGTCTAAATTTTCCCAGAATCTATGTAGTAGACAAGAACATTCGGCTTTTTTTCCTTATATACCGTTAATTTTGTACCCAGAAAAAACCATGTTTTTATACTACCCCGTACTAGTACGTGACCCGCGCTCAAGCATCAATCGTCAGAAACGAAGCCGAATGTTCTTGTCTACTACATAGATTCTGGAAAAATTTAGACAAATAAAAACTAGTTTTTACATTAGTCGATGCGGAACCACAGAACGGAAAAAAATTAAAACTATATACTACTATTTCTATTTGATTTTTCATATTTACGATACTATAATAAATTTATCCACTAAAAAATATATTTTTTGTTTAGAAAAATCTTATGGTAGTTATTTATATATTTGTTTATATATTTCAATATAAAATACGAAAAGTTGGTTAAAAAATTAAATGATTTTCGATCTATTGAGATTTAACTGAATAACTAAATTTAAGAGCAAAAAACGATCTACAATTGCTGCGAAATGTACCTGACAAATGTGTTAAAGAAAGAGCTGACTTAATCTATTATATTCTATCCTGTAATAGAGTATGAGTCAAATCTTCATTTAAGAGATGTATCTTTGTCTAACACTCTGAAAAATGGAACTCTCTGTACATTGTTCAAAAGTTCTTAAATTTTTTCTAATTTATGGTCCTATTAAATAAATAAACTTACGACAGGAGTAAAGAATGTTTTTATAATCGATTTTTATTTACAGAATCTAACATTTAATGTTTTTATCTCCATGATCCTTAAAACTATAAAAATGTTATTTCATGTTTGAGAAAAAAGAAATTAATCATGTAACACATAAACAAATATATCTTGATATATGATTTTATACAATTAAAATATTTAGAATACAAAAAAATTATCATTTTTGATATAGATTTTTATCATAAAAACAATTTCGATAATTTTTCAAAAGTCTATGCAAGTGACAAGCAGCTTTCATTCTATTTTTATATTTTTAAAAAAATCAGATTAGAAAAAAATGTTTAAAAATCAGAAATAAAAAAAAATTTTATTTTAGAAATCAAGTTTCTTTTAGTTTAAAATTCTGTTTTATATATTATGACTAATAAATTAAAAATGAATCGAATTACTTATTGTTCAAAAAATTTTATTTAATGATGCTATTTTTTGTTTATTATCTACTGTTTTAATAATAATATACAGTTTAAACATTCCGAAAGTAAAAAATATGATAGCGAGATTCGAAACGAATGGTTAAAAACTCTAATTCATGTCTTATGTGATATAGATTAAGAAATATTTCCTTTATTTTTAAAAAACGATAATTTCATATCTTTATTTTCTATCTTTATTGCAGAGTTAACACGTATCTGCTTTATTTAAAAGAATATGTAAAACATGTGCAAGTTCTTATGTGAGTTTTAAGAAATTAATATTATTTTACATAACATAATAAAATTTAAATGATTCATTTGGAATCACTAATAAATTCATTAGTAGACTCTGTTCTAAATCAAATGCTTTAATGAATAAATCCATTAGTTCTCAAAAAAATAAAATAGCTGAGAAAGACAAAATTAATTTTATACATTATTTCAATAATGTCTTTGTTTAATAACAAAAAATATAAATGTAATATAAGTCACAGAATTAAGATTTAAAAGCAAATTGTTTCGCACCAAAATTTTTTATTTTTAATACAAAAAAAATTAATAAAAAATAAATTTTCATTGATAGTTCTAATTTTTACATTTGAGTCTAGAAATTCCTCTAAATAAAATTGTTTGTAAGATCATATTTAAACTCTTAGTAAATAATTTTTTTAATAGTAAATGCATCTTTTCAGAAATATAATTACTCATATTTGATTTTAATTTTTAAATAGAAAAAAGAGTTATTCTTTACTTCAAATAATTATTCGAATAAATCGATTCTACGTAAAATTGTAAAGTTGTATGTATATTATTAACTAGTAAATATTTAACATGTTCAATAACATTAGATATACTTTTTTAATTCATGTTTTGTTAATTGAAAATAGTTTCTTTAGACGATTTTTTATTTTCTAAACAGATATTATAATAACTATAAATCTCTTTATTGATCTGTTAAATAACTTTCTAATTATAGGTAAAATGGTAAAGTAATCAAAATAAAGTATGTTTCGTTAATGCATTTCTAGTCATAGAAAATAATTTCCTTGAATATTTTTTTTATTTTCCGAGTAGGTATCGTAGTAACCATTAATCTCTCCATTTATTTATAAAAGAACAAATTGACAATTATAGGTAAAATGGTAAAGTTATTACAATATGCTCCATTAATGTGGTTTAATTTAGAGATATTAATTAAATCCCTTAAACTATTTTTAGTTAACGAGTAATTATTGTATACTATCAATCTTTCCATTAATTTGCAAAAGAACTATTTCTTCAACTGTAGGTAAAATGTTAATGTTGTTACAATAAAATTTGTTTCATTGATGTAAAACTTTTTTATAGAAAATAATTAAAGCTTTTATATGAATTTTAGTTCCCTAGTAAGTATCCTAGTGAGTAAACTAAACAGCTCAGCCAATTAGGGACCATGTCTCTTAATTTAAAGAGTCAAAGATGTTACAATGAAATATAATCCAATAATTATCTTTTATTAATAGAAAATAATTAAAGTTGTTAACTGATTTTCCGTTCTTGAATAGGTATCGCATCAATATATCTCTTAATTTGTAAAATAACTATTTAAGTAATTATAATAAAACTGGAAAAGTTGTTAAAATAAAATATGTTTCATTAATGCATTTTTTATTTAGAAAAATAACTAAAATATTAAATGATTTTTAGTTCTCTAGTGAACATTGTAGTCTATATCACTTAACTTCTCTATTAATTTGTATTAGTATTATTCGAGGAATTAATGTTAAAATCGTAACGTCATTACTTTATGATATGTTTCATTAATGCTTTTTTATTTAGAAAAATAATTAAAATATTAAATGATTTTTAGTTCTCTAGTGAACATTGTAGTCTATATCACTTAACTTCTCTATTAATTTGTATTAGTATTATTCGAGGAATTAATGTTAAAATCGTAACTTCATTACTTTATGATATGTTTCATTAATGGGATTTTATTTATTGAAGATAATCAGAGTTCTGTTATTAGCTTTAGCTCCTGATTAAATACCGTAGTTAACATCTACATTAATTTGTAATGTACTATTTTAATACAGGATATATAAAAAAAAAGGCTAAATTATCACGATAAAAAGTGTTCTATCAATACATCATTTAGAAAATATCTTTATAGAAAATTATTAAATCTTAAATATTTTAAATTCTTTAGTATCGTAATATATCTCTATTAATTTTTTTAGTGATTATTATTTCAATTTTCAATTTTGTAAAAATTTTAATTATATATGAAATGATAAATATTTCATATTATAAAATGTTCTTATTAGAACAGTAAATATTCTATAGATTTTTGCTTCGTGAAAAAAATAAATTAGTTAAATGTAAAATTATCTTTTTTAATTTTTTAAATGTTTTTATTTGTCATATATTTAAAATCAATTTTTAGTAAAATATAGAGATAAAATTTAATTTCAGTAATTCAGTAAATATAATATCAACATAAAAAAAAAATTAAAAAAAAATAGAATTAGTTTGGTAAATGCAAAAATTTTATCTTATCCTTTTAAAATGTGAATTTAAAAAATAATTAAATTTTATTATTTTATTAAATCAATGTTTATACATAAGTTAATTTGTCTATCTCATTAAAATATAATTCCTTGTAATTTTCAACAAATAGATATAATAAAATGTTATTAAAATATAAAATAAACACAAATATATTGTTTTATAAATCTGGTATTTTCTTGAATTTTTAATAATATTAAACTTTTCAAATTTTATTTTTTCAGATTTTACATTACCAAAAATATATTACAAGCATTCGAAAAAAACAAAGTTAAAGAAAAAAAATTTTTTAAATGTTATTAACTAAGTGTTTAAAATTTTTCTAATATATTATTGTTTTTTCATCTCTTCAAAATATCACTTGAAAACAAAACAAAATTTCACTGATTAGTAATTTTTATTTTTATTAAATAATTAAAAATACATTTTTATATAATTTCTTTATTAAAAATTATTGAATAAAATTTAAAAATTTCTCTTTATGACAATTCTATATAAAAATATATTTAAACAATGATTGTATTCCTAAATATATAATAAAAAACACAAATTTACAAATCAAACTTTTAAGTTTTTATTGTTTTTCTTCTTTTACAATAACCCATATTAAAAAATATTTTTTTATATTTTTTTGTTTCATTAAAATATTTAAAAATAAAAAATTTTAAATTAAAAAAATATAATGAAATTTAAGCGTACTTTGTAATAGTTAATATAAACTTTTAAAAATTTCCATTCATATAACCAAAAACTCAAACAAAATTTTTACGATTTAGTATATTCTTTTACTTTTTATCTTTTTAAATAAAAGCGATTTTTAAAAAAATACTTTTTTATATATTTTTCTTGTTATTAACAAAATATAGCAATGCTGCCAAATAAAAAGTTTCAATTCTAAATGACGAGTGACTATGAAAATAAACAACTTGTAATTGCTTTCCCATGTATTCCTACTTCATAAAATCAACACAAAATTACGAAAAACTCAAACAAAATTTTCACGTTTTAGTAAATTCTTTTATCTTTTTTCTTTTTAAATAAAAGCTATTTAAAAAAATACTTTTTTTATATTTTTCTTGTTATTAACAAAATATAGCAATGCTGCCAAATAAAGAAAGTTAAATAAAAATCGTCAATTCTAAATGACGAGTGAATATGAAAATAAACAACTGGTAAGTGCTTGCCCATGTATTCCTACTTCATAAAATCAACACAAAATTACGAAAAACTCAAACAAAATTTTCACGTTTTAGTAAATTCTTTTATCTTTTTTCTTTTTAAATAAAAGCTATTTAAAAAAATACTTTTTTTATATTTTTCTTGTCATTAACAAAATATAGCAATGCTGCCAAATAAAAAAAGTTAAATAAAAATCGTCAATTCTAAATGACGAGTGACTATGAAAATAAACAACTTGTAAGTGCTTGCCCATGTATTCCTACTTCATAAAATCAACACAAAATTACGAAAAACTCAAACAAAATTTTCACGTTTTAGTAAATTCTTTTATCTTTTTTCTTTTTCAATAAAAGCTATTTAAAAAATACTTTTTTTATATTTTTCTTGTCATTAACAAAATATAGCAATGCTGCCAAATAAAAAAAGTTAAATAAAAATCGTCAATTCTAAATGACGAGTGACTATGAAAATAAACAACCTGTAAGTGCTGTCCCATGTATTCCTACTTCATAAAATCAACACAAAATTACGAAAAACTCAAACAAAATTTTCACGTTTTAGTAAAGTCTTTTATCTTTTTTCTTTTTCAATAAAAGCTATTTAAAAAATTCTTTATTTATATTTTTCTTGTCATTAACAAAATATAGCAATGCTGCCAAATAAAAAATGTTAATTAAAAATCATCAATTCTAAATGACGAGTGACTATGAAAATAAACAACTTGTAATTGCTTGCCCATGTATTCCTACTTCATAAAATCAACACAAAATTACGAAAAACTCAAACAAAATTTTCACGTTTTAGTAAATTCTTTTATCTTTTTTCTTTTTAAATAAAAGCTATTTAAAAAATACTTTTTTATATTTTTCTTGTCGTTAACAAAATATAGCAATGCTGCCAAATAAAAAAAGTTAAATAAAAATCGTCAATTCTAAATGACGAGTGACTATGAAAATAAACAACTTGTAATTGCTTTCCCATGTATTCCTACTTCATAAAATCAACACAAAATTACGAAAAACTCAAACAAAATTTTCACGTTTTAGTAAATTCTTTTATCTTTTTTATTTTTAAATAAAAGCTATTTAAAAAAATACTTTTTTTATATTTTTCTTGTCATTAACAAAATATAGCAATGCTGCCAAATAAAAAAAGTTAAATAAAAATCGTCAATTCTAAATGACGAGTGACTATGAAAATAAACAACTTGTAAGTGCTTGCCCATGTATTCCTACTTCATAAAATCAACACAAAATTACGAAAAACTCAAACAAAATTTTCACGTTTTAGTAAATTCTTTTATCTTTTTTATTTTTAAATAAAAGCTATTTAAAAAAATACTTTTTCTATATTTTTCTTGTCATTAACAAAATATAGCAATGCTGCCAAGTAAAAAAAGTTAAAAAAAATCATCTATTCTAAATGACGAGTGACTATGAAAATAAACAACTTGTAAGTGCTTGCCCATGTATTCCTACTTCATAAAATCAACACAAAATTACGAAAAACTCAAACAAAATTTTCACGTTTTAGTAAAGTCGTTTATCTTTTTTCTTTTTCAATAAAAGCTATTTAAAAAAATAGTTTTTTTATATTTTTCTTGTCATTAACAAAATATAGCAATGCTGCAAATAAAAAAAGTTAAATAAAAATCGTCCATTCTAAATGACGAGTGACTATAATAATAAACAACTTGTAACTGCTTGCCCATGTATTCCTACTTCATAATATCAACACAAAATTACGAAAAACTCAAACAAAATTTTCACGTTTTAGTAATTTCTTTTATCTTTTTTCTTTTTAAATAAAAGCTATTTAAAAAAATACATTTTTTATATTTTTCTTGTCATTAACAAAATATAGCAATGCTGCCAAGTAAAAAAAGTTAAAAAAAATCATCTATTCTAAATGACGAGTGACTATGAAAATAAACAACTTGTAAGTGCTTGCCCATGTATTCCTACTTCATAAAATCAACACAAAATTACGAAAAACTCAAACAAAATTTTCACGTTTTAGTAAATTCTTTTATCTTTTTTCTTTTTAAATAAAAGCTATTTAAAAAATACTTTTTTATATTTTTCTTGTCATTAACAAAATATAGCAATGCTGCCAAATAAAAAAAGTTAAATAAAAATCGTCAATTCTAAATGACGAGTGACTATGAAAATAAACAATTTGTAAGTGCTGTCCCATGTATTCCTACTTCATAAAATCAACACAAAATTACGAAAAACTCAAACAAAATTTTCACGTTTTAGTAAATTCTTTTATCTTTTTTCTTTTTAAATAAAAGCTATTTAAAAAAAATACTTTTTTTATATTTTTCTTATCATTAACAAAATATAGCAATGCTGCCAAATAAAAAAAGTTAAATAAATAAAAATCGTCAATTCTAACTGACGAGTGACTATGAAAATAAACAATTTGTAAGTGCTGTCCCATGTATTCCTACTTCATAAAATCAACACAAAATTACGAAAAACTCAAACAAAATTTTCGCGTTTTAGTAATTTCTTTTATCTTTTTTCTTTTTAAATAAAAGCTATTTAAAAAAATACTTTTTTTATATTTTTCTTGTCATTAACAAAATATAGCAATGCTGCCAAGTAAAAAAAGTTAAAAAAAATCATCTATTCTAAATGACGAGTGACTATGAAAATAAACAACTTGTAAGTGCTTGCCCATGTATTCCTACTTCATAAAATCAACACAAAATTACGAAAAACTCAAACAAAATTTTCACGTTTTAGTAAAGTCGTTTATCTTTTTTCTTTTTAAATAAAAGCTATTTAAAAAAATACTTTTTCTATATTTTTCTTGTCGTTAACAAAATATAGCAATGCTGCCAAATAAAAAAAGTTAAATAAAAATCGTCAATTCTAAATGACGAGTGGCTATGAAAATAAACAACTTGTAAGTGCTTGCCCATGTATTCCTACTTCATAAAATCAACACAAAATTAATACCATTTCAAGAAAAAAGGTTTTCTCAGGAACACACATACTGTAAATAAGTATATATTCATATAAGTGTAGAGGATCTGATGAACATCTCAGGAATAAAATAGTTTATTACTAAAAATCCCTTTACTAGAAAAACTACGAAATTCTCGAAAGTTTCCAGTGACTGATCTGGAACCATTTTGAAGAATATCCATCCATCAAAACTCTACATCCAATTGGAGTCGACGGCAATAAAAGTGAAAACGTGTTTCATTTATACTGAATCTTTCTCCGCTCTTTTTAATGAATGTACCTTACACACCGTCTAAAAAAAGTTATTTTTCTTCATGACTACTTTGAAAGTGAGAGAAAAATCCTGGGTGGAAAAAAAGAAAACTGAAAAGTTGATTTTAGAAGAAGCAAAAATAAATAAATAAATAAACTGAAAAATGTTAAAGACTAAAATAAGTCAGATTTTATTCTCAGTTAAAGTATCTTTTGCAGCGAATTTTGTACCAATTATTAATTCAATTCCCAAAAGATTTTGTTCAAGAGATGTATGTATTACAGAGGCTGTTCGCACATTTTTTAAACGATTTTGGTTAGCGGTATTAAAAAATCGTTTGTTGCAAAATAAATAACTGCAATTTTACTGTGTTTTTAAAAGTAAAAATTATGGTCTGTGGCTTTGGAGGTTTGTTTTATTCAAAATGGAGTTTTTAACGAAGCAGTGATTCGAAGGCTATATTTATGATCGAAGAGAAGTATTCATATTCCGCTATCCAAAACGATGCGAGAGTCATGGTTTTGGGATATCTAAACCGTCGATAGGTAATATCGTCAAAAAGAACAGAAAAAAACGTCAAATTGGAACCTCAAATGGGACAAAAATTCCAAACAAGTATCCAAGTTAAAAACGAACATCTTCGACTATTGCAAAGGTACGTTTTTTAATGCTAGAAAAATCCCCCTAGTCAAAGGAGAGTTGTAAAATCTTTAAAATGTTCGGTGTCCACTGTAAACAAAATGATAAACATTGATTTAAATCTTAAGAAAGCGAAAAAACGCAATGTGCATCGTCTTTCCCTAAAGCATATCGCTGAACGCTGCAGAATTCTGTATGAAAAACATGTATCCAAAGAAAAATGGAAAAAAGTGTCACAATAGATGAATTATGGGTGTATTTAAATGCTTGCAACAACAGAGCCATTTATTATCATAAAAGGGAGAAAAAATTTAAGTACATGGTTCAAAGAATCGAAAGAAAATTTTTCTAAAGGATTCATAATTGTTGCTGGTTTTTCATATAATAGCAAGTTAAAAATAAAGAGAGTTAAATAAAATGTCAAGATCAACTCCAAATACTACCAGGAACATATTTTATCGCCAATTTTTTCTGAATAAAATACCATCGCTTTACCCGCAGTACCATCCATCAAGACAAAGCTAGCAGTCACACATCAAAATCCACTGTAAATTTCCTAAAAGAAATTAAACAAAAATCCGTTATTAAGGCCATACACTTCACTGATATCCCTACTAAATCTCTCAATGTATCACATATGGATTTTGTGCTTTCGTACTTTTAAAATCTGCATTGTACAAACGTCGTCCCACAACCCTTGCAGGACTCTGGAAATCTGTTTAGAAGGAATCGGATAGAATACCTCTTCTGATACTTCGAAAAGCATCATTATCCTGGAAATTACGATGTAGCAAGATAGTTCAAAATAAGGGCTATCAAATAGAACATTTAACCCTCCGAGTGGAACAAATCTAAAAAAAATTCTCCGAAATACGATGACGTCAGTGGTCAAAGAGTTCTACGATTTTTACCTTCACCCTTTGTCGACTAGAATGAAATATGGAAAACCCACCCTCGTTATTCTCCCTTTACTTCCGGTTATATATAGATATATAAATAGGTATTATAAATTGTTAATTTTTAATACACATAAAGCTCTTCAGGTCTGGAATATTATCCCATAAGAAATAATGGATTCTAAAAGTACAAATAAAAATATTCGTTGGGAGACTTATTTATATTTTTTTACGAAAGTCATCCAAGATATTTAAGGGGTGCAATTAGAGATACATCTGTTACCGCAAACGAAATACTTCGAAATAGAGATTTACAAAGCCATGAAATGCTATCAGCGTCTTTGTGCCTCAGGGGGTAGGGCTGCAACCCTCAAGGAATGTCAGTGAAAGAGGGGTGCAGTTCCTAAACAGTAGACCTGACCCTCCTACCTCAAAACTCCATCGAGGAAAGCACTGGCAAAAATGTACATTGCATCCATTTTCGGAGCGTTTTTGGAGGTCGAAAATTGTACGTTTTGAAGTCATCATCGGTTTGGCGGAATTGTACGTGCGAACCGCTTAAAGGGTTGAAACACAAGAATTTTATGTAATTTAGTTTTGTGACTACAATATACATCGTCTAAAAAATGTGTGAACAGCCCCTATATTTAGAAGTTTTTAAGTAATAAGACAAAAATGAAAAGAAAAATTTAAAATTAATGCACAACGAACGGTTTTAAAATATTTCAGCTATTGTAGATAAAGTTAACATATTAACCTGTAATTGTTATAATTATACTATGATAAATTAATGGAGAGATTAATGATCACTACAAACCCTACACCGGAAATAAAAATCATTGAAGAACTTGTTACAATAATATATATTCCGAAACCTTATTTTTATTTATAGGTAAGGATTAAAGTTCATAAATGATTTTAGTTCCCAAATAAATAGCTTAGTAATTATGAATTAACAGCTTCATTAATTTGTGAAAGAACTATTTCTTCAATTATAGGCATAACGTTAAAGCTCCATTATTGTATATTTTTAAATAATTAAAGCTTTTAAAGGATTATTTTAAAGGATTTTTAGTTCCCGAGTGTGTTGTACTAATATCTTCATTAACTTGTAAATATACTATTTCAGTATCTATAAGTAAAATGCTAAAATTGTTACTACATGTTTTATGTGTGAGTTTTTATTTGGAAAAAAATAATTAAAAATCTTACATATTTTAGTTTACGATTATGAATTTCAGTAAGCATAGCATTAACATCTTCGTTAATTTGTAAATTAAAACTATTCTTGCAATTTCAGTTAAAATGGTAAAGTTGTTGTAATATGTAGCATTAATATATTTTTATTTAGAAAAAAATAATTAAAGTTCTTTAGTTCTCGAGCAAATATTGTAGCATCACGTTAACTAACGTAACTATTAATTGATAAAAGAGCTGAGTAATTATAGGTAAAATCGTAAAGTGCAATTATAGGTAAAATGATAAATATTTAGTTAAGTATTTAGGAAATATATTCTTAGAATACAGTAAATTAAGTTTCATCAAAGCATCTCTTAACTCATAATAATTAACCGTTTGAGTGCTGAAGAGTTTTCTTATATATATGCTAATAGTGCGGAATGAAATGCTTAGTAAATTATTTTGGAGAACAATAGAAATGGTTATAATTAACACTGATTATTATGTAACAAGTAATTTTTACCAACAAAAATATTCTTTATTCTCACTACTTATTACAAGAAAGTTTTGCTGCACAAATTTCATGAATTCCTTTTTTACATATAGCTCAAATTAAGTTGAATCGACTAATTCCATTACCATTTTTTTTATTGCATACATCACATTGTCGCAAGTTTCGCCCAGGCAATTTTTCTAAAGAAAACTTTGTACTTATTGGTAGTCTTCCTCTGGCATTTTTGCTTGCTAACCATTCCTCCTCTATATCATCAATAATGATCAGTATAAACTTGTTGAGAAAGTGAAAACAATTTCTGATTTCTATACAACAACAAAAAGTTGTTTTTTTTACTACAAATAATATTTATCAATATAATAATAATATATAATAATCAATATATCAATATTCATCTACAAATAATATTTAATAATTTATCCCCGTATGGCGTAAGCTGGGTCGGGTGTAAAAGTTACTTACTACAAATAAATAAATAAATAAAACACGCTCATGTTGTCTACCGTAACACAATCTACGGCTCTACTGCATTACTACTTACCACTGTATTTTATTTTAATTCTTATATTATTAAAAATCACAAATGAGTAAAATGAATACAAACTGCGATTGATATGAATTTAACTGCTCTCAATAGCTTCGAAAATTATACTAACCAACATTAGCGTCTCCGCATTTTTGGTACAAAATAAGAGAAGCGCTATTGCGCTTCTCCGCATTTTTGGCACATAACTGTTTGGGAAGTAAAGATCAGAAAGTTTCCACTGATGTTTAACATAGTAGGATTGCCTAACTGAAAACTAAGTTTCTTTAAAGAAGTTACGCAAAAATATAAGAACTTCAATTTTTTTTCTTTCTTAAAACAACGTAAATAAAAAACAGTTAAACAGAATCCAAAACAGTTGGCCGATAATACAAAACTAAGTTGGAAATTAAACATTCTGGCAAGTGACTAATTTATCTAACTTACCAATGGAAAAAAAAAAACTATATCGACGAAGCAAAAATACGACGAGCAACAGACATCACCAGGCAACAACAGGCAGAAGCTAAACGCAACGTGCTCCCTTTTATACTCCTTCTTGATTTCGTAAACTTTACAATTATTCATGTGCTGAAGAAAAAGAAGACCACGAAGGATACAAAAAATGACTTCCAAAGTATTACTAAACTGCTCTCACATGGGCTTCAGACATGAAAAAATAAAACAAGATCAAGTAACCAAGATTAAAAATAGTTAGAGTTAAATTTCCGTGATTTATGTTAACCTTTATCAGATTGAAATTTAATAGAAACCAACTTAACCCACTTAGCTTAAACACACTTTCTTAGTGTCGAAAAGATTAAATTATGGTTAAAAGATTAGTGTATTACAAGGAATGAAATCCGTGTATTTGGTAACACTAACAAGCCGCACTCAAAGGGTTAAAATAAGTATAATGTAAAAAATGACAACTATCAACAGCATACAGCGATGCTCCTAGATAAAAAAGAGACCCAATAAAAATCTTTAATTCAAAGTCACGAGTAACTCGGAAGATAAACAACTCAATGCTGCTGGCCCGTGTATTCATATTTCAAAAGAGAAATACAGCATTAATGCTACTGTAAAAAAAAAGTATTATCTGACGAACACACATGTTATAATTGAAATTTAATAGAAACCAACTTAACCCACTTAACTTAAACACTCTTTCTTAGTGTCAAAAAGATTAAATTATGATTAAAAATAAAGCGAATTACAAGGAATGGGATCCATGTATTTAGTAACAATAACAAGTCACACTCAAACGGTTAAAATAAGTATAATGTAAAAAATGACAACTATCAACAGCATACAGCAATACTGCTAGAACTAAAAGAGACCCAATAAAATTCTTCAATTCAAATACAGCATTAATGCTACTGCAAAAAAAAAGTATTTTCTGACGAACACACATGCTATAAATAAGTATATATGCCCTATAAGTTTATAAAGCCTGGTTGACGTCCCGGAAATAAAATAGTTTTCTTTATTACTACAATAACTACCAAATACTCGAAAGTTTCCAGTGATTGATCTGGAACCGGTTTAAGAAATAAACATCCATCAAAACTCCATATCCAACTGGAGTCGATGGCAATGAAAGTAAAAACGTGTTTCATTTATATTGAATCTTTCTCCGTTCATTTTATAAATGAAAATACTTTACTGAAGGTCTAAAAAATATTTTTTTCTTCATGACTACTTTGAAATCGAGAGAAAACTCCTGAGTGAAAAAAGTAATATGTTGACTTTAGACGAAAGGAAAAAAATAAATAACTCGAAAATGTTAAACACTAAAATAAGCAAGGTCTTAGTTGAAGTATTTTTCGTAGCCAATTTTGTACCAATTATTAAGTTAGTATTCCAAATATATTGTTCTATAGATACTAAGTAATAATGAAGTAAAAATTAAAGAAAAATTAAAAATTATTGCCCGATGAATTTTTTTTTAATATTTCTGCAATTATAGATAAAATTAACATTTTAACCGATAATTAATTGTTTAGATATTAATGAAGAGAATGTATTTTGAATCTACATCACTACTTTGAAAGCTAGAGAAAATTCCTTTTGAGACAAAAGTACATTTTGCATCAAGTTTTATACCAGTTATTTACTCAATTTAAAACAGATATTTTTAAAAAGATGTAAGTTTTGATCAAAAATTATTTTTAAGTAATGATAAGACAAAATTAGAAGAAAAATTGAAAACTAATACGCAATGACTGTGTTTAAAATATTTGAGAAATTATAGATAAAATAGCATTTTAACCTATAGTTGAACAACTTGTTCTTTTATACATTAATGGGTAGAATAATGATTACTATAATACCTACATAGGAAATGCATATCATTTAAGAGCTCGTGAGAATAAAATATGATCCATTAATGTTTTTTTATTTATAGAAAATAATTAAAGCTCTTAACTGATTTGTAGTTTTCGAGTATGTATCGTAACACGTACTGCATTAACATCTTCATTAAGTTGTTAAACAAATTATCGAGTTTATAAGTAAAATACAGAAATTCTTACATTAATATATGTTCCAATAATGTATTTTATATGTAGAAGAATTTGAAGGTCTTAAACTTTTTGTATTTTTCGTAGTAAGTATATCTTTAGCATCCTAATTAATCTGTAAAATAACTATTTGTGTAGTATCGGCAAAATATTAAATCTTTCCCAATAAATATGTGTCATTAATGCATCTTTTAAAAAATAATCGTGATAGAAAATAAGTGCAAATCTTAAATTATTTTTTATTTTTCATATAACTAGTGTAGTATAAACTTCTCAAATAGTTTTTCCACTAGTTACTACTTTGTAAAATAATTTTAATAAAAAATAATTATAGAACTTAAATTAATTTTTAATTTTATGTGTAGGTATTTTAGTATTAACTTAATTACATACACAAAATTTCATCAAAATCAGTCCAGACGTTTAAGAAAAGTTCTATTACAAACACACGGACGGAATAATATTACATATAAAGATATGTTCTTTCAAATAGTAACTTAGTGAGAAAAATTAAAATTAGTTCCATATAAAATATGACCACTTTCAACAGCATACAGCAGTGCTGCAGATCGAAAATAAAATCTTCGGTTCGCAGTCACGAGTTACTCGGAAAATAAACGACCCGAAAACCTTTGCTCGTGTATTCCTACTTCATAAATTCCTACTTCATTCAGCTTTAATACAAACACATACGGTATGAGTATTATGAGTATATATACCTATAGTTATATAGGATCTCGTTGACGTCTCAGAAATAAAATAGCTTTTTCCATTACAAGAATAATTACCAAATACTCGAAAGTTTCCAGTGATTTATCTCAAACCTTTTTCGGGAATATTCATTCGTCAAAACTCCACATCCAATTGGAGTCGACGGCAATGAAAGTAAAAACGTGTTTCATTTATATTGAATCTTCCTCCGCTCAATTTTTTAAAATGAAAATACCTTACTGAACGTCTAAAAAAGATATTTTTCTTCGTGACTATTTTGAGAGCGAGAGAAAAATAATGGCTAAAAAAAGAGAAACTAAAAAGCTGATTTTAGAGGAAGGAAAAAATAAATAACTGAAAAATGTTAAGGACTGTAACAATAAGTTACATTCGGTTCAGCTTTTTTTACCCATTCTTGTAAACCTTCCTTAAAAACATACAGTACAGGAACGGCTTTAACTAGAAGAAACTCCAGACTTCTCCCCACCAATAGAAGGTACCGTTGGTTTGGCACGATTCTGACACCTCGGTTCTGACTGGACCCCTGTTTTTTCTCCGCGTTGCAGTCTGATTTTTAGAGGACAAAGTTTTTACCAGAGGAGAGGAGAGGGTGAGCGCTGCTGGTATCCGCTGATTGCGGGATAGACATTTTTTGTAGCGACACGAGAAAGAATAAAATCAATGCCATATTGTTTTTTAGGACCAACGCCAACTCGAGAGCAATCTTCGTTATATACGAATGATGAGTCGATTCCAGTTGTTTTCCTTAGGCATTTAATTGTTTACATTTATTTAATCAAGACATGATTGTCCATGTGTTTTATAATGAGTTTTAACTTCTTCTTTCTCAAACACTAGGCCAACGTACACTATTTTTCCATTAACATCTTCATTAAGTTGTTAAACAAACTATTGGATTTATAGGTAAAACACTGAAATTCTTACATTAATATATGTTCCAATAATGTATTTTTATTTATAGAAGAATTTGAAGGTCTTAAAATTCTTGTGTTTTTAAGTGAGTTTCGTAGTAAGTACCTCTTTAAAATCATAATTTGTAAAATAACTTTTTATGCAAGTATTGGCAAAATGTTAAATCTTTCCCAATAAATATGTGTCATTAATGCACCATTTAAAAAATAATAGTGATAGAAAATAAGTACAGCTCTTAAATTATTTTTTATTTCCCTTAAAAGTATCGTAGTATAAACTTCTCAAATAATTTATCCACTAGTAACCACTTTATAAAATAATTTTAATAAAAAATAATTATAGAACTTAAATTAATTTTTAATTTTATGTGTAGGTATTGTAGTATTAACTTAATTACATACACAAAATTTCATCAAAATCAGTCCAGACGTTTAGAAAAAGTCCTATTACAAACACAAGGACAGAAAAATATCATATATAAAGATACGTTCCTTCAAATAGTACCTTAGTGAGAAAAATTAAAATTAGTTCCATATAAAATATGATTAATTTCAATGACATACAGCAGTGATGCAGGTCGAAAATAAAATTTTCGATTTGTAGTCACGAGTTACTAGGAAAATAAACAGTTCCAAAACACTTTATTGTGTATTCCTACTTCATAAAAGAAAAGCAGCCTTAATGTCAAACACATGTGTTATAGAAAAGTATATATACCTATGATTATATAGGATATCGTTGACGTCTCAGAAATAAAATAGTTTTTCCCGTTACAAGAATAATTACCAAATACTCGAAAGTTTCTAGTGATTTATCTCAAAACTTTTTGGGAATATCCATTCGTTAAAACTCCACATCCAATTGGAGTCGACGGCAATGAAAGTAAAAACGTGTTTCATTTATATTGAATCTTCCTCCGCCCATTTTTTAAAATGAAAATATCTTACTGAACGTCTAAAAAAGATATATATTTCTTAGTGACTATTTTGAGAGCGAGAGAAAAATAATTGTTAAAAAAAGAGAAACTAAAAAGCTGATTTTAGAGGAAGGACAGAATAAAGAACTGAAAAATGTTAAGGACTGTAAAAATAAGTTGTATTCGGTTCAGCTTTTTTTAAACATTCTTGTAAGCCTTCGTCAAAAACATACAGTACAGGACCGGTTTGAACTAGAAGAAACTCCAGATTTCTCCCCACCAATAGAAGGGCTCGTTGATTTGGCCCGATTCTGACCCCTCGGTTCTGAGTGGACCCCTGTTTTTTTGCCGCGGGGCAATCCGATTTTTTTAGAGGACAAGGTTGTTACCAGAGCAGAGAAGAGGGTAAACGCTGCTAGTATCCGCTGCTTGCGGAATAGACATTTTTAGAGAGACACGCGAAAGAAGAAAATGAATGCCATGTTGTTTTTTAGGGCCGACTTCGACTCGAGAGCAGTCTTCGATATCTACAAATGATAAGCCGATTCCAGTTGTAATTCTTAGGCATTTAGTTGTATAAAATTATTTAATCAAGACATATTTGTCCATGTGTTTTATAAGGAGTTTTAATTTCTTCTTTCTCAAACACTAGGCCAACGTACATTGTTTTTTACAAGGACTAAAATAGGTCAACATATATTCTCAGATAATAGTACATTTTGCAACAAATTTTATGCCAATTATTTACTCAATTTTAAAAGATACAAGTTTTGTTCAAAAGATATTTTTAAGCAATGATAAGAAAAAATAGAAGAAAAAATTGAAAATTAATACTCATTGACTGCTTTTAAATTATTTGAAAAATTATAGATAAAATTATTATCTTAATCTATAGTTGTACAACTTGTTCTTTTATACGCTAATGGGTAAAATAAAGATTACTATGATACCTACATGAGAAATGCATATCATTTAAGAGCATATTAGAATAAAATATGGTGCATTAATGTTTTTTTATTTATAAAAATAATTAAAGCTCTTAACTGATATGTAGTTCTCGAGTATGTATCAAGTGTTTCATTAACATCTTCAATAAGTTGTTAAACAAACTACTGGATTTATAGGTAAAACACTGAAATTCTTACATTAATATATGTTCCAAAATGCATTTTTATTTATAGAAGAATTTGAAGGACTTAAAATGTTTGTGTTTGTAAGTGAGTCTCGTAGTAAGTATTTCTTTAACATCTTAAATAATTTGTAAAATAACTATTTGTGCAAGCATCTGGAAAATGTTAAATATTTCACATTAAACAGGTTTCCTTAATGAATCTTTTAAAAATTAATCTTTATAGATTGGTTTGGAGCGCTACGGTCTACAGTTTTGCACACGAGGGCTAATGAGACCGGGACCTACAGTTTAAAGCCGATTCCGAACGGCTACAAACATCCATGCCATCAGCGGGATTCGAACCCACGAACTCCGGTTCCGAAGAGCAGCACTCTACCATTCGGCCATCGTTCGGCATAATCTTTATAGAAAATAAGTACAGCTCTTAAATTATTTTTTATTTCCCGTATAGGTATATTAGTATAAACTTTTCAAATAGTTTATCCACTAGTAACATATTTATAAAATAATTTTAATCAAAATTAATTATAGCTCTTAAATTAACTTTTAATTTTATGTGTAGGTATTGTAGTATTAACTTAATTACATACACAAAATTTCATCAAAATCAGTCCAGACGTTTAGGAAAAGTTCTATTACAAACATACGAACGGAAAAATATTATATATAAAGATACGTTCCTTCAGATAGTACCTTAGTGAGAAAAATTAAAATTAGTTCCGTATAAAATATGACCACTTTCAATGACATACAGCAGTGATGCAGGTCGAAAATAAAATCTTCTATTCGCAGTCACGAGTTACTATGAAAATAAACAACCCGTAAACATTTGCTCCTGTATTCCTACTTCATACAGCATTAATACCAAACACATACAGTATGAGTATAAATACCTATACGTATATCGGATCTGGTTGACGTCTCAGAAATAAAATAGTTTTTCCTATTACAAGAATAATTACCAAATACTCGAAAGTTTCCAGTGATTGATCTCAAACCTTTTTGGGGAATATACATTCATCAAAACTCCATCCAATTCCAGTCGACAGCAATGAAAGTAAAAACGAGTTTTATTTATATTGAATCTTCTTCCGCTCATTTATTTAATATGAAAATACCTTACTGAACGTCTAAAAACGATATATTTCTTCGTTACTATTTTGAGAGCAAGAGAAAAATAATTTTTTTAAAAAAGAGAAACTAAAAAGCTGATTTTAGAGGAAGGAAAAAAATAAATAACAGAAAAATGTTAAGGACTGTAACAATAAGTTACATTCGGTTCAGCTTTTTTTTAACCCCTTCTTGTAAGCCTTCCTTAAAAACATTCAGTACAGGACCGGTTTGAACTAGAAGAAAATCCAGACTTCTCGCCACCAATAGAATTACCCGCTGGTTTGGCACGATTCTGACCAATCGGTTCTGAGTGGACACCTGTTTTTTCTCCGCGGAAGAGTCTACTTTTTTAGAGGACATGGTTGTTACCAGAGGAGAGAAGAGGGTGAACGCTGCTGGTATCGGCTGATTGCGGGATACACATTTTTTGTAGTGACACGAGAAAGAAGAAAATCAACGCCATATTGTTTTTTAGGGCCGACGACGACTCGAGAGCAGTCTTCGATATCTACAAATGATAATTCGATTCCAGTTGTATTCCTTGGGCATTTAATTGTATAAAATTATTTAATCAAGACATATTTGACCATGCATTTTAAATTAGTTTTAACTTCTTATTTCTCAAACACTAGGCCAACGTACGTTAGTTTTTACAAGGACTAAAATAGGTCAACATATATTCTCAGATAATAGTACCATTTGCGTCAAATTTTATGCCAATTTTTAACTCAATTTTAAAAGATATAAGTTATGTTCAAAAGATATTTTTAAGTAATTATAAGACAAAAATAGAAGATAAATTGAAAATTAGCACGCATTAACTGTTTTTAAAACATTTGAGAAATTATAGATAAAATTATTATCCTATAGTTGAACAACTTGTTCTTTTTTACGTTAATGGGTAGAATAAAGATTACTGTAATACCTACATGAGAAATGCATATCATTTAAGAGCATGTCAGAATAAAATATGGTAAATTAATGGTTTTTTTTATAAAAAATCATTAAACCTTTTAACTGATTTGTAGTTCTCGAGTATGTATCAAGTATTCCATTAACATCTTCATTAAGTTGTTAAACAAACTATTGGATTTATAGGTAAAACACTGAAATTCTTACATTAAAATATGTTCCAATAATGTATTTTTATTTATAGAAGAATTTGATGTTCTTAAAAAGTTTGTGTTTCTAAGAGAGTCTGGTAGTATCTCTTTAACATCTTAATTAATTTGTAAAATAACTATTTGTGCAAGTATTCTTAAAATGTTAAATCTTTCCCAATAAATATGTTTCCTTAATGAATCTTTTAAAAAATAATCGTGATAGAAAATAAGTACAGCTCTTAAATTATTTTTTATTTCCCATAAGGTATAGTAGTATAAACTTCTCAAATAGTTTATCCACTTTAACCTCTTTATACAATAATTTTAATAAAAAATTATTATAGCACTTAAATTAATTTTTAATTTTGTGTGTAGATATCATAATATAAACTTCTTAACTACACTCTGACACAAAAAAACCGATGCACTGAGAAAATGTAATGGAATTGGACACTAATTGATATGCATACAGGTTTCGACGGAAAATGCAAAATTTTTAATTTTTGCGGGCAGTGAATGTGTGTGTGTCGCTGCAGAGCATCTTATCTGTGCAACTGGCAGGATATTTAAGAGGAGGAATTTCGATTCCAGGTCATAAATTCTTTGCATATTTCATTCTGTGTACTCTGGTAAACAGTAACTATGAATCGCATACAGGTGTGCCTATGATATGAGAAGATGTCAGCATTTGAGAGAAGACGTGCAGTTTCACCCAAAGAAACCGGTTGATCTAAACGGCGAATCTCTCGACATTTTGGCAGGATCTATGCCACTATTAGCGATGTTGGCTGGATTGGGTAAACTATGGCCGAACACGGCGTCAAGAAGAAAACGGACGGCCTAGAGAAACGACACAATGGAAGGACCGAGCAATCGTCAGAGCGGCACTCACAGCCCCAGATGCATCATTATCACCGTGATTGTACGTGCAACTAGGGCTTCATTGACCGCAAGAGCCATTCATAGGTGACGCACAGGAAGGGGGATGGAGTCACGGTGCCCCTTGCGCCGTCGACCATTGACCTCTGTACAATGACAAGCCTGTTTGAAATGGCGTCGGGTTAATTCGAACTGGATTGCCACTGATTGATGTAGAATAGTCTTCAATGATGAGTGACACTTTTAACTGAGCACCGGTGGCCAGAGAAGACATGTCTGGAGATTCCCCGGGCAGCGGTGGGATACCAACCTGATTGTTTTTCGGCATACAGGCTGACAATCATTGGTGATGATCTGGGTTGTCATTTCTTTTCATAGAAAGACCTTTTTGGTTGTCATCCGTGGCACCCTTAGAGCACGGCGGTACTTCGACGAAGTTCTACGCCCCGTTGTGTTGACCTTTATGTCACGCCATCATGGGCTTACATTTCAGCAAGATAGTGCTTAGCTCCACACAGCACGTGTTTCTATTGATTGTCTTCGTGGTTGCCGAATGCTACATTGGCCAACAGGGTCTCTCTCCTATTGGGCACGTTTGGAGAATTATGGACAGGTCCTTCCAATCAGCTCAGGATTTCGACGAACTGACGCACCAGTTGCAGAGAATTTGTCATGATATCCCTCATTGTGATTTATTTTGATGATATCCCTCAGGATAACATATGTCTTCCCTATCAATCAATGTCAAGCTGAATATCTGCTTGAATAAGGGCAAGAGGTAGACAAACGCTTTATTGAGTGTTTCACTTTGTGTATCACTCAAATAAATCATGCAGTTTCTCTCAAATTGTAATCATTTGTTTTTCTGTACATTTACATCACATCTACCGAATTTCATCCCCTACGGATAACTTCTTCTTGGTGCGTCTTTTTTTAAGAGTGTAGTTCATAAAATAAACTAGTAACTACTACATTGCCTTAAACCCTCTAGCAGTGTGTAGAAATTTTATGCTTGCAATTATAGTGAAATGATAAATTTCTAGCTAAGTATTTACTTGGTATATTATTCTTATAAAACAATAAAAAACATCCCTTAACTAGTAAAAATTTTTAAAATAATCAATGTAAAAGAGGATAATTTTTAACGGCATACAGCAGTGCTACCCGAATGAAAAGAAACCTAAAAACAATTTTTTATTCGAAGTTACAAGTGACTTAAAAAATAAAAAACTCAAAAGTACTTGTCCATGTGTTCTTATTTTATAAAATAAACACATCATTAATACTACTGCTAAAAAAAAGGTATTTTTCTGCCAAACACACGATATAAATAAGTATACAATCCTATAAGTGTATGGCATCTGGTTGACATCTTGGAAATAAAATAGTTTTCTATATTACTAGAAAAACTACCAAATACTTGAAAGCTTCCAGTGATTGATCTGGAACCATTTTGAGAAAAATTCATCCATCAAAACTCCTTATCCAATTGGAGTCGACAGCAATAAAAGTAAAAACGTGTTTCATTTATACTGAATCTTTCTCCGCTCATTTTATAAATGAAAATACCGTACTGAACGTCTAAAATATATATTTTTCATCATGACTACTTTGAGAGTGAGAGGAAAATCCTAGGTGAAACAAGTAAAATGTTGCCTTAATAGGAAAAGAAAAATATCAAAAACTAGAAAATATTAGAGACTAGAAAAAAGTTAGCTTATATTCTCTGTTAAAGTATCTCCTGAAGCCAATTTTGTAATTATTATTCTCAATTTTTTATGTTAACCTCTTGCCTTATGAATCGAGCGACGATTGTGTGTGCCACTTTTGATGAAAGCTTTTCTCATGCACCAGAAGCAGTTTCATCACGGGCTAAATTATGAGCAAACCAGTGGACATAAATAGTACTGCATTTACTATTTAATAAAACCACAGAATTTGATAATTATACTTCATTTCACTGTTATTAAAAAAAATTAATGTTTTATTTCACATAATATTTCTATGTTTTTGGTTATATAACAAAAGTAAAAATTTTCAGTTGTTTAAATATTTTCTATGTAGAATTTATTGCTTGAATAATATATAAGTGAATAATGTATAATATTAGTCAAAATTTTGTAACGGGTATTGTTTTATTACTGATACGAGTTTTTCACTTTTGGCCAGACAGAATCATCACGTGTCTGACACGAACTTTTCACCTTTGGCCAGACTGAATAATCACTTGTGTGATACGAGGTTCTCATTTTAGGCACAGGATAACAATCACGTCTTAAGGCAAAAGTGTTTTAAGGCAAAGAGTTAAAGATCTTTATTTCAAACAGTAATAACTCTCACTGTCACCTTAACAGGATGGCCTCTCTTTCCAGAGGGACAATATCCCGTTAAGGTTCATCGTTTTAAGGTGATGAACACTTCGACAACATGCGACTGGTCCATAGCTAAGGGTAGTATGCAATTTCACTTAGGCCGAGGTACTAACTTTACTCCAAGAATGGATCTAATAATTCAGAAGTAGGTACCAAACAGAAGATATCAGGCTTGGTTTACCAAGTCCTAAGGTATCGCTTGGAATTTTGTTAGAAGTTGCAGCCGAATCGGCACCTTCTCAACCTCCGGTGAATCCCGGCAATTTGTTTTTGTTTTGTTTAAAGTTAACCGAGGCTCCTTAATCGCCATTTGTAAAGCTGACTCTCGCTGTATGTTTGATTGTGACTTCAACTCTCACTCGGCAGCTACAAACTGTGTAATTTTGTGATTCGCTGAATGGGAGAGGAAGTTGCATGAATAAGTTAAATTGTATGCGATGTCTGCTGCTGGATATATAAGAGGATTGTTGGATTAATTTTTGTACTTGTGCATTTTTCTCGGCACGTAGGCGGACATCGAAGAATATGTTGTTTTTATTTTAAGATATAAAATAAATCTACATTTTCGTTTTTAAATAGCTTGTCATTTTTTATAATCACTACCAGAATCTTGATCTGCTCAAGTACCGGTATTCAGTTGTTCGTTGCAATACCGGTAACAAAACTTAAAAGACGTTTCAAAAACGAACCTATTTTGAATGTCCCAGCCGTCATTAATGAACACGGTGGATTTTTGGCCC
>CM063506.1:43594124-43609124 GCA_032207245.1 Pardosa pseudoannulata
GATAATTTATTACATGTATGTATTATGAGAATGATACAAAAATATTATTTGTGTTTGATTATCCTTTACTGCAAAGTAAAATCCCTCATTTTTTACAAAGTGAAGATTAAAAAACATTTTTTAGATATTTTACAGACAATAGTTTCTTGTTTTGTCGTTTCAAAAATGATAATAAAAAACATCCCGCACTTTCTAGAATCCTTTTTTTTATTCAATTCTCCCCTGCAAATCGAAATCCAGTCAAGATATTATCAAACTTATTTTTTTCCTTTTTTCCCTTACGTTATCTTATTTCCACTATTATATTTGTCCTGCGAAATCAATGGTTTATGTCGGCGCATTTCGCCGTGGTGAAATATGGGCAGAAATTCTTTTCTTGCTTTGTTCAAGGAAAACACGAACTTTTTTATTTTTCAAAAAATAAAAGAATGCAAAGAAGATTGATTTAAATGCAATTTTATATTTTTTTTTTCATATTTTCCAGTCAATATCCATATCCAAATGTAAAAATTGAATATTGAACTTTTTTCATTTATTCGGTAGCAAAAAAAAAAAGAGAAGCAATATAAAAAGTGAGAAAACTACATTTAAGTTTTTATATTCTTTCTAGGATACATGTAAACAATTTTTCCTATTTTTTCTCCCTTTCTTTATTGAATAAACTTGTGCCGAAATATTATAAAGTTTCCATCGAGCTATTTTAAAACTGTCTTTCAAGAAAAATAGATTTGGAGATTTTCTCAGTGTTTAATATATCTGAATACTTCCTTATATAGTAGGATATAAATTAATAGTATATAATTTGAGAAAATAATTTGAGTTTAGATAAAAAAAGAACTGATGTTTAATGCATTATATATATGTGTAAGGAAAATTCTCAGGGGTTTTCAAAACTTAAATCAAGGGTAAAAATTCCCCTTTTCCATTCCCATTTTTAACCCCTAACCTAAATTGACCACTGGGATTACAGGTTACGCCCTCAGAGAAGGGGCCTGGCCAATTATAAACCTACATACACGCTAGCGGAGACAGATTTTGCTAGAGATATTTTCCCACAGATGTTGACCCAGGTGTTACGTGTCTTGTACATAGAACTTCATGTTAGCTGACCCTTCAGCTGTCACTATGATGAAGTGGGAACCCGTCCTTCAATGTTATCTAAATAAAGGTTTTTAGCTGAAACGGTATCATTTTTATGGCCATGACTGCAACCCCCCATCGAGAAGTCAGTCTCATTACATATATGTGTGCATCTATGTGTTCATATGTATGAGTACACACATGCATACACACATGAAATCCCTGTACATAAATGAAAGTCGTGGGCTTCACTGGCCTTATAACCTTAATGTAGCAATACTTATCTTGTAGGATCCAATTGGCAACATTTTGTATTGGCTACTTTTTAACCACTTATTCAAACATCATAATGTTGATTCCGTAAGCATTACATAAGCATTTAATCCTGAAACTTATAAATTAAAAATAATATTTTAAGAGTGAACTTTAATATTCACATATTATTGATAAATTTACACGGAAACTTTTAATTTTGCTTAACCCTGTAAGCGGTTCGCACGTACAATTCCGCCAAACCGATGATGTCTTCAAAGCGGTTGTCACGTACAATTTTCGCCCTCCAAAACGTTCCGAAAATGGATGTAATGTACATTTCTGCCAGTGTTTTCCCCTATGGAGTTTTGAGGTAGGAGGGTCAGATCGATTGTTCAGGAACTGCACACCAACTCTCTGAGGCACAAAGACGCTGATAGCTTTTCATGGCTTTCTAAATCTCTATTTCGAAGTATTTCGTTTGCGGTAACAGATGTATCTCTAATTGCACCACTTAAATAGCTTGGATGACTTTCGTAAAAAAGATAGAAATCATTCTCTTAAAGAATATTTTTATTTGTACTTTTAGAACCCATTATTTCTTATGGGATGATTTTCGAGACTTGACGAGCTTTATGTGTATTAAAAATTAACAATCTATAATATCTATTTATATATCTATTTATAACTGGAACGAGGTGGGTTTCCCGTATTCCAATCTAGTCGACAAAGGGTGAAGTAAAAAATCATAGAACACTTTGGTCACTGACACAATGAAACTTTAGCGTATTTTTGGAGACTTTTTTTTCCTCGGTGTGTACCACTCGGAGGGTTAATTTACTTACCTTATAATTTCTATAAATTTGTTGAAACAATCAGAATTTCTCTCCTTGCAAGATTTAGTGAATAGGTAAAAAGTCAAGGAGTATTTAAAATCAGTTCACTTATCATGCGACAGCTAGGAGATTTTCACAAGCCTCCATGTGCTTTCTATGATATATCAATGTAAAATGACGTCAATACAAATAATTACTACTTAAGTTCTTACATTCAAGCTGCACCATTAATATAAGTTATAATACGCAAAAAACGGGAACTTCTTAACAATCCAACAAAAACAAAACTGGTGTAAATAAAATATTTTATTCATAATAAGTGAAACCTTAAATTTTGCCACTTAAGAAACATTAATATAATTTATTATTTTTAAATATTATGTCCTTTAGAAGCCAGTCTCCTGTATATATGCATTCTTTAAATCTGCTGTTGAGATTCCTCATTGACTGCTGCAATATCTCAACTTAGTATTCTCCTGAATATTCCATATACCTTTCTCTAAGAGTATATATAAATTTGAGGTTAGTTGCATTATACAGTGTTTAACAATAAGTATTTGGACACCTGTGATAGAAAAGAAAAACTAACTTTATTCAAAATCAATAGTTGGTAGAGCCTCCACGAGAGGCAATTACAAAGTGAACCCTCCGGGGCATACTTTCCACAAGTCTTTGTATTGCAGCTAGTGGTATTGTCTTCCACTCGGCTTGGAGTAGACATACAAGTTCCTTCACAGATTTTGTACGGGTAGTGCACCCTTTAATTTGGCGATCCAACTCGTCAGAGAGGTTCTCAATAGGGTTCAGGTCTGTGCTCTGGGCAATTCGATGAACTCCATTGGCACCATACCAAGCCTTGGTTAACCTCGAAACATGACAACTGGCATTGTCGTCCTGAAAGTAACAGGAGTCCAACCCGTAAAACTGCCACAATGTAGGAAGCACATTGTCATCCAAAATAGTACAGTAGGCATCGGAGTTGAGCTTGCCATGAATGGGGACCAAGGGTCCCAGTCCATACCAGAAGAAACACCCTCAGACCATAATTCCATCTCCGCTGAACTGGACTGTTGGCACAATGCATTCTGGCAGGAGACGTTCTCCAGGCAGATGCCAGACCAAGACCCTGCCATCCGAAAGGTAAAGGGTGAACTTCGATTCGTCTCTCCAAAGAACCCGTTTCCACTGATCTACGGTCCAATTTCGATGGGCTTTGCACCACATTAACCTAGCAGCGCAGTTGGACTTTGTGATCAAAGGCTTATGGGCAGCAGCACGACCATGAAAACCAAGCAGATGTGCTTCCTTACGGATGGTTTTCATTGAAACAATACTCACGGATGCCTGTTGAAACTCCTCGCGGATCGGTTGGGTGCTGTATTTCCGAATTTCTCTGGACATCACTCGTCGGTCTCTATCTCCCAGTTTCGTTGGTCTGCCGACTCGGGGCATATTCCGACCATCACCGCTCACCTTCCATTTCTTAATCACATAGGCCACTGTCAATTTTGGGTACTTCATATCTCTAGATATGTCCCTTAAGGATCAGCCACATTTGTGATACCCGATATTATACCTTTTTCGAAATCAGAAAGCTCCAAACTGCTCGGCATTTTGCATGCGACTAATGCCAATGCTGTTTCCCTCACGATGTATACCGGCGTAGGCCGTGACTTACCTCAGGACAGCAGATATCGTTATTTGCATAGATATCCAAATACTTATTGGTAGACAGTGTATAGGTATTAATAGAAATAATGAAAATAAAGAAAAATAATGAAGTTAAATTTTAAATTTGCATAATGTAATTTTTTCTACCCAAACAATTAAAATCTAGCTTTATAGGGGTTCTCTTCAAGTGATTTCGTATTCAACACTAAGCTTGTTTAGATATTTCGTTTTTGTTGTCAAATATATTGAAAATGAATTTTTGTTGAAATATATCGTTATTAATAGCACTGAAGTAGTAATCAGCTATGAACAGAATGACAGAGGAAGCCAGCATAGAATTAATCCTCGACACAAAACCTTGTTTAATTTGAGTCAAGATAATTGCTTATAATTTATGGAATTAGTGTATAACTTAAGTCTATGCTGTATTTGTTTACATTTTTAAAAAACCATTCGCGTCACACATAGGTACATTTCGTGGTATCTCAGGTTCAGGGGAATTGAGTGTGAAGACCCCTGTTCTATCGGTACACCAATCTGTCAAAGCCAACATAAATGAATTCTGTTCCAGATCGCGATACTACATCAAGACAGTATCCTGAACTTCCGAATGTAGTTTTGAAATAGTTCAAGTGCTTCTTCAACGGCTTAAAGTCAGGAAAATCAATATGTGCGATATCTGCGTTGTAAGGAATATGTTCCAATACCTTACTACGAAAACGCATTCAACTTCACATTAACTGAAGCCGTAATCAACGTCTCTCGAGAACAATTCTACCTGATGGCCCCAAGCCATTTGCTAAAATCAGTTGAACCCATGTGGACATGACTAACTGCAGACCAACTATTCTCAGCTTGAGACATTTTCTTTAAATGCTGAAACATAATCTCAATCTCTCTTCTGCTTCCTACCATGTTTCCGTTAATTTCTGCATCTTCTAGATGAGACTGCGAAGTGCTACAGCACATTTATATCCCTCTACCTTCACTTTCAAATGGTATGATAATCTTATTTCTTTATACAAGGAAATTAATTTGAACGCGGAATTTGTGTACTTGAATGGGTTACTTTATATTCTGAACCACCTACGTACATCTCCCTTACTCGTTTTTAACAAAAGAACTGATTTTTTTTTCTGTTGTTTGTGTTGTTGAAAACACTCCAGTTATTTCATTATTACCTTTTACAGCTTCTTGATATGGTTTGATTTTACATTTTACTTTAGCTGAGATACATTCTCATTTTGCTTCATTAACATATTAGGTTTTTTCGTCAAGGATAACTCAGTATTTGACGCTGAAATATTGATTTTGTCACTGGATTTCGATCTAACAGTTATAAAGTTATTTTCCTGTTTACCACCAGCGACTTGCAGCTGTAACAATAAGTTACACTCGGTTCAGCTTTTGAACTAGGAAGAAACTTCGGACTTCTCCCAACCAATAGAAGGGCCTGTTGGTTTACGGGATTCTGACCCTTCAGTTTTTGACTGGACCCCTGTTTTCCGGTCCCCGCGGAGACAGGTGTCCCTGTTTCCTCGGGGCAGTCTGATTTTTTTAGAGCAAAAGGCTGTTACCTGAGGAAAGAAGAGGGTGAAAGTTGCTGGCATCCGCTGCTTGCGGGATAGACATTTTTTGGAGCAACAAGAGAAAAAGGAAGAGCTACGCCATTTTTTACGGCCGACACTGAGTCGAGAGGAATCTTCCATATCTACAAATGATAAGTTGTATTCTAGTTGTATTCCTTAGGCATTTATTTAATCAAGATATATTTGTCCATGTGTTTTTAATGAGTTTTAATATCTTGTTCTTAAACACTAAATCAACCTAACATCTTTTTTACAGCAGCCTACCTGGTTTCCTATGTAGGCCGATTAGGGCAGGTCAGGTCTCTCCGTCCTGCAGCAATTGCTATTGACATAGTTTATTAGACTTAACATACTTTAATTAAACTTTCCTTTGGATAAATTAAATTGTATTTATTTTTACAGTAATTTTTTCCTAATTCTCTTACATTTTAAATCAGTCTGAGCATGAACAAAAACTTTTCATGCATTTCACTATTTTCGAAACCCAACTTAACTAACAAACTAGATATTATTTCATGATTAACAAATAACTTATGTATTTTTCAATAAAATACCAATTTTATATAAAATAAAACTCAATTCTCTTTGTGTAGTTTGGAATTTATTTACTAGAATCTATTTTTACGATTTATCTGAAAAATCTGAATCAAAATATAAAGATACATTTCTCTCTCAATATAACCAATATATTTTTAGAAGTCTTTTAGTAGCTTTCACAATTCTATCTTTACAAATCGGAGTTCAGTCAGATATTATTGAATTTATGCCTTTTTCTATCCTATTTTAGTGCTAATATTTTGGATTAAGCCTTCTTTAAAGAGTCCTTGGATATTCTCTGTGCCTCTGAGCTGTGTAAATAAACTGTCATTTCAAAATCATTTACGTCAGCGTGTTACATAAGACTGTTTTGCTGTAATCCTCTTTATGCTGGTAGATGACAGTAAGAAGATTAAAAGTGAATTTGCTTTATCAAAGCTGAAGTATAATTAATTATTCAAGAATAATTTGAAATGCAAATAAAGTTATTAACCAGCTATTATGAATCAGAATGCATTAACAGAATTATAATATAGGAACAGATGCATTATAGAAGACAGTCCCGTCCGCCATATTTATTTTGGCGACCAAGAGAAAAACGCGTGATTTGAAAAATCGCCAAGTAGAAAAACATGGCGGCGGTGCATGTTTTCTGAAAAATCACCAATAAAAACAGGGCGGCGGTCACGTGGCATATTTGAAACACAAAATTAACAAAACTAAATTTTAAAAGGAAAAAACATATTAACAATTTAAAGCATTATTAAAATAAAATTAGCATAATAATCATAATTTTTACGTTATTTAAAAAATAAATAACAGATTAGTAATATTTATATGTGTCAACAGAATAAACACAATATATAGCATTTTAATAAGCCCTAATATTATGAAGAATCTAACATGTGACGGGAGGTTCCCCCCCTCAACCCCCCTTGTAATTAAAGAAATGCAAAATAAACTTAATAACAAATGAATATTGGAAAGGGTAGCGTCAGAAACATTTTTCAACACTCCCACCTCCCTTAAAAAACTTTAAAATAAACTTTAAAAAAAAAAACCTCAGATTTGGATTTGATATTTTTTAACAATTTCAAAAATAATAAGAACCGAAATAATTACACCCACCATAACTAAAATACTAAATCCCAGAAAATGTTAAGAAAAAAAATGCAACCTGACTTAGGCAACTGTAAACCAAAAGAGCAGCTAAGATGCAAATTTCTGGAAAAACCCGCCATAACTAAATTACTTACCTAACCTAGGTGACACATTACCACTCCTCGTCTGGAACGAAAAGAACAGTTAAGACCATTTAGAACAGCAAATTTTCATATAGTGCCGGGTAATGACGTCAAAAATCACGTGCACCAATAGGATGCAAGAACATATCGGAGCAAACCAAAGTTAGGGCATATACAGCAACTCAGTCATCGACCCAAAAAATCGCCAAGTTTGGCGAGAAAAAAGCACGGCATCTATAATACATCTGTACCAGAAGATTAAAAGTGAATTTGCTTTATCAAAGCTGAAATATAATTAATTATTCAAGAATAGTTTGAAATGCATATAAAGGGATGGATATTAACCAACTATTATGAATCTTTATTATGCTTCTAATTGTTAGAAACAAATTCTTTTCAAATATAATTTCCTTTAAAAATGAAGATTTTCTTTTAAAAATGAGACTTTTAATTTGAATTTTCTTAAACAAATTTACTATAGACATCTACAATTAAATAATTACATTTAAATTTACAGATATTACAAATGTAACCCTGTAGAAGAAGCGAAATTTTAACCCTTAATTTGACAAGATGTTTTTTCAAATATTTTTTAATTTCTGTTATGTTCCCATGTCTGTATAGACATTAGGATATCTGTAAAATAAACAAAAAAAATATATCATTTTCCATTTTTGAGATAATTAATATCCGCTGTGGCGAACACTGACAATTATGTTATATAGTAGTTATAAATATACATGTCCAGTGTAGCGGCCAGACTTAGCCAAATTAAGGGTTAAATAACAATTTTGAAAAAAAGCTGAAACATATAGGTCCTTTTGAAGAATTAAGATGCATTTACGAGCAGAGGCGTTGTTATTTGTCAAAAAAAAAATCAAGAACTTTTCTGTTTCAGCATCACTTCTTTGTTCATCGTTATTCTTTTCTACTAGCATATAGCCCGTCATATGACGGGATCAGTATAAAATTTACTGACCGTATGTTAGTTGCCAACTTTAATTTATCTTGTCATATTACATGATAGGATAGACAGCAGTGGTTTTAATATTGACAGTGATTATTTGGCGGTATATATGAATGATGTCCAAACTTTGGCGACTCAATTGCAAACCGTGTTGTTATGTATAAAAAACAAACACACAAAAGAACAAACTTCTTGATTTTCAAAGACATATAACTTAAATGGCTAGATATTTATTAACCCGTGAAATAGACTCTTAGGGGCTTACTCTGGAAGTTGCGAGATGGTTCGGACTTTCGTTGTGACGTCATTTTGACGTCCGCTTGATCGTTTGCAAGCAAAATGTCAGCAAGCTGACGTCAAAGTGACCTCACAAAGAACGTTCGAACCGAACCGCAACTTCCAGAGTAAGGGATATAGATTTATATGAAAAGAATTTGCTGTTAATACCAGTGACAAAATTTGCATTACAACAAAAAATAACCGATGATTCAATTTAAAATTATCACATATGTACCTAATCTATTATTTAAGCCAAATATAAAAGAAAATTATTTACGTAATATCTATGTTCAGTGATAAAACGCGTATGAAAAAATTGCAGACGGCATTTAAATCATTTAAAATAAAAAATGAATAAATGAGATCGTTAAAGTAATGAAGTCATAATGCAAGAAAACAATGTTAATTTTACTTATTTATTATGTGATAAATTTAATCACCTGCTCTTAACCGGGGAAAATAGGGCTTGAAATAATGGCATTAAAAGCACAAAAAGTGGGGAAGGGATGGATTTCGAACGTTTAAAAGAAGATGGTATTTTTCGATTTGAAATGAAGGATATTTATACCAATTTATTTTAGAATCGGATCGATAGTTTAGAAAAAGATAAACTAAATTCGGTTTGAATTTTACTAACCCTAACTCATCAAGAATGCAATATGGATGCCTCTATCCATTCCAGATCCAACCGCTTCATAAATCTTAGAATAAACCGACAGATAACTTAGGGCTATTATTATTTAGGGGATAACTACTGAAGCTGAGAAATAGCTGAATGGATAGAGCGTTGCTCTTCGGTAACAATATCGTAGGTTTGAATCCCCATTTAGACATAGATGAACGTAACCATTCGAAATCGGTTTTTAGCAGTTGGTACTAGTCTCATTAGCCTTTATGAAGCAAAAAATAGACATTAGCGCTCATAACCAGACAAAATCACAGGACATCTCAATCACAGGAAATTCTTAAAAAATGAACAATGTTTTCTACTTCAGCACCACCACTCAGTTTATCGCCATTTTCTTCTTTACCATATGATTCTGAGAATGTATATATATGAAGTTAAGTGAGTGGGACGTTGCTCTTCAGTAACAAAATTCATAGGTTTTTAAATCTTCACTGTTCACATCGATAAACATTACCACTCGAAATCAGATTTATGCATTCGGTACCAGTCTCATTAGCCGTCATGTAAAAAAAATGTAGACCATAGCTTTCGAAATGAAACGAAATCATCAATATCTGAATCATAGGTTTGGTTTGGTTTGGTTTGGTTTTGGAGTGCTACAGTCTACTTTTTGCAACACGAGGGCTAATGAGACGGGGACCTACTGCTTAAAGCCGATTCCGAACGGCTACGAACATCCATGCCATAGTGGGATTCGAACCCACGAACTCCGGTTCCGAAGGCCAGCACCTTAACCATTCGGCCATCGTTCGGCCTGAATTATAGGAAGATCTAAACAACTAGCATATAGCCCGTCATATGACGGGATCAGTAAAATTTTTAATTTTCCAGAATTGTAAAATACCCTATGAGGCAGGCAAAAAAAATGGTTTGTTTCCTGGCTAAGAATTATCTGGTACACGCTCAATAATTTGTTTATCTTCACACTCCTCTAATGTCTCCTGATACTGTGAATGCAGTTTAGAATCACGTTGAATTCATTTAGAAAAATTATTAAAAGTTTTCTTAGCTACGTCGAAATCATCGTTAAGTTCTTCCCTTTTTTTCCCACGGTAATTACAGGAAGTAAAGGAATGAAACTATCATTTCCACTACACCCTGGAGGTAGATAGAATTTGCTGTTAATACCGGTGATAAAATGTTCATTGCAACAAAAAATAATCGATAATTAAATTTAAAATTATCACATATGTACCTAATCTAATATTTAAGCTAAATATAAAAGAAAAATTATTTACGGAATATCTAAGTTTAGTGATAAACAGATGAAAATAATGCAGGCGATATTTAAGTAATTTGAAATAGGAAAAGATTAAATGAGATCGTTAAAGTAAAGACGTCTTCTAGAAAAAAAATGTTATTTTTACTATTTATTATGGATATATTTAATCACCTGCACTTAACCGGAGAAAACAGGGCTTGAAATAATGGCATTAAACAATCGAAAAAGAGAGAAGGGGATTTTAACAGTATTTTTCGCTGTGATATGATGAATATTTATACCAATTTATCTTAGAATCGGTTCGATAGTTTAGTAGATCGATAGTCGCTTTGAATTTTGCTAAGCCTAACTCATCAAGAATCCAATATGGATGCTTCTATCCATTTAGATCAAACCGCTTCATAAATCCTAGGATAGATGGACAGATAACTTAGGCTCTTTTTATTTAGGGGATAAATACAGAAGCTGAGAAATAGCTGATATAGCGTTGTTCTTCGGTAACAAGTTCGTAGGTTCAAATCTCCACTGAACGTAACCATTCGAAATCGACTTTCAGCAGAAGGTACCAGTCTCTTTAGCCTTTGTGTAGCAAAAAATGGACATTAGTGCTCCAAACCAGACAAAATCATCAACATCTCAATCACAAATTCTTAAAAAATCAAGAATGTTTTCTACTTCAGCACCACTCGGTTTATCTTCCTTTTCTTCTTTAACATGTGAAGCTGAGGATGTAATATAAGAAGCTGAGTGGGTAGGAAGCTGCTCTTCAGTAACAAAATTCGTAGGTTTTTAAATCTCTACTGTTCACATTGATAAATATTACCACTTGAAACCGGTTTTACGCATTCGGTACCAGTCTCATTAGCCGTCATGTAAAAAAAATGTAGACCATAGCTTTCGAAATGAAACGAAATCATCAATATCTGAATCATAGAAAGATCTAGACTACTAGAGTATAGCCCGTCATATGACGGGATCAGTAAAATTTTTTAATTTTCCAGAATTGTAAAGTACCCTATGAGGCTGGTAAAAAATGGTTTGTTTTTTGGCTGAGAATTATCTGGTACACGCTCAATAATTTGTTTATCTTCATACTCCTCTAAAGTCTCCCGATTCTGTGAATGCAGTTTAGAATCACGTTGAATTCATTTAGAAAGATAATTCAAAGTTTTCTTAGCTACGTCGAAATTATCGTTAAGTTCTTCCCAATTTTTTTTTCCACAGTAATTAATGGAAGTAAAGGAATGAAACTATCATTTCCACTACACCCTGGAGGTAGATAGAATTTGTTGTTAATACCGGTGATAAAATTTTCATTGCAACAAAAAGTAATCGATGATTAAATTTAAAATTATCACATATGTACCTAATCTATTATTTAAGCCAAATATAAAAGAAAATTATTTACGTAATATCTAAGTTCAGTGATAAAACGTATGAAAATAATGCAGGCGATATTTAAATAATTTAAAATAAGAAATGATTAAATGGGATGGTTAAAGGAATGACGTCATAATGCTAGAAAAAAATGTTATTTTTACCTGATTATTATGTGACAAATTCATAAATTTAATCACCTGCTCTTAACCGGGGAAAATAGGGCTTGAAATAATGGCACTAAATGCTAGAAAAGGGGAGAAGGGGTGGATTTAGAAATTGCTAACCATATCTCACCAAGAATCCAATGTGACTGCCTCTATCCATTCCAGGTACAACAGCTTCATAAATTGGAGGACAGAGAGATAACTTAGGCTTTTGTTATATAGGGGGTGATTCATAGGTCTTAGTGATAGGGGTATTGAAATATTGAATTAAATTTTGTAGTCTATGAGTATAATTGAACTTCTATAAGAGTAACAGACACAGGGTGTCTGCATTTTGAGGCACAGCAGCATTGACAGGAGACAGACATATGTCAGAAAACAGTGGATAATTTTCTCATATTTACACAACTTATTCTGAAGAGAACAAAATACAATTCTAACTCCATGTTTGTCTTTAGCATACGAGGTTTGGAACTTTAATAGTGACAACTTTTACTTGGAATTCAAAAGTGATTCATGTCACAATGTCTTACGGTTATTCAATATGGTCGCCAGTATTGTGTATAATCCTTTGGCAACGATGTGGACGTCACAGAACACCTGTACCAGCCCCTGTTCTGTTGATAGTTCAAATGGACCGGTCTATTGACGAAAGAATCTCTGGAACAGTCCTGGAGCGAATTCCACGTAGTGGTTCTTTCAACTTACATATTAAGTCAAAATCACAAGAGTTTAGATCTGGCTCAAGTCTCATCCAGCGTACATTCAGTTTTTATCAGCATTGACAGGAGACAGAGATATACAAGAAAACAGAGGATAATTTTCTCATATTTACACAACGTATTCTGAAGAGAACAAAATACAATTCTAACTTCATGTTTGTCTTCAGCATACAAGAGTTGGAACTTTTATAGTGACAACTTTTTATTTACTTAGAATTCAAAAGTGTTTCGTGTTACCATGTTTTACAGTTATTCAATATGGTCGCCAGCATTATGTATAATCCTTTGGCAACGATGTAGAAGTCACAGAACACCTGTACCAGCCCATGTTGATAGTTCGAATGGACCGGTCTATTGTAGGAAGAATCTCTGGAACAGTCCAGAAGCGATTGTCATTCAGTGGTTCCTTCATCTTAGGTATTAAGTTAAATTCACAAGCAAATAAAAACTGAATACATTCAGTTTTTATTCGACTTCGTTGTTCTTGTTTTGAAAACATCCTGACAATACTTTATTCCGCAAGCTAGGATATAATATAAGGATCAGTTCTTCCCATCACTCCGCATACGCATGATCTATGAAGGAGGAATCTTTTTGCTGAGAGGTAAGGAAAGTATGTAGCTCACTTGTAGTATAAGCAACATTCTTTGGTTTTGTTGAGTAGCTTTGAACCGAGGTACTTTTCCACGAAGGTCAGCACGTGCATGCACAGCTGTGGAAGAAATTTCCAAGAAGAATTTAGGTACAGCTGTTAACTTCGAGTGTTGGGGACCCCTGGGGAGGAGTTATAGATCACGTAATGGCCCAAGCGTAACGGTCAAACTCTCACAGAGATATAACCGTGAGTTATGGTGCAGGGGCTAAAAAATAATGTCAGCTTTCACAAAAGTTGCTATTTTAATGAGCCACCCTGCACGCCTTAAGAGGGTGCAAATGTGGGAAAATTTCACCAACAAGCGATTGGCAAAGAAAGGTTGCGTTAAAACCGAGTTAGGAAAGAGAGTAAAGAAAGAGGAGTCTAGGTCGGGATTGAAGAGTTGCTGGAGATCCAGAGAACCCGAACCCGCAAGCCAGCATAGACGTACAGCAAAATAACGGCCGCTACGCCAGTACCGAAGCCCTTTACGCCCGAAGTATAGCACCGTCGTACAACCTGATGAAAGTCCCAGCCTGATCTCCTGTAATGTCTGTAGGTAAACAGATTTAACATATTCATGACTGCTATTTAGGCCTCAGTTAGTAATTCAATATTTTGATTAAGAAATAACGTATAACAAAAGAGAATTGTAATAATTATTGTGTATTGACGAATATAAAATTCACATAATTGCTGGTTATATTATATGAAAATTAAGTAATGTAGCAATTTGTAAATAGTGTACAGAATAATTGTTTTAGTCCAAATATAAGGTATTATATTTTTACTGTGCTTCCCCTTTGTAAACGAACACTGGTGTTAGTGTTGTAAGTACATTACAACAAGCGTATTTACAGCAGTGTTGCCACTATTAAAGTTCCAACCCTCGTACTTTAAAACATCAGTAAAAGCTCACATATTCTTTGCAGCAATTCTGCGAGCTTCTATCCTTTCCATACTGTGCCTTATATTATCTACGGTTTTCTGGAAGAAAGCAAAAAAAATATTATTGTTATAAGTATCAATTAGTATGCAGATTAAGTTTAGATTACTTATTAGTAATAAATGCGCATTATACCTCCAGGTATGTATATAAAGTTTCTGCTCTTTATTTTGTGCTGCTATTGATTACTATTACGTTGTTATAACTCATAATCTACCTCTAAACTTGATAATTATTAGATGTATATAGCTGAATACAGTATATTATTTGCATGTAAATGGATATCCATTCCAGATATGGGAATGCGTATTATATTAACTTTGAATCAGTCCCAACTTGTCTCCCTAATTACATCTAACTGGAATGGGTTATTACTTGCTGATGCTAAAGAGATGACATGCCTATGCAGGGTGAATGTGTTAATGTTTAATATCTAACATACCCTCAAATTAAACCTGTATCAAGTAATGAACTCAAATACATTTTTCTTCGTCAAAAATCAGTAGTTATTTTTATTCCCAATACAATTTTTATTTCTAATCTTTTAGTAATTTTTAAAATGTGTATCAGTTCACACCAGTCCAAGAGAAAGGATGTGTGTGAGAATTGTCCTAGTAAAGGTTTCAGCATGCATACATCATATACAGGGTGTCCCAAAACGACCGCATAAACTCTGCACAGCTAGATTGCTCGTTGGGAGTACATAAAAACTGCCCAAAGAAGCGTTCCTGTACGATCCATAGTTTACGAGAAAATATGAAAAACAAAGTATGACGTCACTGCCTGTGC
>CM063506.1:43614124-43624124 GCA_032207245.1 Pardosa pseudoannulata
CATTATTTCCTTTCTCTATCCGCTAACTTTATTTATTATCTGAAATAGGTGTTTTGTCCTTTATTTTGTAATAAAGCTTAACAGCAATTCAGCAAAGAGTAGAATTTTATTCAACAATGAGTAGAGCTCTAATACTGCTTTAGGTGGAGATCGGTAGAATTAATATCCATCATATTCATGATGAACATGCGTACTTTATATAAGAGGACAGCTCTTTATTTCCTTTCACTATCCTTTAACTTTATTTATTATCTAAAATAGTTGTTTTGTCCTTTATTTTGTAATAAAATTCGAAGCACAGTTTTAAAGAAATTTTGAAAATACTTTGAACAATTTATTTCCGCCTTCACCATCAAGATCCGTATTGTCATTGTGTCATACATTCCAATTTTTATGATACTGCCATAAATCTTGGATTTAGAATCCATAATTTTGTATTTGGATATCAGTAACATTGAGTAGACTCCTTTCTTCTAGACAGTACACACGTGAACTAGGCATCAATTATTTTCAAGCAGTGTTAATTTTTTAGACTTTAATTACATAAAAAATTATACAGAAATAATTCAGCAAAGAGTAGAATTTTATTCAACAATGAGTAGAGCTCTAATACTGCTTTAGGTGGAGATCGGTAGAATTAATATCCATCTTATTTACGATGACAATGCGTACTTTATATAAGAGGACAGCTCTTTATTTCCTTTCACTATCCTTTAACTTTATTTATTATCTAAAATAGTTGTTTTGTCCTTTATTTTGTAATAAAATTCGAAGCACAGTTTTAAAGAAATTTTGAAAATACTTTGAACAATTTATTTCCGCCTTCACCATCAAGATCCGTATTGTCATTGTGTCATACATTCCAATTTTTATGATACTGCCATAAATCTTGGATTTAGAATCCATAATTTTGTATTTGGATATCAGTAACATTGAGTAGACTCCTTTCTTCTAGACAGTACACACGTGAACTAGGCATCAATTATTTTCAAGCAGTGTTAATTTTTTAGACTTTAATTACATAAAAAATTATACAGAAATAATTCAGCAAAGAGTAGAATTTTATTCAACAATGAATAGAGCTCTAATACTGCTTTAGGTGGAGATCGGTAGAATTAATATCCATCTTATTTACGATGACAATGCGTACTTTATATAAGAAGACAATTCTTTATTTACCTTCTCTGTCCTCTAACTTTATTTATTATCTAAAATAAGTATTTTGTGCTTTATTTTGTAACAAAGCTCGACGCTAAATTTTAAAGAAATTTTGATAATACATTGAACAATTTTTTTCCGCTTTCACCATCAAGATCAGTGTTGTCGTTGTGTCATGCATTGCAATTTTTATATCACTGCAGTAAATCTAGGATTTAAGTCCATAATTTTGTGTTTGGAGGTCAGCAACACTGAGTATACTCCTTTCTTCTAGACCAGGGGTCGGCAACCTGTTTGTCCTTAAGGGCGCAATACTAAATTTGAAAATCTCCGAGGGCGTATATTTTACAGATAATCAACAAGTATAAATAGGCATTAAAAAAACAGATTTTTTATAACTTTATTTTGTTGGTATCATACATAATGATACATATAATTCAGTGTGAAACTTGGGTGTCCATATTTTCAGCTAATTTCTTATAATTGGGGATCTTTTAGAGTTCCCGGTCCTAAACAATTATCTAAATGTGAGTCATTAAGCTTTGTTCGGTATTTTGATTTCAAATATTTCATATTTGAGAACAAAGACTCGCAATTGTATGTTGTTGCACAATATGAATAAATTTTTAGCGCACATTTCCTTAAAATAGGATACTTATTTTCATCGACTAAGTTCCAAAACATTTTATCATTACTATGCGCTTTTTAAAATAATATCACTTTACAAGTTTATTATTTCTAATTCTAAATCTTCGATATTATGAAGCACTGAAACTATTTCAAGGACATCATCTTCAGTAACATTGAATGGATTTATGAAAAATCTTAGAACGGGTTCTAATGCTGCAAAATCTTCAAATCTAGAAGAAAACTCTTCTATTAGCTTATCTATAATTTCTAAATATGATGTAGCAGTAAAATTTTCATTATTCAAATTTAAACTCTCAACAGTATATTTTTGTATTTGGGATATGTGATAATGATTTTTTCAATAGATGGGATTTCAACAACACTAACTTGCATTTGAAGGCATTTACTGCACTAATCCTGTCAGCGATATGCTGATTTTTCCCTTGTATTTTTTAATTTAATTCATTCAACTTTGCCGTTATATCTCAGAAATCCAAGGTCGATTAGCCAATCCTTATTTTCTAATTGCTCGTAAAATTAGCCTCCTGATGCAATAAATTTCTTTATTTGTGGCAAAAGCATGATAAACTGCTCAAGTATTTTACCTCTGCTCAGGCACCTTACTTCAGTATGTAAAATAATTTCTGTGAACTGAACGTCCTCATCTTCTAAAAGTAATTTAAAAAATCTGTGTTGCATAGCTCCGATCTTATGAATTAATAATTTGTTACTATCGTAAATACGTGTTGAAAACCGATTGTTTTTGCGCATAACATTTCCTGATGTATGAAGCAATGATAAGAAATAAATTTATGGAATAAGGAATCCTGTCTACTTAAGACATTAAATCCTTTTTCTTACCAGTCATCGCTGGTGCCCCTTCTGTTGTAATTGACGATAACTTTTCTACAGGTAATTTTACATCTGTTTTATACTTTTTAAAAGTAGAAAAGATATCTTCTCCTCTGGTTCTTCCCTTTAATGGCAGAACTTTAAGGAATTCTTCTTTTGTTGTAAAATCATAAAATACCATCTTCACGCAAATTGCTAATTGTGATATATTTGTCACGTATGTCGATTCATCCATCTGTAGCGAAAAGAAAATACAATTTTCTATATCATTTGCTAATTCTGCCTCCAAATTCTCCGCAATTACTTCAATTCTCTAGCAACAAATCGTGCTGATAATTGCAACGTGTTTACAGCTGAAACTATTTCTTTTTTATTAAATTTTCAAAAAAGGGAATCAGCAGCTTCTAACACGGCTTCTTTCACTAATTCTCCATCTGTATGGTTTTTATTACTTAGCTAGCAAATGCGATATTTATATGACGCTATCGTTGTTGCTTTATGTTGTTGCAGTGGTTTAGTAAAAAAACTTTGGTTAGTTATTGAAGATTTTAAGGAATTAATTTTTTTCTTCTAATTTCATAGTTCATTGCATAGTCACTATCAAAATTGGTATGAACGGTCTTAAAATGTAGTTCAATATTACTTTTCTTGGGAATCGCAACACAATTCTTACACAACAAATAAATACACTTCCCTTTGTAATCAACGAAACAATATGATGTTACCATTCATCGTTAAAATAAAATGTTATTTTTGTTTTACATTTATCCATGAAGGGTTTTGAAAGAAAAGAATTATTTCATTACTTGGTAGTTTTAAAATGCACGGTCTACGCGTGGTCTATTGGAAATACAATCACACGCTAAAAAAAATACGCGCGTGTTATTTACGTTCAAAATTAGCAAACTGCTAACCTATGCACAATCCTAACTCAACTGACTACTTGCTGTATATCGCCGTTTACAAGTAAGTAAATCGCTCTGGCTATCATACATTTACATTAGTCCAGCGACGGCGCATTAAAAAACGATCGGGGGCACCAAGCAGTATTGCCTACCCCTGTTCTAGACAGTACACACGTGGACTTGGCATCAGTTACTACACTTTTGGGCAACATTAATTAGTTACACAGGGACCGCATGTGATTTTTTAGCCTATAATTGTTTCTAATATTTCATATTTAGGTGTTATTTAATTTATATTTTGTGGACCATTCATCGGAGCACCAGAAAGAAAATATATTTTCTATCAACCATTACAAGAAGAATTTCCATTTATGAAAAATATGTATGTATAATGTATCTGTACTTATAATTAAAATTATTTAAAAGTTGAATGTATGTATTGTTGTAAGTTACTGTTTTTGTAATAAATATTATAGACCAAATAACCAATCATCTTTTTACCTGCCTTATAGGGTACTTTACAATACTAGAAAATTAAGAATTTTACCGATCCCGTCATATGACGGGCCATATGCTAGTTACTGAATATTGAACACGAAATTCATCACTGCCTTTATTTTATACAGAGTAAATATCCGTTAAGACGTATAGTCTTCTTTGTGACTAAATTATTATTTAAGATATCTAATGAAAACTATAAGGATAAATTAATAAACTAAAGACGAAAGTTAATAAACCATTACTAAAGAGTGAAAGAAGTAGACCTCAATAATTACAAACCCATCGATTATTTTAATGACCTCTTGAGTCGTTTTACATTAATTAATAGGTAGGTGCTTGGCGGTTTTACAGCCTAATTATGAAATTATGCTCCTCATTTCGTGTGACAAATGTGCCCGCTTAGATGACTTCTCATCGTAAGGCTCAGTGATTTTTCTCGAAGCGGACGTCTTTGCTTAATCGATGACCATTAAAGAAACCTTTTCTACAGTTCACTTTCCTTTTTATTCGAGAAAGAATAAACTGTAGTCTCACGGGAAAAAAAAAGTTTTAAAAAAATTAAAAACAAAGCAAAGCAAACAACGTACTACCCATTTTTCAGAATCATTGAGTACGTCACGTTACCGCACTGAACTTGTTGAATTTTTAAATGCTCTCATATTTCCTAAAGTAAATCAATGAATGATAAAATGGGCTTGCTTTCATCTATCACATATTTCTTAAAAGATAAAAGTATACAAACATTTGAGAGATGTTCAAGATTTGTCTTATCCATTACCAATTTATGAAATTGTTCCTCTTAATTAGTTGGTTAGTTAATTGGTTGGTTAGTTCAGAGAGCTACAGACTATTTTTTCTACACGAGGGCTTATGAGACTGGAACCTACAACTTAAAACAGATTGCGAACAGCTGTGATCATTCATAGCAGCATTAAAATTCAAACTCAGAAACTCTGGTACCGACAAGAAGCATCCTACCTGTTCGGCCATCCTTTGGCAGTTTTAATTGGTTAGAATAAAAGTATAAGAAAATTTATATAAACGAAATAAAACTATATTACATCGCATTCCGTAAGTCCGTATACATTTGTATTATCAATAGAATGAATTAATATAAGATAATTAAACATTTAACCCCTTCCCGGTTTTTCCCGAGCTGAACTCGGGCAGGTGAAATGTACCATCCTAACTCATCCCGATTGTAGCTCGGGCACTGTGAAATTTTACACTGTGCAATCAGTCTTTCCCGAATTATCTCACATGTGCGTTTTATGGTTTCGAATGCTTTTGTTTATTTTTCTGGCTACTAGATTATTTGCTGCTCAAAGAGAGACAGCAGAGGTAAAGAAAAACACAAGGTTCTACTGTCCAGATTGCTATGTTGAACTCTGTGCAGTACCGTGTTTTCGATCGTATCGTACACGACAAAATTTTGATTAATGATATCATAATTATTTATGTAAATGCATAGGATATAAATAAAATTTAATTCAAGATAAAAGATAGGTATTCTAAGCTTTATATTTATAGTTAGTGTGAATTGACTCCAAAGTCTAATGATTTCTGCCGTACAGAAAGCAAAATATACATGTAAATTACTCATTTGTTTAAACTGATTTTTTACATTAATTTTTAGGAAATTATGTATGCGAATGATGCTATTATGTTTAAAAAGCTATGTATGTATAAAAATAAGCATAAAAAATTTGACATTTTTTTACCCATAATCCCGAATAAAAATGAACCTGGAAGGGATTAAACTACTTTTATTGGTAATGTGTTTGTTAGTTTGGAGGTCTACGGTCTACTTTTTTTTCTACTCTAGGACCTTATACTTACGATTCCAAAAGTAAGTATTGGATCGTATAACGTAAAGTTTTATAATTAAACGTAAGTATAGGATCATGCCATCAGTCCGATTTAATTCCACAAACGAGACCAGTGCCCAGCGCTTTAAGCCACTGTTCAGCATTCTCTTTAATAATTAATTAGTTATAATTTCCTTCTATTTCTACTTTTTTTTCTAATTTCAGTGAGTATTTGACCTTCTAATATCAGACGATTTCTGAATTATTTATCAGAGTTATAGATTACAGTTTTTTTTCTTTTTCACCGCTGATTACGTGATCTTCTAGGTAGCATCACAAACGCAAAGCGCTGTGTTTATTTTATGCTAACAAGATTGAAATCGCCTTATGAGTATAAAGCCGAATTTGAACTTTGTATTGTGTCATTAATTACAATATTGTATATTTAAAGGATTTTTCTACTTTTTATGTAACCCTTTATTGCATAAAGCTTAACTGAAATTAAATAAACGAAAAATTATATACTTTTTTTATAACTTTATAATTAAAAAAAATTAACAAATCTTATTGAAGTTATTTTCGTTTGTAACAGTCAAGGTTTTTTCCCTTCATTGTTTATTATACAATTCCTATAACTAAACAAAATTAAAATCTCATGTTTGGTAAGATATTAATTTTTCTTTTTGGGTTTCTTTTTCAGCATTGAAAGTAATTCATTTAGTACTCATTGTGTGATTTAAATCTTGTTATGGTAAAATAAACACAGAACTTTTTGTGTGGGATATCAGCAGTGAAAATGAGGAATGAGAAAATGTTGAGAAGAGCTCTTAAACTTCTACACGCTTGTGCTTTCAAGCAAAGAAGTGTGCGGTTCAGAATGGTATGCACTCAACCAGTATGGTAAATCATATGCCAATGTTAATCTTCTACTGTAGACGATGAAGGAGAGTAGCACAAAGCCTCAAGAAAAGAGGATCCGCTACATGTGTGCAGAATGCTATATACTTTTATGGATTGCAACAGGCTTGTCATCTTTTGATGGAAACTAATCGCCCTTAAACTGAATTATGGTTCAGAAATTATGAATTACTGAATTATGGTTCCCAATGATTATAAATGGTTCTACATCAAGTATAATTATCGCCTCTAGGATTAAAATGTAAATAGAAATTTGGCATAATAAAATACATTCTCTTAATTTAATATATTTAATAAAGCAATTTCTACTCAAGTAAACTCATTTAAGTCAAGTACTACTTTAATGCCCTTCCGCTTCATTCATGTTTACGACAGCCAATAGGTAAACAATAGACTGCCCTTCCGTTTGCAACTTAAAGCCAGAATTGTCATAAGCTGAGATGTGCCGTGCTGAGTGAAATCGCCTTATGGGTAATAAAACACAAAAAAAAGGGAAAAATTCAAAAAAATAAATAGCCTACGAAAGGATTAAAATGTACTTGAGATATCATGTCCACATACAGACTAGCACCCTTAGAGAGAGACAGACATCATTCCAAAAAATTGTATTTTCGGACTGTGGGAAGTCCAAAAAGAATCAACCAAAATCTCAAGGTCAAATTTTTAGACGATTTTAAATATTTTTCCTATATTTCATCAACAAAAATATAAAAGTTATCTAACTTAAAAAAGTTAATATGATTTGTTAGCAAGGAGTATTTCTATCTGAAACGAGACCAAACTTACCTCATGGTTAACTACAGTTCAACGCCAATTAAATAATCAGCAGGGACAATTATTTTACTATTCTTAATACAGACTTTCCAAATGTTAGCAAGCTAGAATGCTGGTCTGTATATTTTTCGTTTTCTTTCCATCTAAATGGACATTCGCATTGATTCGTCCGCCAAGAAAATGTAGCACGTGTAAAAACACGTGTTACGTGGAGAATGAAGCCACAGAATGCATACATGCCGATGGGTTTTGAGAGATGTAACATGTTGCTGACAGCAGTATATGATAACTAATAATTTACTAGATATGAAGTGTTTCTGTTTAATAATATAGTTGTTTTTAACGAAGTCTTCTGGACCTATCGTATTTTTTATATTGCACCAGTCACATACAGGGCTCGACTTACCCAGGGCAAACTCATTCATCCGGGTCCCCCCTCACTCTTCTGTTCACAGATGGTGGCTACGGGGTGCTTGTTATATGTAGTGATGCTTAAACTATGGCCTGCAGAGGGTTTAAAGTTGACTCACCAATATAGTCAGTACAATAAGATTAGTTTAAAACAAAATAAAAAATTATGAATTAAGTAAAATTACAAAAAAAGTTACAAAAAAAATCCTGGAAGGTAAAGCGCATATTAGAATTTTGTTGGTCCTTACCCGAGGAATTTTCTTGCCTAAAACAGAATGTAGCCACGTGTTCTATATTTTTTGCCAGCAATTACATTTGTGAACAAGCTCTCTAATGATACTAAATAAGTCAACTAAAAGAAGAAATTGTGGATAATTTAAAGTGAATTTTAGACATATGAATCATATTTTTAACTTGAAATGGAAGTTAATTTGGGGGCCACCTTTTGACTGGGAACCCGGGCACTTACCCCATTTGCCCTATCGGAAATCAGGCCCTGGCCACATACATTATGCATTCCACTGCTATTATGTATAATTTCATTCTGCGTTACAGATAAAAGGTAACATGATTTATTTATCTATACCACACTGCATATGAATATAAAGTCTCATATATCTAAGTTAACAATTTCTAAAAACACTGTAACGTCCACCATCCTCTTAATTATCCTTAATTACAATGATCACTCAAACCAAAGACACATATACACAGAGGCCACCTAATTCACAAAATTCATTTTTCGGAACTTGTTATAAAACGCCAAGACTCGAGAATACCGCCATGTTAAATTTTTTTGACAGCTACAACATTTTCTCTAAGCATAATTTATTCATGAAAACGCAAAAAAATATTATACTCTATATGCAGAAAATTCACCAAACTAATTCTATGCTGTAATCATATTCCGTAAATGTCCCCCAAAAACGTTCTTAGGCTTATACACATCAAATTAGAGAAGATAATAAGCAGTCATATATGAACTATGTTCCAGGCGTTTAATAATTAACGCAACTGAAGTGAACTTAAAACCAGAGCAGGTAATTTATTACTCCCCGGGCCTCGGAAAAACTTTTAGCAGCAAGATCAAAGCATAAACATGATTTATCTGAGAGATTTAACAGGGTTTTAACTTTGATACTTACTTGAAGAATAACTCCATTACCTCCGCGAGTAACTTATGATTAAATTTTTGGCATAAAAATTTTCCATCGGAAATTATCTGCCATAATTGCTTTCTTAATTAGACCATTTTTCTGGGTGATCCTGGCTAATTAAAACTTCCCAGAAAGCATCTTTAAACTTATTTTAATCACTCTGCTTTTCTAAATTGAGTGGAATTATCTTCAGCTTTTTTTTTCCAGTTCTCGAAGAAGATTATCCATAGTTTTGAGAAATTTTCTTGTCAAGGCATCACATGCAGGATGTCATAAAAGATTATATTGCACGGATCTTTGAATAAGGCTCTGGGCGTGTTAAATGATGTTCAAACAAGTTGCACGATAGTTTCACAAGTTGCACGTTATTGTTATGTAGTTGAGAATCACCAACACGGTTGGCAGAAACAAGAAGCATATTTTCTCAATTTTTTCAAAATTGGATGGGATATCACTTAGGGTGTTACCATATTGCGGCTGATATATGTCACAGGTGACTTCCGTGTCATAATAACGTCAAAAGTCACCAGATGTACTAATTTGATACCATAAATTCCCTTCCTGTCACGTCATAATGAAGACTTCTGACATCATTATGACACGTATGTCATCTGTGACATATCTCGACTGAAATATGGTAACACTCTTCGACTTTCTCATATACTCTCGGATAAAAAAAGTCACTAAAAACGTGATAGTTTTAAAAAACATTTATTCAGTAATGTGCTATAAAGCCAGCTGTAACAAACTGAAATGTTAGCGAAATAGCTGAAAAGTAGTATAAAGGTAAATAATTAAATAGAAATTAATGTGTGGTTTTATACTAACAATGAAAACAGTAAATAATTAAATAGAAATTAATGTGTGGTTTTATACTAACAATAAA
>CM063506.1:43629124-43639124 GCA_032207245.1 Pardosa pseudoannulata
CTTAAATGATAACTCACGACTATATTCTCTCATTATTTTTTTATCTAGCATATAGCCCATCACATGACGGGATCAGTAAAATTTTTAATTTTCCAAAATTGTAAAGTACTTTATGAGGCAGGTAAAAAAATGGTTTGTTGTTTGACTGAGAATTATATTGTAACAAAAAATAATGGATGACCCAATTTAAAAAGATCACACATGTACCTAATCTATTGTTGAACCCAAATAGAAAAGAAAATTATAAGGCGATTTCACGTAGTAGGGCAAATTCTCAAATTATGACAATTCTGGCTTTAGTTTCAAACGGAAGGGCAGTTTATTGTTTGGCTATTGGCTGTTGTAAACATGAAAATGAATGGGAAGGGCATTATAGTAGTTCGTGACGTTGCGACAAATTGTCTTATTTACGTAATATCTAAGTTCAATGGTAAAACGTATGAAAATAGGCATAATTTAAATAATCTAAAATAAGAAATGATTCAATGAGGTGGTTAAAGGAATGACGTCATAATGCTAGAAAAATGTTATTTTTACCTATTTATTATGGGATAAATTGATAAATTTAATCGCCTGCTCTTAACCAGGGAAAATAGGAGTTGAAATAATGGCATTAAAAGCTCGAAAAGAGGGGAAGGGGTGGATTTCGAACGTTTTAACCCTTTAAAGGATAGTGGTTTCGTAGTGAAACCACCTATTAACTTTTCTTTTCTTTTTGAAGATATAATAATGAATTTTTCAGATGTTTTTGATACTTCAAACTATTAATGAATGGTAGCACTACACACAATCTATTTTTTCTCTTTAAAAGATGGAAAAAAATTAGGTATTTGATTTCCCTCCGTCATGACCTGAAATAAATATATCTACTCAAAGCATTTTCTATAAATAGTTTAGCTATTTATCTGTTACATCACTTTAAGGATAATTATGCAGTGTTCTTTAAATATTATTTACATTTTAAGAGTGTATTATTTTTGAGCTGTACAAGGGGTAAATAGTTTCACAGTTAAAACTCACTACCTTACTACAAATAAATTTTAATATTTATCACACATTTCACATGTGTAATGTTCATAGATAACATTTATAGCCTATTTCGCTTAACCCTCTAAGCGGTTCGCACGTACAATTCCGCCAAACCGATGATGTTTTCAAAGCGGTCTCACGTAAAATTTTCGACCTCCAAAAACGTTCCGAATAAGGATGTAATGTACATTTCTGCCAGTGTTTTCCCCATGGAGTTTTGAGATAGGAGGGTTAGGTCGATTGTTTAGGAACTGCACCCCTTCTTGACTGACATTTATTGAGGGATGCACCTCTACTCCCTGAGGCACAAAGACGCTGATAGCTTTTCATGGATTTGTAAATCTCTATTTCGAAGTATTTCATTTGAGGCAACAGATGTATCTCTAATTGCACCACTTAACTACTTTTTACTTTTTACTTTCGTAAAAAAATATATATATATATAATTCTCTTGAAGAATATTTTTATTTGTACCTTTAGAATCTATTATTTCTTATCGGATGATCTTCGAGACTTGAAAAGCTTTATGTGTATTAAAAATTAACAATCTATAATATCTATATATATATATCTATTTATAACCGGAAGTAAAGGGACAAAAACGAGGGTGGGTTTCCCGTATTCCATTCTAGTTGATAAAGGGTGAAGTAAAAAATCATAGAACGCTTTGGCCACTGACACAATAAATCTTTAGCGTATTTTTTGGAGACTTTTTTTTCCTCGGTGTGTTCCACTCGGAGGGTTAAATCCCAAAGAAATTTCAGTAGTGACCTTTAAAGTGTTAAAGAAGGCAGTATTTTCCGCTGTGATAGGAATCCTATTTATACCAATTTATTTTAGAATCGGATCTATAGTTTAGGAGAAGATAAACATGACTCTCTTTGAATTTTGCTAACTATGGATGCCTCTATCCATTCCAGGTCCAACCGCTTCATAAAATCGAGGACAGACGTACAGATAACTTAGGCTATTACTATATAAGGGAATTTTTTTTGTTTGGGTTATTCCATGTGAAATCAATGCAATTTTAGAACAAATTCTACCTGACCCCTTCCAATTTTGATTAAATTTGGTATAGTAAGTGACTTCATGATAATAAAGAAAATCCCCAAATCTTATGTTCAAATAATAATTGGTTTGGAAGTTATAAGGCTTTAAAGTTGCCAGATTTGTCTAAAAAATACACTATCGACATACCTTTAAATTACAATTGCTACTCACCTAATTAAGCTAGAGATATGTGCAAGGTGTTATTTTAAACCTCTTTTAATGGGCTTTCATATTATATACAACACATGATGACTTGAAAAAAAATTTTTAATTTAAATTTCTCAAAAAGCCAAGTTTTTAAAATTTTGAAAAAAATCTCAAAAATTGCTCATATTATTGTTAATTAATTTGCAAAGTTTCATGTTGGGATCATAATGGGATCACAAGCTACAAAAGTTTTTTGTTTGATATATTTACTATTGGAATAACGAAAATGAGAACAGGCATTCATTACTTTTAATCTAACTCAGCTGTATAGGATGGCATTAATGTTTACACACTACCTTATCGACATATACTCTAGTAAATAGTACATTTAACATTTGTGAAGATTTTAGAATGAAGAAAAATCATTAAAATGCATTACTTTTGATGGATGGTGCTACTTATTTAGTTGACACTGGTAGATAGCAGATGCTATCACAGACAAATCTGGCAACTTTAAAGCCTTATAACTCCCAAACCAATTATTATTTGAACATAAGATTTGGGGATTTTCTTTATTACCATGAAGTCACTTACTATACCAAATTTAATCAAAATTGGAGGGGTCAGGTAGAAACCTTACTTTGATTTGGTATGGAATCACCCGTTTGTTTTACTGTTGCGGAGTGAACTGTTTCGTGGTAAACATTTGAAAGCCTAATCCTTAGGGAAGGCTGTTGCCACCGAAGGTTAAAAAAAAAAAGTTTATCAATTTCATGTGTTTTACTTAATATCAAGTGATGTATATTGTTTAAAAGTTTGTCAAGCTTGTACTTCAATTCCAAGACATTTAACATGATTGAATAAATTACTGTCCATTCAAGTACGATGTATGTTTTTTTAAGCAGAGAGACATTTGAAACAACTATAAACCTCACATCTTACCACCTGAAATGCATAATTTCATTAAAGATAATAGAAACAAATCGAGAAAAAATATGTAAGTGAATTTTAAAAAAATGTCAAAATGTACACTTTATTTTTTGCATCAATAAAACTTTTAAAAAAAATCATGTCGTTAGCAACCCACTCGTCTTTTACGACATGCCTTTAATTCACATATAAAATAAATCCAAAGTAAAATAAATCAATCATTCTTTTTTTCAATCGTGCATTTGCTTCGGATTTTTCAATGCCCGTAATTCAGAGGTATTTAATTAACCTCGCGTAACTTCTTCAAACGAAACCTATTCAATCTCCCTTCTTCACTCACACACCCACACACACACACATACACTTTCCGTATTCAGTTCTTTTATTTTTTCTTAATTTCTATTCTAAAGTTTCAATTCCCTTTATCCGCGTTTTACAGAGCATTTAAATTGAATTAAGTTCTTTTTCTAGTCTGTGTAACGTTAAGTAAAGTGGCATGTTAATTGAAAGAAAGAAGTTTTCTTCCTTTTCAGAAATGCTGCCCACTCATCCCTCATTTGTACAGATCGCCGTTATTATCGGAGTCTTTCTTTATTTATTTTTCTAGTTAATGATTTATTTAATTTCGTGTTATAATGTCGAGTTTGTAGATGATTTTATGAATTTTGTCGTCCTTTAAGGTCTACGTTCCCTCATTTGTACAGATCGCCGTTATTATCGGAGTCTTTATTTATTTATTTCTCTAGTTTATGATTTATTTAATTTCGTGTTATAATGTCGAGTTTGTAGATGATTTTATGAACTTTGTCTTCATTTAAGGTCTACGTTCCCTCATTTGTACAGATCGCTGTTATTATCGGAGTCTTTCTTTATTTATTTTTCTAGTTAATGATTTATTTAATTTCGTGTTATAATGTCGAGTTTGTAGATGATTTTATGAATTTGTCTTCATTTAAGGTCTACGTTCCCTCATTTGTACAGATCGCCGTTATTATCGGAGTCTTTATTTATTTATTTCTCTAGTTTATGATTTATTTAATTTCGTGTTATAATGTCGAGTTTGTAGATGATTTTATGAACTTTGTCTTCATTTAAGGTCTACGTTCCCTCATTTGTACAGATCGCCGTTATTATCGGAGTCTTTCTTTATTTATTTTTCTAGTTAATGATTTATTTAATTTCGTGTTATAATGTCGAGTTTGTAGATGATTTTATGAATTTTGTCTTCATTTAAGGTCTACGTTCCCTCATTTGTACAGATCGCCATTATTATCGGAGTCTTTCTTTATTTATTTTTCTAGTTAATGATTTATTTAATTTCGTGTTATAATGTCGAGTTTGTAGATGATTTTATGAATTTTGTCTTCATTTAAGGTCTACGTTCCCTCATTTGTACAGATCGCCGTTATTATCGGAGTCTTTCTTTATTTATTTTTCTAGTTAATGATTTATTTAATTTCGTGTTATAATGTCGAGTTTGTAGATGATTTTATGAACTTTGTCTTCATTTAAGGTCTACGTTCCCTCATTTGTACAGATCGCCGTTATTATCGGAGTCTTTCTTTATTTATTTTTATAGTTAATGATTTTTTTAATTTCGTGTTATAATGTCGAGTTTGTAGATGATTTTATGAATTTTGTCTTCATTTAAGGTCTACGTTCCCTCATTTGTACAGATCGCCGTTATTATCGGAATCTTTCTTTATTTATTTCTCTAGTTAATGATTTATTTAATTTCGTGTTATAATGTCGAGTCTGTAGATGATTTTATGAATTTTGTCTTCATTTAAGGTCTACGTTCCCTCATTTGTACAGATCGCCATTATTATCGGAGTCTTTCTTTATTTATTTTTCTAGTTAATGATTTATTTAATTTCGTGTTATAATGTCGAGTTTGTAGATGATTTTATGAACTTTGTCTTCATTTAAGGTCTACGTTCCCTCATTTGTACAGATCGCCGTTATTATCGAAGTCTTTCTTTATTTATTTCTCTAGTTAATGATTTATTTAAATACGTGTTATAATGTCGAGTCTGTAGATGATTTTATGAATTTTGTCTTCATTTAAGGTCTACGTTCCCTCATTTGTACAGATCGCCGTTATTATCGGAATCTTTCTTTATTTATTTCTCTAGTTAATGATTTATTTAATTTCGTGTTATAATGTCGAGTCTGTAGATGATTTTATGAATTTTGTCTTCATTTAAGGTCTACGTTCGGAGAGCTTTTTTCTTTAAACGTAGAAACTAGTTCATGTTTTTACATTTTTAGATTTATTTTTTATATCATAGAGATTTGCACTTAAAAAATTAATTCCTTCAGAAGTTTTAATAAAATTTCTAATAAATAAAAAAATTTAGTTAAAAAATCGGGTTTTTTTAAAGGTCTAATTTTTTTATTAAATTAAATTATTTCAATAATTTTTGATGCAACACATTTCTTATACACTGGACTAGTGAATCACCCAAAATCTTTGCTTAATTTACATTTGGTAAAAAAATTTTGGTCCTTCAAAATCATACACATTGAATTTTTAACGAATTTGCATTACCTTTATATCTAACTATGAGTGTAACATCACTGAAAATTATCCAAATTTAAAGCTTTTAGGTCATTCACTAGTAAATACTATAAAAAGCATTCATAATAATTTTCAACAAAATATTTTAAGAACATTTTGAGAAATCACATTTCAAGTTTCAACATTTTATTAAAAATACCGTTCTGAGAAAAAACATTTGAAGTTTATGAAAGCAATTTTAACTATTAAAAAATTAAAAAAAACATTCAAAATTCCCCACACTTTCTTGCTTCAAAACTTTCTAATTGCCAAGTTGCTAATTATTAAAAATACTAGAAAAATGTTTAAATTAATCTTCATGAAAATTTTAAAAAATTTTTTCCAAAAAATGCTTTTTAAAAGGCTTTAAATTACCAGCTTCCGGTTCCGAAGTCGCTACTTGTGTTTTGTTTTGACAGCTGTCAGTGATGTTTAAATAGCTGTAACTTTTCTTTAAAATGCCGTAGAAACAAACCAAAAACAGATTTAGAAGCCTAAAAGTTAAAATTTTACAATAGAGAAATAAAAAAAATTTTTGATTTCTGGCAAAATATGACGTTTTTAACGTAGACGGATACCTTAAACTTTTAATTTGTTCGCTCAGACGTTAATTAAAGAAAGTATACATAATTAGTGAGATAACAAAGCCTTTTGGTTTGAATTGGTATGGTTTAGAGTGCTATGGTATACTTTTTTCGAACAAAAGGCTAATGAGACTGGCATCTACTTCTTAAAGCCAATTCCGAACGGCTACGAACATTCATGCCACAGTGGGATTCGAACCCATGCATTCTCTTACCGCAGATCAGTGTCTTAATCATTTGGCCATCGTTCTGCCACAAAGTCTTTTGGAATCACAAGTGTAAATAATTTTAATTTCAAGTAATTTAGGAAATATAAAAGGTTTATATTGTTGATTTATCTTTATATTCAGCTAAAGGAGAAACGCCTGTTTTTTATTGTAATCTTATTCAATTCTCATTCTCTGTCATAAAACAAAACTGAAAGTAGAACCCAGCTGAGTGTTAAGTCTAAATATGTAAGAATGTCACCACAAAAAGCTTCTAAAACATTACCTCTTCTGAAACTCTCTTGAGAACTCTTCTGAAACATTTAACAATAATAATATCGTTCTTAATAATAAGAAATACTGATAAAAGAAAAACCTTTTATTCTTATGTACACATAGAATATAGCCAGCCATATGATAGCATCAATAAAATTTTCAAGTTTCCAGAATTGTAAAGTACATATAGATTTACATGTGCCAGATAAAATATGGTACATACGCGAATTGTACTTTTTTAAGAATTATCTTAGCTAGGAAAAAATTGAGTAGAAAGAACCCACCTTTCTACCCGTAATAGCAGAGTTTCTCTCCTTTTACATCCTTTAAGTAAAGATATTTTATGATCACGTGACTTCTATTAATAAATGGAGAGTAGAAATAATTGACCATAGTTTTCTGTACAAGCAAAATCGTTACCCGTAAAAAGAATTACATGACTGGCACATGTAAACTTATAGATAAAAATATCTTGTTTTTTGGCTGAGAATTCTGGTACAATTCAAAAATTCGTAATTCATAATTTCTAAAATAAATAATCATAGAATCACAATTAGAAAGATCATTAAGTTTTCTTATACGTCGAAATATCTATTATCTTGAAGTAAATTATAAGGAAGAAACTATCATTTCCGTAATATAGAATTTATGTTAATAAGATAACATTTTCACTGCAACAAAAAATAATCGATGATTCAATTTAAAATGATCACATATGTACCTAATCTATTATTGAAGCCAAATATAAAAGAAAAATATTTACGTAATATCAAAGTTCAGTGATAAAACGTTTGAAAATAATGCAGACGATATTTAAATCATTTAAAATAAGAAATAATTAAATGAGATGGTTAAAGGAATTAAGTCATAATGCTAGAAAAAATGCTATTCTTACTTATTTCTTGTATGACATATTGATAAAATAAATCGTCTGTTCTTAACGGGGGAAAATAGGGTTTGAAATAATGGCATTAAATTCTAGAAAAAGGGAGAAGGCATGGATTTCGAACGTTTCTAACCCTAATTCATCAAGAACCCAATATGGATGCGGCTATCCCTTATAAGTACAACCGCTTCATAAATTAGAGGACAGACAGACAGATAACTTAGTCTATTATTATATAGGGGATTGTCCACATCGGTGAAGGGTGTCAATTTAAATTTATTTAAACATAAATTGTAAAGGGCAAAAAACACTCATTCAAAACTTAGGAATTTCAGTATCATAAAAAATCTTTTTCAAAACAGTTTTTAAACTCAAATATATATTTTAAATAAATAAAACTTTGAGTAAAAATTTTTAAAAGCAATTTTCAGCGTTTAAATTTCTTCCCCTCTTTCTTTAAAAAGCAAGAATATCTGTCTAATCGACATCTTTTATACTGAACAAAAAATTCGATTGAGAGAAAATTACATTTTATCCGGAGGCAATGCGACAGAAAAAGATAAAATTGAATTTGAAAGCTGTCTTGTTAATTCTCAGTATTTATACCTCTTCTCGAAATTTCTAGAATCGTACATATAAATTATCATAAATAAATGTGCATCAATGATTACTCATATTAAAATAAAATTAACCGATTTAACTTTATAAAATGATAGCAAAGAGTTTCAGTTTCAAGAGATGCAGATTGAAACATAGATTAAAAATTTTCAAAATATTTTGATAGTAAAATGTTTTTTTACACTTTTGATAGGAATCGATGCTTTTAAGGGGATGTGGGCGCTATTCAAAATGATTTGGAAATAACTAATTTACTATAGTTAAAGTTCTGAAATTCCGTACAATATGCATTAATTTATAATTAAATAAATCCCATTTAAAATGTTAAAAATCAGATAAATGTTTTGAAATGCAAATTTAGAAATAATTTAGCTATCTTAAAATTATCCTTTATGCATTAATTTTAATTTTTTTTTTTCATTTTCTGCTTATTATTGTTTTTAAATATACTTTTTTAGACTTTTGGGCAGGGTTGGCATGATTTAAATCAGTTGATTTAAATAACGATTTAATCCTGATTTCAATCAGTTGATTTTTTTAATCATTGATTTAAATCATTTTTTATCACTTCTATTAAAACCTACATTTGAAAGACAGAAGAATTAGTAATCAGTCAGCAAAGAAATACAAATAAGTAAATAAGTGTAAATAGATAGTATGTTTTCTAAGAATTTAGAGGTTGTTATCAGAAAGTATGTAGTAGGGGTAGGTACGACTAGTCATGACTAGTGAAATTCATTTTATGTAACGGGCGGTAAAGAGAGTATTACAGAACTTGAAGCCGAACGAAGCCGAAATTAAAACCTACATTTCAAAGACAGGAGAATTAGGAATCAGTCAGCACAGAAATACAAATAAGTAAAGAAGTGTAAATAGATAGTATGTTTTCTAAGAATTTAGAGGTTGTTATCAGAAAGTATGTAGTAGGGGTAGGTACGACTAGTCATGACTAGTGAAATTCATTTTATGTAACGGGCGGTAAAGACAGTATTACAGAACTTGAAGCCGAACGAAGCCGAAATTAAAACCTACATTTCAAAGGCAGGAGAATTAGGAATCAGTCAGCACAGAAATACAAATAAGTAAGGAAGTGTAAATAGATAGTATGTTTTCTAAGAATTTTGAGGTTGTTATCAGAAAGTATGTAGTAGGGGTAGGTACGACTAGTCATGACTAGTGAAATTCATTTTATGTAACGGGCGGTAAAGACAGTATTACAGAACTTGAAGCCGAACGAAGCCGAAATTAAAACCTACATTTGAAAGACAGGAGAATTAGGAATCAGTCAGCACAGAAATACAAATAAGTAAGTAAATAGATAGTATGTTTTCTAAGAATTTAGAGGTTGTTATCAGAAAGTATGTAGTAGGGGTAGGTACGACTAGTCATGACTAGTGAAATTCATTTTATGTAACGGGCGGTAAAGACAGTATTACAGAACTTGAAGCCGAACGAAGCCGAAATTAAAACCTACATTTGAAAGACAGGAGAATTAGGAATCAGTCAGCACAGAAATACAAATAAGTAAGGAAGTGTAAATAGATAGTATGTTTTCTAAGAATTTAGAGGTTGTTATCAGAAAGTATGTAGTAGGGGTAGGTACGACTAGTCATGACTAGTGAAATTCATTTTATGTAACGGGCGGTAAAGAGAGTATTACAGAACTTGAAGCCGAACGAAGCCGAAATTAAAACCTACATTTCAAAGACAGGAG
>CM063506.1:43644124-43671624 GCA_032207245.1 Pardosa pseudoannulata
TTATATCTTAATGTTAATAATTTATAAAAAAAAGTGTATATGCTACCAATCCCGTAAAAGAATATTTATCTCTGACATTATATATCAAATTTTATAAAAGAGAATATTAAGCCTTTATTTTTTGATAAAGTTTAAAACAGAATTTTTTTATAGGATGGAAGAAGAAAAAACTTTCATTTTTCTGTTTTATTAAAATTTGACGTAAATTTACGTTACTTTTCGTTTATGTTTCTAAGTCAAAGACATTAGAGAATATAGATTTATTTATTTATTTCTGAACTTGTTAATATTGACCCAGTAAAGATAAGTACTATCAAATTGAAAAGTAAATGTTGAAATCCAGATTTTAAGAAAAGATTCAAGCGCTTTTCAAAGGAATTTTTTTAAAACATTATCATCGATTAGTTCTTTACTCTATAAAGAACCAATTTAAGAAGTTAAAATATATCACAGAAAAGAAACATAACAATGAAACCCACTGAAGTTTGAGATTTAGATATACCTTTACCTTTAACCCTTTATATCCTGAATTAATTTACCTTCAAATTTCTTACCGCAGTTTTGCATCATTAGATAAGTTTTAATGGAGAATAATCATAGAAGAAAGAAAATTAATATTTACTGTATTTTAGCAGTTAATTTTGCAGCTGGTACTTTCTAGTACCAACATATGTTTTTGACTCTATGATAGAAAATAACACATTAAATTATGAATAAAACAAATGAAATACCAGCGAAGTATAGAATCCTCTAAAAAATAACACTACCAAATAACTCGTAATAAACCACTAAATTTACTGAAATGAACAACACGTGTATCAACTCTACCACAAAAATGACCTTCAAATGCAGAACGCCAATTATAAAATCCCTTCTATTCGAATAAAATGAATTCCTTATTGGTGCTGTTATTTCTTTTCTGCTGTAGGAACACCATCATTAATGTCCTTGTGAGTACCGTCTGGAAAAACGGCTTTAGTGGGAATATATAGGTGTTTGATTGAAGCGGTACTTATAAGTACCGTCAGGATAAAAAGGATTAATGGGCTAGTGCTTTACTGTTCCTTCATGCATTGCTGTTTATTCTTGATTATCTGTGATCTAAATACATCGAATTCTAAACATATATCGCTAATGAAATAGTAACATAGTTTTAAACGATGAAATCTCATGGGTACTCATAGATTTCCAAATGACGACCTGCTAGTAAAATAAATTTAAGACCAGCGGCGGAATCCACGAAATTTATAGTTAAGACAAATATCCCATTTATAATATTAAATATAATATTATTTCATTGATTTGCTGATTATTATTAGAAATACTTGTGTATATTTATAATTTTTAAAATAATTGTTAATATATATATGCAAGAAAAATTCTCAGGGGTTTCCAAAACTTAAGCCAAGGGCTTAAAATTCCCGCGTCCTTTTGCATTCCCCTTTTTAACCCCTAACCTAAATTGACCACTGGGGCTACAGTTTACGCCCTCAGAAAAGGGGTCTGTCCAATTATAACTCTACATTGCCCTAGCGGACAATTTAGGAAATTTCCAAACAAAAAGGAGATGCACGCTGTCGGAGGCAGATTTTTCCTTGAGATTTTCACCTAGATTTTGACTGAAATGTCGACTCAGGTGTTAAGGGTCTTGTACATATAACTTCATGCTAGCTGACCCCTCAGTTTGTCCTGGCCCTATTATGGAATGGGAACCCGTCCTCCAACGTTCTGCTAATAAAGGTCTGTAGCTAAAACGTTGTCATTTTTATGGGTCATGACTGCTACCACCCATCGTGAAGTTCGTCTTATTATACATAGTAATCATAACAAATATTATAGCAATTTATGGCTTTATAAATTATTACTCTATAGTTCCCTTACAAATTACAACTGAGAACCTTTTAAAAGCGAATTATATGAAAAGGAAATCTTATATTCTGTGAATCACAAGTTGAGAGGGTTTGTTCCAAAAGTACCCTCCCCTTCTTGTGCTGCTCAAAAATGATAATACTTTTTACTTTTTGTTGTTTTTGGAAAATAATTATAATTACTATTAAAATGAAATAATAATTCAACGATTATATAATTTGTATTATTAGTGTTGTTTTGGTAAGTAATTCTATTTGGGGTCATGTGCATGGAAATTATAATTACATTTATGCAAGATTAAGCTCATATATTTCAAATAATAAATAAATATGTGTAGTGCTGCCATCTGTTGTTAGTTTAAAGTGTTAAAACATAAAAAAGAAAAGAAAATGTATTCATATGTCATATATAACATTCATATGTAATACATTGTGTGCGGGTACATTTTGCAGCGGTATTGTAGCGGGAGCGGGCGTTTTGAGCTTAAATTTAGTTATTCAGTTAAATCTCAATAGAACAAAAATTATTTAATTTTTTAACGAACTTTTCGTATTTTATATTGAAATATATAAACAAATATATAAATAGAAATACATGTATGACAACCATAAGATTTTTGTCCTTAGAACTTGTTTCAGAACTGTAATAGCTAATACAGTTGTTAATTGTAATAGCTCTGCGATTGATAGTTCGAGGGCGTGGAATAAGCTCTTCGTCATCGGTCTCATTGAAATCTTCACTTTCGATGTCACTATTACACGAAACATCTGTTAATGCGTCAACGAAGATTTCATCATAATCATCTTCGTTAAATTCACTCATTTTCGCAAGGATAAACAAAAAGTTAATTTTAAATCTAAATTGATTTTTTAATTAACTTTCCCGTTCCGTGTGTCGCATCGACTGATGCAAAAACTAGTTTTTATTTTTCCAAATTTTTCCAAAATCTATGTAGTAGAAAAGACCATTCGGCTTCGTTTAACTGTATATACCGTTAATTTTGAACCCACAAACAAACCACGTTGTTACACTAACCCGTACTGGTAGGTGACCCGCGCTCAAGTATCGATCGTCAGAAAACGTACTAGTACGTGTCCCGCGCTCAAGTATCAATCGTCAGAAAACGTACTAGTACGTGTCCCGCGCTCAAGTATCAATCATCAGAAAACGTACTATTACGTGTCCTGCGTTCAAGTATCAATCGTCAAAAAACGTACTAGTACGTGTCCCGTGCTCAAGTATCAATCATCAGAAAACGTACTATTACGTGTCCTGCGTTCAAGTATCAATCGTCAGAAAACGTACTAGTACGTGTCCCGCGCTCAAGTATCAATCATCAGAAAACGTACTAGTACGTGTCCTGCGTTCAAGTATCAATCGTCAGAAAACGTACTAGTACGTTTACACGTTCAAGTATCAGTCATCAGAAAACGTACTAGTACGTGTCCTGCGTTCAAGTATCAATCGTCAGAAAACGTACTAGTACGTGTCCAATATCAATCATCAGAAAACGTACTATTATGTGCGTTCAAGTATATCGTCAGAAAATACTAGTACGTTCGCTCAAGTATCAATCATAAATATTACGTGTCCTGCGTTAAGTATCAATCGTCAGAAAATCTAGTACGTGTGATAAGTATGAATCGTCAGAAAACGTACTAGTACCTGTATAATATTAATGGGCTAGTACTTATTTCTTTATGCATTGCTGTTTATTTTTGATTATCTGTGATCGAAATAGATCGAATTCTAAGTATATATCTCTAATGAAATAGGCACATGGTCTTAAACGATGAAATCTCATGGGTACTCATAGATTTTCCAATGACGACTCGCTAGTAAAGTAAATTTGCGACCTGCGGCGGAATCCACGAAATTTATAGTTGAGACAAATATCCCATTTATAATATAAATATAATATTACTTGTTTGATGTACTGATTATTATTAGAAATACTTACGTATATTTATAATTTTTGAAATAATTGTTATTTTATATATAGTAATCATAACAATTATAATAGCAATTTATGGCTTTATAAATTATTTTACTCTATAGTTCCTTCACAAATTACAACAAAGAACCTTTTAAAAGCGAATTATATGAAAATGAAATCTTATATTCTGTGAAGCAGAAGTTGGGGGATTAGTCTCAAAAGCACCCTCCCCCTCTTATACTGCTCGAAAATAATAATATTTTTATATTTTTGTTGATTTAGGAAAAAAATTGAGTAATTACTATTAAAATGAAATAATAGTTCAATGATTATAGAATTTGTATTATTAGTGTTATTTTGGTAAGTACTTCTGTTTGTGGTCATATGCATGAAAATTATAATTCCATTCATGCAAGATTAAGCTCCTATATTTCAAATAATAAATAAATATGTCTGCATGTTCAAATAATAAATAAACGTGCGCTGCCATCTGTTGTTTGTTTGAAGAGTTTAAACATAAAAAGACAAAATAAAATGTATTTATGTCTTTAAATCATTGTGTGCTGGTACATATCGCAGCGGAATTGTAGCGGGAGCGGACATTTTGAGCGTAAATTTAGTTATTCAGTTAAATCTCAATAGATCAAAGATTATTTAATTTTTTAACCAACTTTTCGTATTTTATATTGAAATATATAAATAGAAATATATAAATAACAAACATAAGATTTTTGTCTTCAGAACTGGTACTAATAGCTCGGCGATTGTTAGTTCGAGGGCAGGGAATAAGCTCTTCATCATCGGTCTCTTCGAAATCTTCACTTTCGATGTCACTATTACACGAAACATCTGATAATGCGTCAGCGAAGATTTCATCATAATTATCTTCGTTAAATTCACTCATTTTCGCAAGGATAAATAAAAAGTTAATTTTAAATCTAAATTGATTTTTTAATCAATTTTCCCATTCTGTGGTTCAGCATCGACTGGTTCAAAAACTAGTTTTTATTTGTCTAAATTTTTCCAGAATCTATGTAGTAGAAAAGACCATTTGGCTTCGTTTTCCTGTATATACCGTTATTTTTGTACCCACAAACCATGTTGTTACACTAGCCCTTACTAGTACTTGACCCGCGCTCAAGTATCACAGAGCTTCACAAAGATCATTAGACGCAGAACTTCATGGGCCTAGCCCTCTAGTCCTGTGATACGTTCGATTTGGGAAAACAACTAATAGATTTGAATTAGCTATGAGTGGGTAGTGGAAAAATAAAACTAGGCAACGGTTGCTTGAGTTTGAGCAGAACACATAATACATAAACAAAATTAAGAATAAATGGGAGAGAAGAGAGCAGCATACGAGATGTCGGTAAAAAGTGTCTATCAGAATTGAGATTAAACAGTGTAAGGGTTACACATGAGAAGATTTTTTTATTTATTTATTTATTTATTTTTTTTTTAGAAAAACTAAGGGCAAGGTAGCAAGGCTACTAGATCGAAGACAGAAATTTTATCCTACCAGGCTAGGAGAAATCATGTCAGATCCAAAACAAACTTTCTAGTCCAATAAAATTTATGGGCTAGCAGACCAATGGCAATCTTAGATGAGGGGACCCACCAAAGTGTGACTTTAGCAGTAGATGCTTCATGAGATTTAAGTTAGGAAAGCAGTATGGGGGAGACAGGAAATGCAGTGGGGCAGGATCCTGGGAGAAACAATAGAATTTCTAGGAGGGAGGGCGAAGAGCTAATAGAATTTATTCGAAGTCGAGGGTTAAGATGGCCATCGGTCTCTGCTCAAGTATTAATCGTCAGAAAACGTACTAGTACGTGACCCGCTGTGAAGACTCCCCTTTGTTCAGAGCACGCGGCAAAACCAGCTGATGGGAAAATCCCTCCTGTTTCGAACCGTCGACAATAGCATGGCGACACCGTGTATGGGATGCTGACAGTTCTTTTGAATAGACTTCACGCCCCTTGATAGATGGCTGTAATGAAACGAGAGGATTGTACCCAGTTTCGAGAATTGGAACAGACAGCGAATGAGGATTCAGCTAAAAAATCTAACTGTAACTTTAGCTGGAATTCTCAAGTAACTGGGATCTTAACTGACCCAAATAACAGTTGGCGGGACCGTAACTGACCCCCAGGTATCAAAAACCTACAATTCAACTCATTTTCATAGTTTTTGCCTACCTATTAATAGTACTCTAGTACTAGAGGGCTTGGCCCAGGAAATACTGTTGAGTATACTTCCTGTGAAATCCTGTGAGACTCAGGGCTTTTCAACTTTTTTTTACAGAGGTGCTCGACCTCGTGGAGGTTTTCGCGTTTTGTTTTACCGGAGCCAGCTTTCTAGTTCTGGAGATTCGTAAAGTCCGCTCATATATGGAGCGGCAGAGTCTCTGATACCGAACGGGGGATAAATTGTGTTTTCATTGCACGCTGAAAAGCCTCCCCACTTGTATGAGTGTTGTAAGGTACTTACAACCTATACACCAGTGTTCGTAACAAGGGGGAAATACAGAAAGAATATAATACTTTATATTGAGATTCAGACATTTATTCTGTACATTCATTTTCAAATCCATCCTTGGTTATTATCTATCATAATCATCAATTATTCATGTCTTATAGTTATACTAAAATTATTACAATTCTATCACACTGTTAAATTATTAAAAGAGGCCTAAGTTAAGTGACTGTAAATATTATTTTATCTTTACCTATATTAAAGGCACAGGGGAGCAGGCAGGGGCTTTCCTCACGCGGTGGGTCCATCTGATTCGACAGGGATTTTCCTCCTGTGGTGTCGGTCCGGGCGCCCGGGACGAGTTGGTGCTGGTGGATCCTTGTCCCACTTCTCTTGACTCCCGACTTCAACTCCTCTCCTTAACTTCGTTTCCAAACTCCTCACCTCGGTCCTAACGCCCTTTTTTTTCCTATCCAATCGCTTCTTTTCGGGAAATTTTCCCACATCTGTATGCCCTTGAGGAGTGCAGGTGGGCTCATTAAAGCAGCCCCTTTTGTGCTAGCTGACATTACTTTTTAGCCCCTGCTCCCATAACTCACGGTTGCATCTCTGTGCGAGCTTGACCGTTACGCTGCCATTCCGTGATCTATACCTTCTCCGCAGGGGTCCCTAAACTTGACGTGAACAATTGGAGTCCTAAATTCCTCTAGGAAAATCCTCCCACAGCTGTGCATGCACGTGCAGATCACCATGGGAAAGTACCTCTGTACAATGAGATTGTTAAATCTCTTTTTCTTTAGACTGTGATAGTCGTTCTGAAGTTATATAGGCAACAATCCTTTGCAGTTCTACATGAATTGGGAATTGGAATCCCCTTGTAAATAGTCGTAGTTAATCAAGAATAAAAGTAATTTCCAAACTTTATCTTGACTGTGATCCATTCTTCACGTTACCTATCACTCGAGAATGTTGAAATCGTCACAACACGCTCAAGTAGCAATCGTCAGTAAACGTACTAGTACGTGTCTCGCGCTGAAGTAGCAATCGTCAGAAAACGTACTAGTACGTGTCCCACATACAATATGTTAAAATGCAAAGGAAAAACATTTAACATGCGGCTTCGCGACGCAACACCATGTGTCAGAAGGATAGAAATAAAAGTTAGGGAAACGCAGGAAAAAATGGCTTTTCCTCAGTAGCATAAAAATTGGGAACCGCTGTTCACTACGATACGGGGTTCCTATAAGTAATAAAAGAGAAAAAAATGTTTACCACCTACTCAGCGTTTGTTCAAAATGCAACGTAGTTTTAGCTTTGACTTTCAAAAAATAAAATAAAGAAATCACAATCTTTCCTAGACAATAAAAAGTGATCGAAAGAATATTGCATTCAGCGTTATGGCAATAGTACTCGACTGGATACGTTTCAGATTTAAGAGAAATAAAATACTTTTTTTTTCCAGATAAGAACTGTAAGATTCTTTCGATATACCCCCTTGAAACACAATTTTAAGATCTGTGTGGGGGAGGGGATATAAAATATATGAAAAAGTAGTAGAATCATAAATTTTTATGAAAAGAGGACGGATATAAATATCTATAGTTTTATTTCCAGTTTTATATATTTCAATCTTGTATTTGAACTAAAACAGTAATTCAGTTTTCAAGTTTTGTCATTTTTACTTTGCAACTTACCTGTAGGCGGCAAATAAATATCGCAGGGGAAAATATTTCTTATGGCTGATGGAAGCAGTTTTTCCCCATAAATAAATTCATATAACGGGACGCTAGACAGATGTCATTGCTTAGATTTATTCTGTATGAATGAATAACATGAGAGATTTCTTTTTAATATCCGTCTGAAAGTGGCATGCATGCATTTGTGATTCAAATCAGATTATGTCTTTTTAGCCTATTGTGAATACTGAATAAATTTCAGGATCGCTAATCTTTATTTGTGTCTGGTAGACACGGCAAATGAATCGGTTTTATATGAAAGAAGGAAAAATAATCACAAGAGATTTCCAACAATAATGTGCAAAAATTAAGGAAGAAAATGTTGGGTTATAATATGTTATTACAAGCTAATAAGTGGGTTGTGTAGAAGATTTGACTTATTAACCCGTAAAAAATAGTGACTAAAGTCCATTAACTAATTAAAACCACGTCTATCATATATGGCAGAAATATGACATACGTTTTTAAAGTAAACAGAAATATTTATTTAACAAGAATAAATACGTAAATGAAAAAGTAAAATAATAAACATAAATAAATTCACATAAAGAAAAAATTCACAGACGAGGTTCTTCTTTAAATAACATAAAACCTAAAAAATAGTAATCCACATTACCTTAGGTATGCACATACGTAGTACCTTAGGTATGCACATTAGCATAAAGGCATATAGTGCCATCTGCTTTAGGAAAAAAAAGCTTTGAGCAAAGTTTCTCCTTTCACCCTTGCGGTGATCTTCCTAAAAACGAAAGGAGCATTTCTAGCCTTAATTCGAGTAGCCTATGGCTCACGTCTTTGGTTTGTCCAAGGGACATAAGCAACAACAACACAAACAATTTGCATACATTTTAAGAGTAGAAAATAGCTCAAGTATAACACGCGAACATAGACTTGTAGACAAATACAAGCACAGATATGAAGGAATAAATCCACGCTGCATTCTTCAAACTTCAGAAGGTTTATTTAAAATAGTAAAAAAACATATAAAAATAACGGCTGTACACTTTACAGAAGGCTTGTATGAATAGCGGGCATTGAGGCGGTAAGCTCGTGCTGTTGATCGCAGTGAACTACCTGGAGCGTCGCAATCGGAGGGAAAGCTCTGCTGGAGCGTGCAAACGCTTCGCTATTTGAAGCGCCACTGCTGCGGAAGGCGAGCGTGGCCCACACCAAACAATTTGCATACATTCTAAGAATAGAAAATAGCTCAGCCACGGTGATGCAAGCACAGATATAATTTCAAAAACTTTTTACCGTACTTTCTAGATAAGACGTCAATATTCATTAAAATATTGGGATCTACTGCAGATCTCTAATATAATATGTGTGTTCCATATGTTTCACTCGCCAAATAATGCTACTGAAAAGTGTCATAGCTTTGCTTATGGGAGCTCTTTTCTACATTTTTCTGATTACTTTTATGGATTTTAACCTACGAGTTTAATATAAAGGTACTTTATTTTTGACGTTAAAATTTCCATCCTAGTTTTATGGTTTGTGATAGATTGAAACTATTAAATTTTATTTCTTACTTTATAGTGTTCCTAAAATAAGTTTAAATATTTCTATTGAGTTCTCTTTACTAACTTGAAAGCTTTCAAATATAATCAGCCTTCTTAGCCTCTCTACTTTTATTACCATCTAGCTTATCAATAATATTTCACTTCTGCAGATTATCCATATACTCTTTGTGCATTATAACAGTTCTATGCTATCATCAAACTAATATAAAGCGTATACGAACATGTAACCAAATATCTAAATCACATTTTATGAAGTTTACAATACTTTCCTCTATACTTTGTAATTGTAAAAGTTTAAAATCCATTCCACTCTAACTCCATACTTTTTTATTTTTATCTGTTCATTTATATTGGTCTTTCAGGGGTACAACTGCAGAATCAATATTTTTTAATCCCTTTAGCAACGTTTGTCCTACTCAATACCGTTTTCCAATACGTTAAGTTGATCAACTCCATAGATTAACTATGTTTATATTTCGCGTTTGAGTACTCAATAGATCCTAAAGAACATAGAAAAACTATTTATAAGAGAATAAACAGCTTGTTAAGAGCAGTATTTTATCTGCCTGAATTATTATTTACTTCCCGTTGGTGCACTTTTGAAGATAGTTTTCCGATAATATATATTCTAGTAATTCCATAACTTAACATGAATCACGTTTTACATTTGCATGCACAGAATTCAGAGAAAAGCATTATACTCTTTAAAGAAAACAAAGTTTGGGTGAGTGCAAAAGTTCTATATTTTTTTTGGATAGGCAAATTTGCAATGGAATTGACGTCACACAATAGATTGTAATGACGCAAATTGTTGGCCAATCAAACATGTGGATGTCTCGCATATAAATACACCGTGTCTCACTAAGTTAATCATTTCGTGCCGTTATGCTTCCCTAAAAACATTTTATATTCCAAATTCACTTAGTTTTTCTAAGTCTTTTTCCAAATTATTAACTTAACTATCCTCTCTCGACAATACAAGATGGCGCCACTATGACGCTTGCTACTCCTCAATTCAAGTTAGCTGAATTACTATCCTTTCCTATCGTTAGTATTTCCCTTTTCATCTCCTTCCTTCCTTTTATTTTATTCATATTGTGTTTTTCTTATATTTTTTAAGGAAAAAATTATAAAAATTAAAAATCTCCCAAAAAAATGTATAAAATTTTATAAAATGGATGCCAGCATCCGCCTAAAAATCTCCCTATCCTTTCTCCCCCATTTATCTTACCTATCATTAAATTTTTCACATCTTATGATGTTAGTTGCTATCAAGGGACTTAAATTTTCTCTCTTTTTTATTGTAAATGTATGTGTAAACTTAGATTACGGTACTTTCTAGATAAGACGTCAATATTCATTAAAATATTGGGATCTACTGCAGATCTCTAATATAATATGTGTGTTCCATATGTTTCACTCGCCAAATAATGCTATTGAAAAGTGTCATAGCTTTGCTTATGGGAGCTCTTTTCTATAATTTTTCTGATTACTTTTTATGGATTTTAACCTACGAGTTTAATATAAAAGTACTTTATTTTTGACGTTAAAATTTCCATTATAGTTTTATGGTTTGTGATAGTTTGATACTATTAAATTTTATTTCTTACTTTATAGCGTTCCTAAAATAAGTTGAAATATTTCTATTGAGTTCTCTTTATTAACTTGAAAGCTTTCAAATATAATCAGCCTTCTTAGCCTCTCTACTTTTATTACCATCTAGCTTATCAATAATATTTCACTTCTGCAGATTACCCATATACTCTTTGTGCATTATAACAGTCCTATGCTATCATCAAACTAATGTAAAGCGTATACGAACATGTAACCAAATATCTAAGCCATACTTTATGAAGCTTATAATACTTTCCTCTATACTTTATAATTGTAAAAGTTTAAAATCTATTCCACTCTAGCTCCATACTTTTTTATTTTTATCTGTTCATTTATATTGGTCTTCCAGAGGTACAACTGCAGAATCAATATTTTTTAATCCCTTTAGCAACGTTTGTCCTACTCAATACCGTTTTCCAATACGTTAAGTTGATCAACTCCATGGATTAACTATGTTTATATTTCGCGTTTGAGTACTCAAGAGATCCTAAAGAGCATAGAAAAACTATTTATAAGAGAATAAACAGCTTGTTAAGAGCAGTATTTTATCTGCCTGAATTATTATTTACTTCCCATTGGTGCACTTTTGAAGACAGTTTTCCGATAATATATATTCTAATAATTCCATAACTTAACATGAATCACGTTTTACGTTTGCATACACAGAATTCAGAGAAAAGCATTATACTCTTTAAAGAAAACAAAGTATTGGGTAAGTGCTAAAGTTCTACTCGTTTTTGAATATGCAAATTTGCAATGGAATTGACGTCACACATGACATTGTAATATCACAAATCATCAGCCAATCAAACGTGTGGATGCCTTACATATAAATGCATCGTGTCTCACAAAGTTAATCATTTCAAAAACATTTCAGAAGGTGTAACAGAAAAAGAAAAAAGGAACATAAAAAACATTGTTTGTTATACGAGTTCGATAAAAAGAATTCGGCAGCTGCAGCATGTCGCAATGTTTGTCAAGTTTATGGGAAGGATACAATAGACGAAAGCACATGTCGTCGATGGTTTCGTAAATTTAGGGAAGGAGAGAAAAGCTTCACCAAGTTCAGGATAGGAGTGAACGGTCATCACATGTTGGAGATGATGATAAGACCAAGCCATAAGGATCAACTCGAATACAATTGTGCAAGAATTAGCGGAAACCTTCAATGTACACCGGAAGACGGTCGAGAGATGGCTGGTTAAATTGGGTGTTACGAGAAAGTTGAATCGTTGGGTACCACATAACTTAACAACTAATCAACGGGAAGACCTAATCGTCACCTGTGTTTCCTTGCTTTCTCGATGCTAAAGCGACCGATTATTGACACGAATTGGGACAGAAAATGAGAAATGGGTTATGTCCTATAACATAAAGTGCCGTAGGACTGTTTGTCACCCTTATGATCCACTTTCATCGACTTCGAATCTGAACTTCATCCCAAGAATGTGTTATTGAGTGTGTGGCGGGATTTTCTTGGAATAATTCCCTGGAATCTCCTATCACTCAACCAAACCATCAATGCTGCCTTCTACTGTCTACACTTATACAGGCTGCACTCAAATTTGGTAGCAAAGCGGCTAAGTCTCATCAATCTCGTTATCCTTCATCATAACAACACCAGGTCACATGCTGCATCACTCGTCAAAAGTTACTGTGCTTTGGTCGGGAGGTCCCCATCATCCCTATTTTCTTGACTTGGAACCAAATGACTATCAATTATTTCGTGCGTTGAGCAATTCCTTCAGTCAAAATATCTTTGATGATCTTGATGCTGTGAAAACTGCCATCCAAGACTTTTTTGACTGGAAACCGCCTGAATTTTATCGTCGTGATATTCATATCCCACCAGAAAAATAGAAATCATAGATAATAAAAGAGATCATAGATAGCAATGGCGATTATGCACTATAAAAAGTACTGTCCATTTTACTTTTATTTGCTTTTCTCTATGCGTAAGAAAAACTGGTAGAACTGTTGCACTCACCCAATACATGCCACCTTTTGTGTTTGGCATGCAGATTGTGAATCACTGTCCACCTTTAGAATATGCTTAAACACACACACACACACACACACACACACACACATACATATATATATATATATATATATATATATATATATATATATATATATATATATATATATATATATATATATAAGGAAAAGTAAACTAGATCGTGGAACTAACTTAGGCATTTTCTATAAAACCCTAAAGACTGCCCCAGAAAATTCTCAGGGGTTTTCATATCTTAAGTCAAGGGAAATAATTCCCGCTTCCTTTTGCTTTCCCTTTTTTAACCTCTAACCTAAATTGACCACTGGGACTAAGGTTTACGCCCTCAGAGAAGGGGTCTAACCAATTATAAGGCCTATAGAATATACACTAGGTAAATACATAGTGGCAGACCAAATACTATGTTGTAAGTAAGAATAGGGGCTGCCAAATATTACCTTGCATGCAGACGACTATTAGTCTAGAACCGGCCCTGTCTGTATATATATATATATGCATATATATATATATATATATAATATCTTAGATCTACAACCTACTTGGCCAAAATCTAAGGTGCCAATCTCCGTTTTCAAGACCAAAAGCCCAAAAGAGGATAAAAAATAATAATTTACAAATTGTCTAATTTAGAAATTTCTCAAGTTATTTTGTGGGTTAGTCGAGTTTAATTTTTTTCATGTAATGTATATATTTTATTTATGTGTTGCATAACATTGCAAAACTAAATAGTTTTTATGACATTAGAACCTTATTAATGATAGAAGATATTGTTTATAGTAAACATAATAGAACTTTTTATTTTACATTGAGTCAAAAATAAGCTGTTTTCAAGACATTTCAGCTCGTACTATGTATCCTTAAAGAGCAGAAAAAAAAATCTTTTTAAATCAAACAACCTTGAAGCCAGCTTTTTTGGTTCCGTACGAAGATTTTGAGCAATTAGTCCACCTTTCGACTTTGCACGAGACTCGAGAGAATCTTCATTTACTTGTATATTCAAACACGTTGGCCTGCACGTTGATGTTTTTGAGTGACATCGGTCGCGTCAACCCATTCCGGTGATCCCCTTCTCGTTTCCATTCACTGCCAACGCAGACGGGACTACATCTGGGACACTAATGGATATTTAATATCACCCCAGGAACAGATCGAAATCAATCATTATATCTGAAGAGTAATAAATTTCAGAATGGAAGCAGTTTCCTTTGACCCGAAATCGGCAACGTAGATTCGGGTGCAAATTGATTTTTAACACAAAATAAATTACTTCATACGGGTTTTTCTTTTCAGGGGCTAAGAAAAAAAGTGACTGAAAACTATTTTAAAAAATACTCTTTAAGAGTATTTTTTTCTCAAGATGCATTTTCTAGTAAGAAAAAAAAATGCTTTTAGAACTTTAAATTTTAGAATGAAAGATATGAAAAAAATATTGCTTAAACGATATTACTCTACCTATCCTAAATAAGGTTACCAGTTTTTAATTAAAGTGAAATCTTTAGATTTACTTAACGTAAAGACATATTATATCGTAATAAAAAGATTAATTTTTTGGATATCTATTAAAATTCAGTTTCTTTTTAGTTCTTAAATTAAGTTGTTTTACGTGAAATATATCTAACTAATGTTGTTGTTGCCCATTCTTTGGTGTAGTAAAGTCTATCACCAAGTCCAACAGACCCAATATGCAACAGGTCTAACAACTGCTAAAGGTAATATGCAGCTTCATTTGAGTGAGGAACCACGAGGGCTGTAGACTGACTAAACCTCAAGGAGGGGTATGTCTTTCGCTTGATTAACATTGCTAGGGTAAGTTTACTCAAGTGAGTTCTGGCAGTTTTAAAGCAAGGACCAAGTAGAAGACCCTAGACTTGGTCTGCAACCTCCTGTGGGAACTTGTAGGATATTGCGGCTACAAATTATTTTACGTGCCGCAGCCGGTATTAATGAACACTTCGGACTTCGTAAGGGTCAATCCTGCAACTCTACGGTTACAGAATCACGGCCTTTCCCAATTGAGATACTGCGGCTCTAATTCTAATTAATAATATTGCCTGGGAAAGCCTATCACCAAGTCCAACAGACCCATCGCAATATGTAACAGGTCTAACAAATGCTAAAGGTAATATGCAGCTTCATTTCAGTAAGGAACCATGAGGGCTGAAGATTGACTAAACCTCAAGGAGGGGTGAGTCTGTTGCTTGATGAGCTTTGCTAAGGTGACTTTGCTCAAGTGGGTTCTCGCAATTTAGAAGCAGGGACCAAGCAGAAGATCCCAGACTTGGCCTGCAACCTCCTGAGGGAACTCCGAAACCCTCCTGTTACGGGATCGCTGCCTTTCCTAATTGAGGTACCGCGTCTCTAATTCTACTTGATAAATTACAGCTAAAAAACCGGTTTAACTTAAACTCATACGGAGTAAATCAAGTGCAAATTCCTTAAATTGATAACCATTCTGCCTTAAATGAAACACATAAATAAAATTACAAATGTAAATGACGATAAATTCATATGATAAAATAAAGGCAACAAATTAGTCCTTGATTGTCGTATCGTTACATTAATTGATCGCTTAACCGCTTTCACTCAATTAAAAAGTAATTCAAAATTCTCTCAATTCAATGAACTAGAAAGTTGGATCAATATTTTATAGGACTTCAATTTCTAGGATAACAGCGTGGTTTGCCTGAGTTTTCAGAATGTTTTAAGTTTTCACAAAACCATAGAATAAATACAAGGTCTGACTTATAGCAGTGAATTCGATGCACTTGACCAGCCCCCCACTTCGAAGGGCTAGTCAGTTTTGATTTATTAACTGTGTATCATAATTAATAACTTATGCTTAACAGTTAAGCAAAATTGAAAATTTATGGCTATTCAAATGTTGAAATGGCATTAAAACAATATTTATTTCACTGAATATCTAACTGTACAAGAGAAATATCTCTTTATTAACTATTTATATGGCTATTTTTTTTCTAGCAACGGTACATTAGAGTATTTTTTTTTAAATTTCAGAACCATTTAAGAAGTTAAATTTATTAGATGAAGTTAATTTGATTTTGTCTTCTTTTTTAGTGAAAGGTATACTTACAGCCTCCCATTGTGGACTTTTAAAAATTAAGATATTTTAAGTTACTTTTTATATGAAGAAATTTTTGATTATGATCTACTTAATCCATACCCTACATCCATATTTTAAAATATAATTTAGCACGTAACTGCATCTGTGAGCCAATAAAAACTGAAAATTTCATTAAAACAGCAACATTTTCTATTTAGAATTGCTAGGCTATTTATAAAGCAAACATTTCATGAGTTACATGTTTAAGATCCTTTTATGTCTACTAACATTCGCTTGATATCTCATTAATAATTAGTTATAAAATTGAAGTAAATAAAAAAGTAGAAAAACTTCAATTTCTAGGATAACAGCATGGTTTGCCTGAGTTTTCAGAATGTTTTAAGTTTTCACAAAACCATAGAATAAATACAAGGTCTGACTTACGGCAGTGAATTCGGTGCACGTGACTAGCCCCCCCCCCCACTTCGAAGGGCTCCTCAGTTTCGATTTATTAACTGTGTATCATAATTTATAACTTATGCTTAACAGTAAGCAAAATTGAAAATTTATGACTATTCAAAATTTGAAATGGCATTAAAACAATATTTATTTCAACTGTACAAGAGAAATATCTCTTTATTAACTATTTATATGGCTATTTTTTTTCTAGCAATAGTACATTAGAGTATTTTTTTATTTCAAAACGATTTAAGAAGTTAAATTTATTAGATGAAGTTAATTTGATTTTATCTTCTTTTTTAGTGAAAGGTATATTTACAGCCTCCCATTGTGAACTTTTAACTATTAAGATATTTTAAGTTACTTTTTATATGAAGAAATTTTTGATTATGATCTACTTAATCCATACCCTACATCCATATTTTAAAATATAATTTAGCACGGAACTGCATCTGTGAGCAAATAAAAACTGAAAATTTCATTAAAACAGCAACATTTTCTATTTAGAATATAATTGCTATGCTATTTATAAAGCGAACGTTTCATGAGTTACATCATTAAGATCCTTTTATATCTACTAACATTCGCTTAATATCGAATATTAAGAGTAGGTTATGAAATTGAAGTAAATAAAACAGTAGAAAAACTATAAACGTTTAGTAAAGGAAAAGAAATTGGTATGTATATATTTCCCTTAACCCTTTAGCGGACAGTGGTTTCGCAGGGAAACCTCCTGTTAAACATTTTTTTCTCTATTTTTTTGAGAAATATGAATGGTTTTTTCGGTTTTTTATGTTTTTGACATTTAAAAATTACAATAAATGATAGTACTACACTTAATTTATTTCTTTTGAAATATATGTATTTAAACTTGATGTACCTGGAAAGTTAGTAATTCGATTTTTTCACGTATGACCCCAAGCAAAAATATCTATTCAAACAACACTTATAAATTGTTAAGCTATTTATTTATTACACTTTTTAAGAACACTTATTTATTGTTCTTCCAATATAGATAAATTTTAAAAAGTATTGTTTTAACGCTGTACAAGAGGGTGGGTTTATCAGTTAACCCCTCTCAATCCCTCTTACGGTATTCTCTAATGCAAACCTAAGGATTGTAAAGAAACATTTTAATCATTTTGCATTTATAAGGTTCATAGGTAATATTTGTAAACTAATTTCATTAAATTCCAAACAGTTTATATAAGTGACCTTTAGAGGGTTAATTGGGTATTCAACATATAATTTTTTTTCTCTGAGTACTTTGTCATATTTATGTGACAAAAAAATCACAAAAATGTTTTGGAGTAAATTAAGGTATCCGTCTAAGTTAAAAACGTCATTTTTTACCAAAAATCATAAATTTTTTTTGTTTTGTCTCTACGGCAGTTCAAAGAAAAGTTACAGCTGTTTAAACATAGGGGCAGCTATCAAAACAAAACGGAAGTAGCGACTTCGGAACCGAAAGTTGTGAATTTAAAGTCTTTTAAAGAGCATTTTTGGACAAAACTTTTTAAATTTTCCTGAAGATTAGTTTAAACATTTTTCTAGTATTTTTAATAATCAGCAACATAGCAATTAGAAAGTTTTGAAGCAAGAAAGTGTGGGGAATTTTAAACATGTGTTTTAATTTTGTAACAGTTAAAGTTGCTTTCATAAACTTCAAATGCGTTTTTCTCAGAACGGTATTTTTAATAAAATGTTGAAACTTGAAATGTGATTTCTCAAAAAGCTCTTAAATTATTTTGTTGAAAATTATTATGAATGCTTTTGATAGTATTTACTAGTAAATGACCTAAAAGCTTTAAATTTGGATAATTTTTAATGCTGTTACACTCATAGTTAGATATAAAGGTAATGAAAATTCGTTATAAATTCAATGTGTATGATTTTAAAGGACCAAAATTTTTTACCAAATGTAAATTAAGCAAAGATTTTAGGTGATTCACTGGTCCAGTATAAGAAATGTGGTGCATCAAAAAATATTGAAATAATTTAATTTATTAAAAGATTAGACCTTTCGAAAAAACCCGATTTTTTTTTACTGAATTTTCTTTATTTATTAGAAATTTCATAAAAACTTCTCCAGGAATAAATTTTTTAAGTGCAATTCTCTAGGATAATATAAAAAATAAATCTAAAAATGTAGAAACATGAACTAGTTTCTACGTTTGAAGAAAAAAGTTCTCCGAACATAGACGGATACCTTAATATCGAATATTAAAAGTAGCAGTAAATAAAACAGTAGAAAAACTGTAAATGTTTAGTAAAGGAAAAGAAATCGGTATGTATATATTTCGTTTAATTGGGTATTCAACATATAATTTTTTTCTCTGAGTACTTTGTAATATTTATGTGACAAAAACATCACAAAAAAGTTTTGAAGTAAATTAAAGTATCCGTCTACGTTAAAAACGTCATTTTATGCCAAAAATCATAATTATTTTTTCTATTGTAAAATTTCAACTTTTAGACTTCTAAATCTGTTTTTGTTTTGTCTCTACGGCAGTTCAAAGAAAAGTTACAGCTCTTTAAACATAGGGGCAGCTATCAAAACAGAAGTAGCGATTTCGGAACTGGAAGTTGTGAATTTAAAGCCTTTTAAAGAGCATTTTTGGACAACACTTTTTAAATTTTCCTGAAGATTAGTTTAAACATTTTTCTAGTATTTTTAATAATCAGCAACATGGCAATTAGAAAGTTTTGAAGCAAGAAAGTGTGAGGAATTTTAAACATGTATTTTAATTTTTTAATAATTAAAGTTGCTTTCTTAAACTTCAAATGCGTTTTTCTCAGAACGGTATTTTTAATAAAATGTTGAAACTTGAAATGTGATTTCTCAAAAAGTTCTTAAATTATTTTGTTGAAAATTATTATGAATGCTTTTGATAGTATTTACTAGTAAATGACCTAAAAGCTTTAAATTTGGATAATTTTTAATCATGTTACACTCATAGTTAGATATAAAGGTAATGAAAATTCGTTATAAATTCAATGTGTATGATTTTAAAGGAACAAAATTTTGTACCAAATGTAAATTAAGCAAAGATACCGGGGAAACCGGTGTGATAACCGGGGAAAATGATTCACTGGTCCAGTATATAAGAAATGTGTTGCATAAAAAAATATTGAAATAATTTAATTTATTAAAAGATTAGACCTTTCGAAAAAACCCGATTTTTTTTACTGAATTTTCTTTATTTATTAGAAATTTCATAAAAACTTCTCCAGGAATAAATTTTTTAAGTGCAATTCTCTAGGATAATATAAAAAATAAATCTAAAAATGTAAAAACATGAACTAGTTTCTACGTTTAAAGAAAAAAATTCTCCGAACGTAGATGGATACCTTAATATCGAATATTAAGAGTAGGTTATAAAATTGAAGTAAATAAAGCAGTAGAAAAACTGTAAGTGTTTAGTAAAGGAAAAGTAATCGGTATGTATAAATTTCGTTTAATTTGGTATTCAACATATTTTTTTCTCTGAGTACTTTGTAATATTTATGTGACAAAAACATCACTAAAAATTTATTAAATTAACGACGGTTTCGAAATGGAGAGATTCCTCATTCGATCGCCCTTACTCCTATTTGAAAAAGTAAAGAAAAGAAGCCAAAAGACCGGTGGTCAGTTTATTTTCTCCGGCGTGAACTGTGCTGATCGTAATTTTTTTTTCTGGCTAGTTATACATTTGTTCAACAGGTTGCAGGAATCATGGTAATCTTTTTAAATCGGAAAATAATATGTATGACCGACTATATCCGTCTCAACACTTTTTAACAGAAAATCTTTATAGAAATTGGAACATAATATTTTACCATTTGGTTGGTTGGTTGAAATTTAGTGGCGCTAATTCCTCATGGGACAAACTGCGCCAAACAAGACTAAATTTTACCATTTGGAGTGGAGTGTTAGAATTGTGTAATATCCAATCTATTCTGTTTGCCGTTTAGGCATCAATAGAATCTTAATATTTGGGAGTTTTCCTTGGATTTCTAACAATCATGCGTAGTCAACAGAAATATTACACATTATATATATTACTAGCATATAGCCCGCCATATGACGGGATCAGTAAAATTTTTAGTTTTCCAAAACTGTAAAGTACGCTATGAGGCAGGTAAAAAATGGTTTGTTTTTTGGCTGAGAATTATCTTGCTATAAACAATAATCGATGACTAAATTTAAAATTATCACACATGAATCTAATCTATATTTAAGACAAATATAAAAGAAAATTATTTATGTGATATCTAAGTTCAATGATAAAACGTATGAAAATAAGGCATAATTTAAATAATTTAAAATAAGAAAGGATTCATTGATATGGTTAAAAGAATGACGTCATAATGCTAGAAAAATGTTATTTTCACCTATTTATTATGGGATAAATTGATAAACTTAATCGCCTGCTCTTCACCGGGGAAAATAGGAGTTGAAATAATGGCATTAAAAACTCGAAAAGAATGGAAGAAGTGGATTTCGAAAGTTTTAAAGAAGTCAGTATTTTTCGCTGTGATATGAAGCATATTTATACCAATTTATTTTAGAATCGGATCTATAGTTTAGGAGAAGATAAACATTAATCTCTTTGAATTTATGGATGCCTCTATCCATTCCAGGTCCAACCGCTTCATAAAATCGAGGACAGATGTACAAATAACTTAGGCTATGATTATATAGGGGATAATCAGTGGCGTGTGGTAGGTGTTCATGCAGGGTGTGCAGAGAGCAACAACAACAATAATAAAACCATAAAAATGTACATTAAACACTTCCTTAACGTTTATTATTCATTTGTACACAAAATCCATACGTCTATCCGTATTACTAATAAAATAACGAAAAGCTTATATTTCCTCGAAAAACCTATATTTTCAGCAAACGTAGCACCACACGGCGGCCGCAGCTGAGGTACCTCGTCAGGATGCTCATTGGTGCCGACAAACCGAAAGTCTAGTCCACGTGCAGAGGATTTCACTGCACGCTGGCGCAATAGAACGAACTGTTTCTTGTTCGGTCAGTGAATTAAATTATATTTATTAATTGTTTTTAACATTTGGAAATCATATATTCTGCGAAAAACATCTTCACAGTTTTTAAAAACAAAACCAGGGATATGGTGTTACAGATATAACTTATATACTGTCTGTAAGACACAATGAATGGTAAAATTTGGACTGTTCTGTTAAAATTCGTTTCTTTAAAACAAAACAACATTGTTTTTCAGCTAATTATTTCAATAAATAGAATACATCACCGAAATTAATTTACCACACTAAAACATTTCACTTTATATTGATGAAATACTTCCTTTATATTTCCATGAAAACAAAATTTTATATATAAATTTAAACATTAACCGTCTGCAAAATCGTATGGCCAGTTAATCAGTTAAAAAAACCCTCTCTAATACAACGCTTAATAAACCGTACCTTCGGATGATACTGAAGGAAAAGTACAGGAAAAATAGCTGCACTTGCCTCAGTGGTATAGTATGCTGTGCTTCTCCAGTAACCCATACATATAAAGAGTGATTTTCCATTAGTGCTCAGTGCGTACACATAAAAATTTCTTATGTTTGTTTGCTTTTGAACGCATTACTTGGTGCAGCACCAAGTACCGCACGCACTGCGAGAATACAAGCAAGCAAATCAACATAATATTTGAATACATTATAAATAATATGTTTTATATACCATATAAAGATAGGTAGACATAGGTGCAGAAAATATTATCTCTCATAATTTTGCTAGGGTGTGCAGTGCACACCCTGCACATATGGACTGCACGCCACTGATTATAATTTATTTTAGTAGATCTGTGTTAAAATTTTTGTGAAGCTAATTTTTTTTCCCATTTCATGAATTTCTTACATAAATATATAATATCTAAGATGAAAAGTAGTTACTTTCTGCCCTTGCACTAATTTCCCCCTTAAAGTGGTGAGTTACTTTTTCATTTTTTTTTCCCTGTCTTCTCTTTAAGAAGACAATAATTTTATACAATTTAGTAACAGCTATGGAGATTTAACAGTTTGTAAAAACACACATGTATATATGATATAATTCGAGGCTGCTTGCCTCGGGTAAAGCCATCCCCTCTCTGCATCCCTTGATTTCTTTCTATATTTAGTACAGAGAACCTTTTAACCCTCCGAGTGGAACACATCGAGGAAAAAAAGTCTCCAAAAAATACACGAAAGGTTTACTGTGTCAGTGGCCAAAGCGTTCTATGATTTTTTTCCTCCACCCTTTGTCGACTAGAATTTAATACGGGAATCCCACCCTCGTTATTGTCCCTTTACTTCCGGTTCTAAATAGATATATAAATAGATATCATAAATTGTTAATTTTTAATACACATAAAGCTCGTCAAGTCTCGAAGATCAACCCATACGAAATAATGAATTCTAAAAGTAGAAATAAATATATTCTTTGAGAGACTTGTTTATATTTTTTACGAAAGTTATCCAAGGTATTTAAGTGGTGCAATTAGAGATACATCTGGTACCGCAAACGAAATACTTCAAAATAGAGATTTACAAAGCCATGAAAAGCTATCAGCGTCTTTGTGCCTCAGGGGGTAGAAGTGCATCCCTCAATAAATGTCAGTCAAAGAGGGGTGCAGTTCCTAAACAATCAACCTGACCCCCCCTATCGCAAAACTCCATGGGGAAAGCATTGGCAGAAATGTACATCACATCCATTTTCGGAGCTTTTTTGAAGGTCGACAACCGCTTTGAAGACATCATCGGTTTGGCGGAATTGTACGTGCGAACCGCTTAGAGGGTTAATCAACTATGTAATTTAAACAAGATGGAATAAAAGAATAAACAGATTTTTAATATGCTTCTTGTGAATTATTTTTTTGCAAATTCGTACAAAATATTCTCTGCCCACTCCTAATATGTATTAGAATAAATCTGAGTGTTTTATATTTCAACTTCATTTGGATTAGTAAAGCTCAATTTAAGTTTTTAAAGACCGAATTTTTAATGAAACTTAGACGAGCAGACATACAAATATATTTATTATGAATTAAATATTTAGTCTATCCATAAAACAATACTAAATACAGATAAAAAAAACATTTTTAACTAACAATACTAAGAATACAAAATAAAAATTGAAAATTTGATCGCAAAGGACACTTTAAATATCAATAAAATATTTCAAATCATTAAATCTTTAAAACTAAGTTATGTGACTAAGTAAAAAAGTATTTAAATGTGAATTGTTTAGTTATACTTCAATATATATGGGTACAAAATTTAATTACTTTAAGTTAATAATCTCCAAAAACGTCTTTTATTTATCATCCACTGTACCCATTACCAATTTTGAATATTACAGCCAAACCTCATGAGTGATCAGATGTCATTTTAAGCATCAGATGATTCCATTTATAATAAAGAAGGTCTTCATGATAATTCATTTATTTTGTATGACGTGGAAATACTGTGCTATAAGGTGAAGCTTTACAATAGGTTATACTCTTTGTCACAAATTCAGTTAATGTATTTGACGAAAAAGTAAATTTGTGTCTGAGGCTCGAAAATTCGTAGCATGTTTATCCAAACTGCAAAATTTAAAATAATAGCAGTATTGGGAAAACTTAGCAGATTGATTACAGAATTGCCATCTACCTTTCTGGAAAAAAAAACTCCTTCCAAGAAAACATGAAAAAATGACAAACTTTGTTTTAAATGTGTTTAAAAACAGACGATGTGCATTAATGTGTTAAACCGCGAAAACGCGCGACGTGCCTCGGAGGCCTGGTGCAACTTTTTTTTTAAACAAAATACCAACAAAATTGCTTCTGATGAAGAATAAAAAATTTGCATTGTCAAATATACTTTACTAGAAGTTTAAAACATATTTCGGATTATTTGAAATATTAAATTTTAAAAGTATTTTGGACTGTAGATTTTTTATCAGCATTCCGAAATCACAAACATGAGATGCACACAAATTACAAACTTAAATCCCATCTTTATATTTCATCATTTTAATCATGTAACGCTGTATTTTTGACAGCATCTCTCTTTCAACCACAAACACTAAATAAAAATGCAAAAGAGCATGCGCATCTTTATATTTGATAAATTAGTATCTTTCATTTTCATAGAAAATTGAAAATGCATTATTCATAAATAAGAAATTGAAGTTTAAAGTATTTTGTGTGAAAATAAAGTTGCACAGATGCAGTTAACAAATTTAATTTTTATAATGCTGTTGTTAGAAAATTATAAAGATATTTTTTTTATTAGATTTATTTTAATATATTTTTATAGTTCAGCCTCGTAACTTCAATTAAAATAAATTTATTAATGCTTATTATCATTTATATGTATACAAAAATTTACACACCCCATCTAAATCGTAATTGCTTCAGTCCTTTCTCAGTATCTTACTGCAGAGTACTCTCAAGTGTATGCATGTGCACAAAATTTTATAACTGGATTATAATAGTTTAAAAAACACATTTTAATGTCCACCATTCCATTAAATTTCATATATTTTTTATTCTGTAGAGTCAATAATAATTCTCCTTTAAGACATCAATGTATGCTCGGAAAAAATGCTTTCGGTATTAATGGGTAAAGTTTAATATTTAATAAAATATTTTCAATCTGCTAAATTTAGTTTCCCACCGCTATACAAAAGATAATTTATTCCATCAACGGTTTAAACACTTCTCTTGATTAAAGATATTATCAAAGCCCTATTAATTGAAAATTTAATTTTTATATGCAACCGTGGGTGATATATTTCATCGATACACATACAATTTATCCCATTTCGAGAATTCCACATCTGCATAAAATACCTGGAATCCATTTACGATTATCCATAACTAAATTTTTCCCCATTATTATCACCAGTCAGGTACGTACGTCTATGCACCAGAAACTCTTAAAACTATAAATAACTCGCGGAATCCCTGATTACATTCCTTTCGCTCATTCATGGCTTATTTAAGTAAAGTTTAGATAAAACCAGATATTTTCTCGCAGCTTTTCTGGAGCGAACAAGTCGGTACAGCTGGAATTAAAATCAATTGAGTGGAAATAACTTCTACTGTATTTGAGCGTCGGGCTCTTGTTCGTTTATCAGCCACGTAAGTTAAAACTATCGGAATCCGATACTCTTCCACTAAATGCACCAGAGCAACCGTTCAAAAACTTTTCTCGTGTCATTAGTACTAAGAGGCGAAGGGAAAAGTTCGTTCCAGAAGTAGTTAGTTATAGTGTGTAACCCCATTTAACCCAGTTCGTGGCGAGTAAAACCTATGAATGAATAAATCAATGCGTCAGATTAGTTAGAGTAACAGCTGAATGAATTAAATTAAAACAGAGTTCTTTTTTATTTATCGTATACGTAGTATGCTATAGAGAACATATTTGATATGGGCAGTAAAAAAAATTGTTATAGATATCGAAGCTTTTATCTAGCAGTTTCCAAATTTTTTTCACGGACCTTTAAGTCAAAAATCATTAAATGTTGTGTGTTAAAAAAAATTATGCGTGATTGTGTTAAATGTAATGAGTTCTTATCAACAATGTGATGCGCATTTAAGAAAATTTTATTACTTTATTATTTGTCATTCGATAAATTCAATACATATTAGCTCCTAAAATAGAGAAATAACTTATAAGCATTAATTAAAAATTAATGCAGTAAATAAAATGTCTTTTTATAAATTATTAACTTACAGTTATAAAATATTGCACATGTGCAAATTATAGAATAACTATATTACCTGTATTAATTTTTAAAATTAAAACAAAAGCATTAATTAAAAGTTAATGCAGTTAATAAAGTGGCTTTTTATAAATTATTAACTTACAGTTATAAAATATTGCACACGTGTAAATTATAGAATAAGTATATTATTGCATTAATTTTTTTAATTAAATCAAAAGCATTAATTAAAAGTTAATGCAGTTAATAAAATGTCTTTTTATAAATTATCAACTTACAGTTATAAAATATTGCACATGTTTTAACCTGCATTAATTTTTTAAATTAAAACAAAAGCATTAATTAAAAGATAATGCAGTTAATAAAATGGCTTTTTATAAATTATTAACTTACAGTTATAAAATTTTGTACACATGTAAGTTGTAGAATAAGTATATTACCTGTATTAATTTTTAAAATTAAAATAGTTTTTTAATAACACATTTAATATGAAAATTTTAGTTCACTTTTAATATGCTCCTCGCGACTTTTTTTCAGAGATTTGCACAAAATATTCATTGACCACTCTTAATATATATTTAAATACTTCAGTTTATATAATAACTCCTAAAATAGAAAAATAATTTATAAGCATTAATTAAAAGTTAATGCAGTAAATTAAATTTTTTTTATAAATTATTAACTTACAGTTATAAAATATTGCACACGTGTAAATTATAGAATAAGTATATTACCTGCATTAATTAAAAGTTAATGCAGTTAATAAAATGGCTTTTTATAAATTATTAACTTACAGTTATATTATTTTAAACACGTGTAAATTGTAGAATAAATATATTACCTGAATTATTTTTTTTTAAATTAAAATAGTTTTTTTAATAACACATATATGAAAATTTTAGTTCCCTTTTAATTTGCTCCTCGCGACTTTTTTTCAGAGGTTAGCACAAAATATTCATCGACCACTTTTAATATATATTTAAATACTTCAGTTTATATAATAGCTCCTAAAATAGAGAAATAATTTATAAGCATTAAATAAAAGTTAATGCAGTTAATAAAATGGCTTTTTATAAATTACTGACTTACAGTTATAAA
>CM063506.1:43676624-43689124 GCA_032207245.1 Pardosa pseudoannulata
TATATATATATATATATATATATATATATATATATATATATATATATATATATATATATATATATACATATATATATATATATATATATATATATATATATATATATATACAGATAGACAGATAAAGAGTTCAGATTTCAATCAAATGAGAATTGGCAAAACAAGATATTTTAAGGCTCCTAAATGCAGCATTTCAACATTTTAAGATTCATCGTTTTTGAGTTATAGCCCACAGCATTAAACTAAAACTTAAACATAAAACACTGGAAACACTGGAACATCTACAAAAAACACTGGAATTAAATTACATATATCTATAAGTTAGAGTTGTACCAGAAACTCTAAAATTATAAATAACTCTTGGATTACCGTATTACATTCGCTATATTTTATCATGGCCTTTTAAAATAATGTTTTGTTAAAACTAAATATTTTCAAACAGTTTATCGCTTTTCTGGAGCGAACAACTTCGAACAGCTTGAATTAATATCAAATGAGTGGAAATAACTTCTATAATATTTGGACATTGGGCTTTTGTACGCATATCAGCCGTATTAGTTAAAACTATCTTGTATTCTTATATTTTGAGTTTATTTTTATGTAACTAGCATCTTGAGTATATGCATTTATCTTTATGAACCGCTCACTGTAAAAACAAGTTTTCTTTCTTAATGGAGATATGTCAGTCGGACAGAAATCTCGCCAATGTTGGAAAATTTGCCAGAGAATCTGATACCATAAATTTCTCTTTCTGTAGCATCATAATAATGACTTCTTACATGATTCTGATGCATATATAACCTGTGACATATCTCGACTGCAATATTATAGTACTTCAGGTGCTTCAGATATACCCTTTCTATTGAAAGATTATTTCTTTCTACAATATTTCAAGTCATATTTCCCTACTAACACATTTTCTAGCGGAATTGTACCGGGAGTGGGTGTTTTGCGAGTAAATTTAATTAATCAGTTAAATTTCAATAGATCGAAAATTATTTAATATTTTAACCAACTTTTCAAATTTTATATTGAAATATATAAGCAAATATATAAATAGAAATATATAAATAACAATCATAAAACTTTTGTAAACAAAAAATATATTTTTAGTGGATAAATTTATAATAGTATCTTAAATATGAAGAATCAAATAGAAATAGTAGTGTATAGTTTTAATTTTTTTCCCGTTCTGTGGTTCCGCATCGAATGATGTAAAAACTAGTTTTTATTTGTCTAAATTTTTCCAGAATCTATGTAGTAGACAAGAACATTCGGCTTCGTTTTCCTGTATATACCGTTATTTTTGTACCCACAAACAAACCATGTTGTTACACTAACCCGTACTAGTACGTGACCCTTACTCAAGTATCAATCGTCAGAAAACGTACTAGTATGTGTCCCGCATACAATGTGCTAACAAAATTTTAGGTTTAACTATTTACATATTACTCCTGATAAAAATATTAAACACTCTTTTGTTTAATTTTTTTAAGTTTTATACGCAACTGCTAAGTGCTATATTTCACAAAGACAAACACAGTTCATGCTGTTTCCACAAGAAATTCCTATCTACAAAAAACACTGGAATTAAATTACATATATCTATAAGTTAGAGTTGTGTCACCAGAAACTCTAAAACTGTAAATAACTCTTGGATTTTATCATGGCCTTTTAAAATAATGTTTTGTTAAAACTAAATATTTTCCCACAGCTTATCGCTTGTCTGGAGAGAACAACTTGGAGCAGCTTGAATTAATATCCAGTGTAAATAATTTCTACAATATTTGGACATTGGGGTTTTGTTAATATATCAGCCGTATTAGTTAAAACTATCTCGTATTTTTATATTTTGAATTTATTTTTATGTTACTGGCATCTTGAGTATACACATTTACGATTATGAACCGCTCACTGTAAAAACAAGTTTTCTTTCTTACTGGAGATTTGTCAGTAGGACAGAAATCCCGCCAATGTCGGAAAAGTCGCCAGAGATAGGAATCTGATACCATAAATTCCTCTTTCTGTAGCACCATAATAATGATTTCTGACATAATTATGACGCGTATGTCATCTGTGACATACCTCGACTGCAATAGAGTATCACTTCAGGAGCTTCAAAAATACCATTTCTATTGAAAGATTATTTCTTTCTACAATATTTCATGTCAAATTTCCCTATTAACACATTGCGGGTACATTTCGCAGCGGAATTTTACCGGGAGAGGGCGTTTTAAGCGTAAATTTAGTTATCCTGTTAAATCTCAATAGATCGAATATCATTTAATTTGTTAACCAACTTTTCGTATTTTATATTGAAATATATAAAGAAATATATAAATAGAAATATATAAATGACAAACATAAGATTTTTGTAAACAAAAATATATTTTTAGTGGATAAATTTATAATAGTATCGTAAATAAGAAAAATCAAGTAGAAATAGTAGTATAAAGTTTTAATTTTTTCCCGTTCTGTGGTTCCGCATCGAATAATGTAAAAACTAGTTTTTATATGTCTAAATTTTTTCAGAATCTATGTAGTAGACAAGAACATTCGGCTTCGTTTCCCTGTATATGCCGTTATTTTTGTACCTACAAACAAACCATGTTGTTACACTAACAGGTACTAGTACGTGACACGCACTCAAGTATCAATCGTCAGAAAACGTACTAGTACTTGACCCGCATACAATGTGTTAACAAAATTTTAGGTTTAACTATCATTTACATATTACTCCTGATAAAAATATTAAACACTCTTTTTTTATTTTAATTTTATACGCAACTGCTAAATTTTACATTTCACAATGACAGACACGATTTATGCTGTTTCCACAAGAAATTCCCATCTACATAAAACACTGAAATTAAATTACACATATCTCTAAGTTAGAGTTGTGTCACCAGAAATTCTAAAACTATAACTCTTGAATTGCCATATTACATTTTCTCATGGCCTTTTAAAATAATGTTTTGTTAAAACTAAATATTTTGCCACAATTTACCGCTTTTCTGGAGCAAACAACTCGGAACAGCTTGAATTAATATCAAGTGAGTGGAAATAATTTCTATGATACTTGGACGTTGGACTCTTGTTCGTATATCAGGCGTGTAAGTTAAAATATCGGAATCCAATACTCTTCCACTAAATACACTAACAGCAACCGTTCAAAAACTTTTCTCGTTTCCTTAGTAACTAAGAGGCGAAAAGTGAAAAAGTTCGTTCCCAAAGTAGTTAGTTATTGTTTGTAAGCATATTCAACTGAGTTCGTGACATGGAAAGATTATAACTGGATAAATCAGTAGGTCAGATGAGATTAAAGAGAGCAACAGCTAAATGAATTAAAATTCTTTTAACATTCTTGTATACGTAGTATAGAGAAAAAGTATTGCAATCTTCAAAATATTCAATATCAAGATTTTCATGGATTTTCACGTTCAAAACCTCCTTAAATTCCCTATATAATAATAGCCTAAGTTATCTGTACGTCTGTCCTCCAATTTATGAAGCGGTTGGACCTGGAATGGATAGAGCTATCCATTCAAAGCGAATAAAGTTTATCTTCTCCTAAACTATCAATCCGATTCTAAAATAAATTGGTATAAATATGCTTCATATCACAGCAAAAAATACTGTCGTCTTTAAAACGTTCCAAATCCAACCCTTCCCTCCTTTTCGAGAGTTTAATGCCATTATTTCAAGTCCTATTTTCCCCGGTTAAAAGCAGGCGATTAAATTTATCCATTTATCACTTAATAAAGAGGTAAAAATAACAATTTTTTCTAGCATTGTGACGTCATTCCTTTAACCATCTCATTTAATCATTTCATATTTTAAACTATTTAAATATCGTCTACACTATTTTAATACCTTTGATCACTGAACTTAGATATTACGTGAATGATTTTCTTTTATATTTGGCTTAAATAATAGATTAGGTAAATACGTGATAATTTTAAATTTAATCATCGATTATTTTTTGTTGCAATGAAACTTTTACCACCGGTATTAACAATAAATTCTTTTCATATAAGTCTAGGAGTCTATTTCACGGACTAATAAATATCTAACTTTTAATTTATATATATTTGGAAATTAAGAAGTTTGTTCTTTTGTGTGTTTGTTTATTATACATAACCACACGTTTGACTAAATGAATTCAACGTGATTCTAAACTGCATTAAAGGATCGGGAGACTCTAGAGGAGTATGACGATAAATAAATTATTGAGAGTGAACCAGATAGTTCTCAGCCAAAAAACAAACCATTTTTTACCTGCCTCATTGGGTACTTAACAGTTCTGGAATATTAAAAATTTTACTAATCCCGTCATATGACGGGCTATATGCTAGTCCGATAATATCACTTTTGGAATTATATCTGTGTGGAATTAAAGAATATAGACACAGAAAGAAGGGAAAAAGCCGTAGAGATAATGTAAACGTGCAAACGAGAAAAGTGATTTCCAACAGCCTTGACAGAAAAACTACTTTACAGGCTTTTTCTCAGACTCAGTTTCTTCATTCATCTTTTAAGTTGTGATATGATTTTGTTTTTTAAGTTATTAATTTTGTAGATTTCAGGATACGGATCCTGAAATTTTAACGGTACGGATTTTTAAAAATTCTTTGAGGATTATATACTTGAGATATAAGCTAATACGTACACAATGTTTAGGTTAATTTTGCATTATGTTCTAGATTAAATTTTCTGTCAGACAGATAGCTGCAAATGACGTTGAACTTAAGTTCGACTGAGTCAAATTTTGAAGCAGGGATCAAGCATCAGATCCATAGTCTTGTCCTGCCACTCTCAGAGGTATTGATGGAGAACTTGGATGACATTGTCACCACTAACAAATTTTACGTGCCCCAATCACCTTTAACCCTCCGAGTGGTACACAACGAGGAAAAAAATGTCTCCAAAAGATACGCTAAAGATTGTGTCAGTGGCCAAAGTGTTCTATGATTTTTTACTTCACCCTTTATCGACTAGAATGGAATACGGGAAACCCAGCCTCGTTATTGTCCCTTTACTTCCGGTTATAAATAGATATATAAAGAGATATTATAGATTGTTAATTTTTAATACACATAAAGCTCGTCAAGTCTCGAAGATCCTCCCATAAGAAATAATGGATTCTAAAAGTACAAATAAAAGTATTCTTTAAGAGAATTATTTATATATTTTTTACAAAAGTCATCCAAGATATTTAAGTGGTGCAATTAGAGATACATCTGTTACCTCAAATGAAATACATCGAAATACAGATTTACAAATTCATGAAAAGCTATCAGCGTCTTTGTGTCTCAAGGAGTAGGGGTGCATCCCTCAATAAATGTCAGTCAAGGAGCGGTGCAGTTCCTAAACAATCGACCTGACCCTCCTATCTCAAAACTCTATGAGGGAAAACACAGGTAGAAATGTACATTACATCCATTTTAGGAACGTTTTTGGAGGTCGAAGATTGTACGTGAAACCGCTTTGAAGACATCATCCATTTGGCGGAATTATAAGTGCGAACCTCTTAGAGGGTTAACGAACATGGCAGATCTCAGGTCAGCTCTGGATCCAAACCCGCAACCCTTCAGTTACGAGAGCTTTGCCTTTGCCGACTGAGCTACCGAAGTTCCAATACATGTGCAGGACAGTAATTAAGTCCTTTAACGCCTATGGCATAAAACTGGTCTGCGCCCCTACCACCATATATAGGAAGAAAATATGTAAACGTGATTTTTTTTCTATCATATATTCAGAATAAACTCGCAAAATATTTTGTTAATTTTTAAAATATTCCTAGTGCATTAATTTTTAATTTTTCTTCTATATTTGCCTTATTAATACTTAAACACTTTTAAACTCTTTGTGGGCATTATTTTTCTAATACACTGAATAGTTTTTTGAGGGGAATGATTTTTATATGAAAGTTGAATTTTTATAGAAAATTGGTGAATTTCTAAATTTAAATTTAGTTTTAATAACTTTAAAATTTAAAACTAATACCCGGATTTGTATTAAGGCATATTATGAGTGTTTTGTAAACATTTTGTAAGAATATGTAACAAGTTTAAGCTCTATAGGCATTTTACAAAATAAGAAAATTCATTAAAAAAATCATTTATAAACACATTGGATTTTATAATAAAAAACTATTTTTCAACTTTTCCCATTTTTTTCTACTCGGGGCGGATCGTTCTGTTGCGGACCCCATTTTCTTCATGGTGTGAAGCCCCTAAGACTGATGCGCCTGTGGCAGATGCCACCTTTGCCACGCCCTAGTTACTGCACTGTACATGTGATGTACATGTGATATAGACAGGGTTGGAATGATTTAAATCAGTTGATTTTTTTTTTTTTGAAAAAATCATTGATTTAAATCAGTTTTTTTCACTTCTTTTAAAACCTATATTCCAAAGACAGGAGAATTCGGAATCAGTCACCACAATAATACCAATAAGTAAATAAGTGTAAATAGATAGCATGTGCTTTCCAAGAATTTAAGGTTTGTTATCAGAAAGTATGTAGTAGGGGTAGTACAATAATTGATTATGACTGGTGGAATTTATTTTATGTAATGGGAGGTAAAGAGAGTATTACAGAACTTGAAATCCAGTTTATCTACCAAATAACAACAGCCGTGGCTTCATCTGCTGGAATGGAAAAACAGTTTTCTTCTTTTGGTATTGTTCATTCTAGCCTTTATAACCAATTAGGAATGGATAAAGCATCAAAGCTAGTGATTTTATTGAAACAATTAAATCCATAATTCGGTGCTTAAAAAATATTGAAATAATTGTGATTTTTTTTTAATAAATAGCTTGCATTAAAAGAATATTTAATTTCTTCTTTAAATTTACATCTTTATTTAGTTTGAAATATCCAATTACAAAATAATGGAATGTATTTAGATTAAAATTTATATATTTAATTTTAGGTAATCAGTGTGTAGAATATACTAGATAGATAAGATGTTACTTCTTATAATAAACTATTATATGTGTTGTAATGTACTTACAACCTATACACCAGTGTTCGTTACAAGGGGGAAATACAGAAAGAATATAATACTTTATACTGAGATTCAGATATTTATTATATACATTCATTTACAAGTTGATCCTTGGTTATCATATATCATAATCATCAATTACTTATGTCTTATATTTACATCATAATTCTCTTTATAATGAACTAATTATCCAATTCAATAGAGGTCTAAGTGACTGTAAATATTACTTTATCTTTACCTCTAGTACAGGCACAGGGGAGCAGGCAGGGGCTTTCCTCACGGGCGCACGGGACGAGTTGGTGATGGTGGATACTTGTCCCACTTCTCTCGACTCCCGACTTCAACTCCACTCCTTAACTTCTTTTCCAAACTCCTCACCTCGGTCAAAACGCCCCTTTTTCCTTCCTTGCCAATCACTTGTTTTCGGGAAATTTTCCCACATCTCTATGCCCTTCGGGAGTGCAGGTGGGCTTATTAAAGTAGCCCCTTTTGTGCAAGCTGACATTACTTTTTAGCCCCTGCTCCCATAACTCACGGTTACAGCTCTGAGCGCGCTTGACCGTTACGCTGCCATTCCGGGATCTATACCTTCTCTGTGGGGGTCCGTAAACTAGACGTGAACAATTGGAGTACTAAATTCCTTTAGGAAAATCCTCCCACAGCTGTGCATGCACGTGCAGATCACCGTGGGAAAGTACCTCGGTACACTATGTATATTGCCAAAAAAAAAAAAAAAAAAAAAAAAAAAAAAAAAAAAAAAAAAAAAAAAAAAAAAAACAATTATTAAAATTAGTATTTAGAAAAAAAATCAAAGAAATCCGATTTAAATCAAAAGATCTGATTTATATCAAATAAATCTGACTTTTTTTTTATTTAAAAAAAATTATGATTTTTTTTCCAACTCTGGATATAGAATAGATGTGTATATCATATGTGATGTACAGGACAGGTAAAGGGTTAAAACTGTTTAATCCAACTCTGGTAAACATAATTCTTTTTAATAACATTCCATTAATGATTTTTTAATTTTTATATACAGCTGCTGGACAATGAGGCAGATAAAAATTTTCCCCTTTCCAGGAAATCCAATTACGTATATCCGTAACTAAACACTTTTGTTTTGTTATCACATAATGTACTAGAAAATCTAAAAGTATATATTATATAACCCTCGGATTCTCTTATTATTTTCCTTTCATTTACACTTGGCCTATTTAAATATTTTGTTAAAAGCAGATATTTTCCCACGGTTTGCCGGTTTTCTGGAGCGAACAAGTCGGTATAGCTGGAATTAAAATCAATTGAGTGGAAATAACTGCTATGGAGGACTCTTGTTCGTTTATCAGCCACGTAAGTTAAAAGTATCGGAATCCAATATGCTTTCCACTAAGTGCACTAGAGTAACCGCTCAAAAACTTTTCTCGTGTCATTAGTAACTGAGAGGTGAAAAGGCAAGACATTTCTTCCTAAAGTGGATGTAGAGTGTAACCCCCAGTTAAAGCAGTTCATGACGATGAGGACCTGCGCCTGAATAAGTCCGTGAATCAGATAAGTTAAAAGAAAGTAACAGCTAAATAAGTTAAATTAAAATCTCTTTTTTAATTTTTCACATGTGGAGTATAACATAGAGCAGAGGGGAGGAACGGTTTAATCATTTGAGGACACATTAAAATTATGCAGTAATAAAAGAGGACTTACAAATTGATTTACTTATAAGTCCGGTTTTTGTGATATTATTATAACTAGCATATAGTCCGTCATATAACGGGATCAGTAAAATTTTTAATTTTCCAAAAATGTAAAATACCCTATGAGACAGATAAAAAAAATCGTTTGTTTTTCAGCTCAGAATTATCTGTACAAGCTAAATAATTTATTATCTTCATACTCCTACAAAGTCTCCCGATAGGGTGAATGCAGTCTAGAATCCCTTTGAATTCATTTAAAGAGATAACTCAAAGTTTTCTTGGCTACGTCGAAATTATCGTTAAGTTCTTTCCAATTTTTTTGGCCACAGTAATTAGAATAGTATAACATAGAGCAGAGGTGGGGAATGGTTTTATCATTAGAGGTCACATTAAAATTATGCAGTAATAAAGGAGGACTTGCAAACTGATGTATTTATAAGTGCGGTTTTTGTGATATTATTATAATGTTACTCACATATAGCCTGTCATATGACGGGATCAGTAAACAACTTTACTGACCGTATGTTAGTTGCCAACTTTAACTTATCTTGTCACATTACAGGATAGGATGAACAGCAGAGGTTTTAATATTGACAGTGATTATTTGGCTGTATATACGAATGATGTCCAAAATTTTGCGAATCGTTGACAAAACCGTGTGGGTATGTATAAAAATCAAACACACTAACAAACTTCTTAATTTTTAAACACATATAACTTAAGAGCTAGATATTTATTAGTCCGTGAAATAGACTTCTAGACTTTTATGAAAAGAATTTGTTGTTAATATCAGTGTTAAATTTTCATTGCAACAAAAATTAATCGATGATTAAATATTGATTAAATATGATACATATGTACCTAATCTATTATTTAAGCAAAATGTAAAAGAAAATTATTTACGCAATATCTAAGTTCAGTGATAAAACATGTGAAAAGAATGCAGACGATATTTAAATAATTTAAATTAAAAAATGATTAAAGGAGATGGTTGAAGAAATGATGTCATAATGCTAGAAAAAAAATGTTATTTTCATCTATTTATGTGATAAATTGATAAATTTAATCGCCTGCTCTTAACCGGGGAAAATAGGGTTTGGAATAATGTCATTAAACGCTCGAAAACAGAAAAAGGAGTGGATTTCGTACCTTTTAAATAAGACAGTAATTTTTGGTGTGATATGAAGCATATTTATACCAATTTATTTTAGAATCAGATCGATAGTTTAGGAGAAGATAAACTTTACTTGCTTTGGATTTTGCTAATATTAACTCGTCAAGAATCCAATATGGATGCCTCTATCCATTCCAGGTCGAACCGCTTCATAAATTCGAGGACAGACGGACAGATAACTTAGGCTATTATTATATGGGGGATTTTGTTTTGCTGAAAAATATTACCAACAGTCCACTAATTAAATTTACGTTCAGCTGCTTGGCATAATATTTAACCTAGACAGATACAATTTACGCCAGTTTCCAAAGGAATCTCTAACTACATAAATAACCTGAAATCCAATTACTCGTATGTCTAAATTAACTTTTTTATTATTATCACTAATTAAGCACGGCTAGTAACATAAGCCTAAAACTATAAATAACTCGCAGGTTCTCAAATTACGTTCCTTTTATATTTTAGTGCCCAGTTTAAGGAAAGTTTTGATAAAACCAGATATTTTTCCAGCAGTTCACTGGTTTTCCGGAGCGAACAAGTCGGTAAAGTTGAAATTAAAATCAATTGAGTGGAAATAACTTCTACAGTATTTGGAAGTCGGGCTCTTGTTCGTTTATCTGCCGCCTAAGTCAAAACTATCGGAATCCGATACTCTTCCACTAAGTGCACCACAGTAACCGTTCAAAAACTTTTCTCGTGTCATTAGTACTAAGAGGCGAAAAGAGAATTTGGCTTCCGAGGTAGTTAGTTATAGTGTTACCCCATTTAACCCAGTTCGGGATGTGGAAATCCTATGACTGAATAAATCAATGAGACAGATAAGTTAAAAGAGGGTACCAGATGAATGAATTAAAACTTTTTTTTTAATTTCTCGTATGCAAAATAGAACGGATAGATAACATTTGCAGTCGGCACTAATAAAAAAAACTTAAAATCAAGACTTTCATGAATATCGACGTTTTTTATAGCATAGTTGCTTATCTTGTGCAGTATCATTCCCCAGAGGGCGCTACTGTTATTTATGAGGATGGTTGTGAGACGTCATAGTTTAAAGATGATAGTTTAACACGTTGAATTCTAAGGCAATTTTCAGAAATGACTGAATAAATCAATGAGACAGATAAATTAAAAGAGGGTAACAGATGAATGAATTAAATTAAAACTTTTTTTTTAATTTCTCGTATACAAAATTTAATGGATAGATAACATTTGTAGCCGGCATTGATTAAAAAAAACTTCAAAACTCATATCGACGTTTTATAGCATTGTTGCTTATCGTGTGTAGTATCATTCCCCAGAGGGCGCTACTGTTATTTATGAAGATGGTTGTGAGACGTCATAGTTTAAAGATGATAGTTTAACACGTTGAATTCTAAGGTAATTTTCAGAAATGACTGAATAAATCAATGAGACAGATAAATTAAAAGAGGGTAATATATGAATGAATTAAATTAAAACGTTTTTTTAATTTCTCGTATGCAAAATTTAACAGATAGATAACATTTGCAGTCGGCACTAATAAAAAAAACTTAAAATCAAGACTTTCATGAATATCGACGTTTTTTATAGCATAGTTGCTTATCGTGTGCAGTATCATTCACCAGAGGGCGCTACTGTTATTTATGAGAATGGTTGTGAGACGTCATTGTTTAAAGATGATAGTTTGACACGTTGAATTCCACGGCAATTTTCAGAAATGACTGAATAAATCAATGAGACAGATAAATTAAACGAGGGTAACAGATGAATGAATTAAATTAAAACTTTTTTTCTAATTTCTCCTATACAAAATTTAATGGACAGTTAACATTTGCAGTCGGTATTGATTAAAAATCTTGAAATCAAAACTTTCATGAATATGGACGTTTTACAGCATAGTTGCTTATCGTGTGCAGAAACATTCACCAGAGGACGCTACTGTTCTTTATGAAGATGGTTGTGACATGTCATAAAGAGTTTGACACATTGAATGCCAAGGCAATTTTCAGAAATCTGGCCTAAAATGACAATTTGATTAAATCACATTATATGATTAAAAACTCTAATTATATTTTTTGTTCAATTTTTAATAATTTTCTGTTCATGCAAGCCAGCATTGATTTTCTTTTCTTTTCCCAGAAGCCATCTATCGATATTAGTACTGATATACTACAAGTTTATTCGCAGCTGCACAAAAATGGCAAGTAAACACAGTACGAGATAACTCGTAGTTGGCGTCCTAGTGAAGATCGCAATCTACGAAGTTATTCGTAGCTGCACAAAAATGGCAAGTAAACACAGTACAAAGTAACTCGTAGTTGGCGTTCTAGAAAAGAAAGCAATCTACGAGTTTATTCGTAGCTGCACAAAAATGGCAAGTAAACACAGTACGAGATAACTCGTAGTTGGCGTCCTAGTGAAGATCGCAATCTACGAAGTTATTCGTAGCTGCACAAAAATGGCAAGTAAACACAGTACAAAGTAACTCGTAGTTGGCGTTCTAGAAAAGAAAGCAATCTACGAGTTTATTCGTAGCTGCACAAAAATGGCAAGTAAACACAATATGAGATAACTCGTAGTTGTCGTCCTAGTAAAGAACGTAATCTATGAGTTTATTCGTAGCTGCATAAAAATGACAAGTAAACAC
>CM063506.1:43694124-43759124 GCA_032207245.1 Pardosa pseudoannulata
GATATGACTGTTTATTTGGATAGAAGGCGTAGAATTTTCGAGATTATGGGGAAGGTTTCCATTCCGTTTTTCCTTAAACTGGAATAAACCAAATATGATAATTGGCTGATTAGGGATTATTGGAGCAAAATTCCCTAGAAACATACTGAGCCAAATAAGTTGTATTAACTGAAGCAAATTTAACAAACTAAAAAGAAACCACAAATAAAAATGAATATAAAATAACAAAGATAACAAATTGAAGACGTTAACCCCTTCCGGTAAAATGACGAATCTAGCTCGTCATTAGTTTTTCATTCCATACCGCCCAATGACGAGCTACACTCGTCATGCGATTAAAGTTACTGTTAAATATGATAATTAATTTAGTTTAAAATTTCTAGTGTACTGAATTTGGCAACATTTTTATCACTTGTGAAAATCACAAGTCACTATTGCATATTGTTTACTTAGAATTTCTTGGTACAAGTCATTGCCAAATTAATGAGTCAGAATAAAAGAAAACCTACTAAGAAATGCCGTGTGCGTTACAAGAATCAAATTAAAAGTGAGACTACTTGGCGGTGTAAACAATTAAGAATTCCTTTGCACTTTGTTTTGAAAAGTACCAGAAGACTATTATCTGTATACCTTATTAATGTTTTGCTTTGATATTTTCTTAATTTTGTCGTGTGCTCGTGTAAGGGTTGATTATAAAGTGACTTCAACTACATAAACATAACTAAGCATTTATTAATGGTAAAAATCTGAGCAACCCGAACAACGTCAGGAACGGTACATCACTGACTGCAAGTCACACAGTAGAATTGAACATAGCTAATCTGTAGTGTTGCCACTACTGGAAATAGAATTCTGTAGGTGGTGAGTTCAGTGCAGCCACAATTTTACTGTTTCTGATATTATTTAACACTATGTAAAAAGTGGATTTTAATTAAGAATATGTAAGAATTGTAAAATTAAACAAGTTTTTTAAATAAAAGTTAAATGGTTATTTCATGCACAGTTTTTTCATTATTAAATCATACCGGAAGGGGTTAAGAGCGCATTAAAAGAACTGTTGTTGCCTTACTTGGTCAAACCAAGCTCGATATGAGCCGGAGGCTACTCAATTTAACCCATTAAAGCCCGCATATTTCTGATGACTATATATTAGTAAATACCTAACATAGAAGGTATTATAGACACCTGGAAGTAAAACAAAATATGAAATTTAAACACCTTTAAATATGACATCAAGTCATCATTAATGAGGAGGTATCATTTTAAAACATAAGATGTCTTTAAAAAAAAGGAAAACTTCGTGATAAGAGATTTATTTGCTATCATATATGAGAAAAGTACTGAAAAGAGATGACTTATTACAGATATGGCTATTCGCCATGATTTTGACAGTATACGTCAGAATACCGGTCATAATACGTTCCTATTCTAAGCTTGAAAATCATAAAATGCCAATCGAAATGACAAAATTATAGATAAGATCATATTTGAAAACTTGGGAGATTATTCATAAGATTAATATTTATTTCCATTAAAAAGGAAGAATCCTTTCAAGAAAACAAAAACTCTACAAACCATTTTTTGACTGTCCTCAAATGAGGACGCTGGGCGTTAATGGGTTAAGTGGAAGGGGTGAGCCTTTCGTTTCAAGTGTGAAAGTACGACTTATGCTATAGTGGGTCCCCATAATTTTGAAGAAGGGACCAAGCAGAAAACACATAGGCTTGGCCTGTCACCCCCAGAGGTATTGATTGAGAACTTGGAGGATATTGTGACCACGAACCAATTTTACGTGCCCCAGTCACCTTTAACAAACACGCTTTTTGTAGATTTCAGGTACAGATTTTTAAAAACTCCTCGTGGATTATATACTTGAAGTATATCTAATGCGTACACAATGTTTAGGTTAATTTTGTATTATGTTCTAGATTAAATTTTATCAGACAGATAGCTGTAAATGATGTTGAACATAAGTTCGACCAAGTCAAGTTTGAAGCAGGGATCAAGCAAAAGATCCATAGCCTTGTCCTGTCACCTCCAGAGGTATCGATTCAGAACTTGGAGGACATTTTGACCACGAACCAATTTTACGTACCCCAGTCACCTTTAACGAACACGTTTTTTGTAGATTTCAGGTAAGGATTCTTAAAAATTCCTTTCTGGTTATATACTTGAGGTATATGCTAATACGTACACAATGTTTAGGTTAATTTTGCAGTATGTTCTAGATTAAATTTTATCAGACAGATAGCTGCAAATGATGTTAAACATAAGTTCGACAGAGTCAAGTTTTGAAAATCACGCAAATCAAGGAATCAAGCAAAATATCAATAGTCTTGTCTTGCTACCCTCAGAGGTATTGATTGAGAACTTGGAGGACATTGTGACCACGAATATATTTTACGTGTTCCAGTCACTTTTAAAGAACACGTCTTTTGTAGATTTCAGGTACGGATTTTTAAAAATTCCTTGCAGATTATATACTTGAGGCATATGCTAATACGTACACAATGTTTAGGTTAATTTTGTATTATGTTCTAGATTTAATTTTATCAGACAGATAGCTGTAAATGATGTTGAACATAAGTTCGACCGAGTCAAGTTTTGAAAATCACGCAAATCAAGGAATCAAGCAAAAGATCAATAGTCTTGTCCTGCTACCCTCAGAGGTATTGAGACCACGAACATATTTTACATGCCCCAGTCACCTTTAACGAACACGTCTTTTGTAGATTTCAGGTACGGATTTTTAAAAATTCCTTGCGGATAATATACTTGAGGCATATGCTAATACGTACACAATGTTTAGGTTAATTTTGTATTATGTTCTAGATTTTATTTTGTCATACAGATAGCTGCAAATGACGTTGAACATAAGTTCGACCGAGTCAAGTTTTGAAGCAGGGATCAAGCAGAAATCCCATAGGCTTGGCTTCTCACCCCCAGAAGTATTGATTGAGAACTTGGAGGACATTTTGACCACGAACATATTTTACGTGCCCCAGTCACCTTTAACGAACACGTTTTTTGTAGATTTCAGGTATGGATTTTAAAAAATTCCTTGCGGATCATATACTTGAGGTATATTTAATACGTACACAATGTTTAGGTTAATTTTGCATTATGTTCTAGAATAAATTTTATCAGACAGATAACTGCAAATGACGTTGAACATAAATGCGACCGAGTCAAGTTTTGAAGAAGAGATCAAGCAAAAGATCTATAGTCTTGTCCTGCTACCCTCAGATGCATTGATTGAGAACTTGGAGGACATTGTGACCACGAACATATTTTACGTGCCCCAGTCACCTTTAGTGAACACGGCGGATCTTAGGCCTACTCGGGCCCCGCAAACCTCTCAGTTACGAGATCACTGCCTTTTCCGACTGAGCTACCATGACTCTTAAAAAACATTAATATATAACTAAAAGATTAAGATAGAAAATATATACAATATATGTTAGTAAAATATGATTAAAAACAATAAATAAAAGTTAAAAACAAAAGAAAATTAAAAATTAAAAATTGAAAGATTAAAAATCGAAAGTTGAAAAATTAAAAGTAAAAAAGTTTTAAAATTGAAAATTGAAATTAAAACTAACAAAAAAAAAGTAAAAATTACATGTTGAATTTTGATATTGTTGAATTTATTAGTAGCGTGATTCATGGAGGATGAAGATAATAGTGGCACTTCTCCGTTAAGCCCCAATAAACCTTTCACCGGTTCTTTAGTGGATATATACAGTGACAGCAGTGGCGTGAGGTCCATGTGTGCAGGGTGTGCACTGCACACCCTAGCAAAATTATGAGAGACAATAATCTTCTGTACCTATGTCTACCTATCTTTATATGGTATATAATAAATATTATTTATTATGTATTCAAATATGTAGATTTGCTTGCTTGTATTCCAGCCGTGCATGTGGTACTAGGTGCTGTACCACGTAGCGCGTTCAAAAGCAAACGAACATAGAAAAATCTGATGTGTACGCACTGCGCACTAATGGAACATCACGCTTTAAATGTATGGGCTATTGGAGAAGCACAGCATACTATAGCACTGAAGCAAGTGCAGCTATTTTTCCTGCACTTGGCATTCAGAATCATCCGAAGGTACGGTTTATTAAGCATCGTATTAGAGCGGGGACTTTTTTTTTTTTTTTTTAAACAGATTAACTGGCCATACGATTTTGCAGACGGTTAATGTTTGAATTTATAAATTGTAAGATTTTGTTTTCATGGAAATATAAAAGAAGTATTTCATCAATATAAAAGATAATGTTTTAGTGTGGTAAAGTAATTTCGGTGATGTATTCTATTTATAGAAATAATTCGCTGAAAAACAATTTTGTTTTGTTAGACAAAAAAGAAACGAATTCTAACAGAACTGTCCAAATTTTACCATTCATTGTGTTTTACAGGCAGTATATAAGTTATATCTGTAACACCATATCCCTTGTTTTGTGTTTAAAAATTGTGAACATGTTTTTCGCAGATTATATGATTTCCAAATGTTAAAAACAATTAAAAAATTTAATTTAATCCACTGATCGAACGAGAAGCAGTTCATTCGATTGCAGTGAAATCTTCTGACGTTGACTAGCCTTCCGTTTTTTCGGCATCCTGATGAGTCACCGCAACGGCGGGCGCCGTGTGGTGCTACGTTTGCTGAAAATATAAATTTTTCGTGGAAATATAAGCTTTTTGTTATTTTATTAGTAATACGGATAGCCGTATGGATTTTGGATACAAATGAATAATAAACGTTAAGGAAGTGTTTAATGTACATTTTTATGGTTTTATTATTATTGCTGTTGCTGCTGTCTGCACAACTTGCATGAACACCTATCGCACGCCACTGGGTGACAGTCAAGAGCCAACCGGGTCCATATAGCCGTGAGGTCCTCTAGGCTGATCCCGGCGGCGGTGGGCAGATCGCAAGTATTGGGCTATCACACTCCGCAATAAACTCTTCGGAGTACCCGGTCTGCGCCCGTCGCGCCGCAGGCGCAATATATACGACAACAGACACAATTCAGAGTATTCGAATGGTATCAGAGTATTCGAATTTTAAGTTTTACATCGATATTAAAACAGTGATAAATGATAATTGAAGGATAGAAAAAAAAGAGTCCCATACCTTAGCTTAAAGAAACATTTATTATTCTTCTATCACTTGCTGACTTTGTTTAACAATACTCTTCCTCGACATCATGCCAAAAGCATAAAAGGGCTAAAAAAAAAGCGGATAATTTATCTCCAAAAATAATGCCGGTGACTACTCCACAAATTTCGGCCAATTGATGCTCACTCAACATGGCGAGGTGAGTGGAAAAATACCCCCAGAGAAACTCAACACGATCGCCAAAACGTAGCGTGGGTAAAAATAACAGCTAAGGAATTTATGAAGCCAAGCAACGCTCAAGCTGGACAAATGGTGGAAAACGGGGAGAGCAAAACGGGATGAAAAACTGCATCCAGGGCCTGATTTACCACAAGGCCCGGAACTAAGAGTCTCATAATCTCCTAAATCTATAGAAGCCCCAAAAATTCAAAAACAACTTTTTTTTAGACAGCAATTATTATTATTTTTTTAATCTCAGAAAAGATAAGTTTATATTTCCCTAAATGTGAAAATTTTATTTTACCCTGAATAAGCTACTTTCATTTTTATTTACACTTTTTCCTTAATAAAAAATCTTAGATATACGAGGGTCACTCTAAAATTTTTGAGATACAACTAGGTTTTTAAAGTCATACTTACAAAATTTTAGGTGTGTTTAAAGTAGTCTCCTCCAGCATTAATGTACTTTTGTAGACGACTTTTCTACAGATTAAATGTTTCAAGCCATTCATTTCTTGGAATAGATGAAACATATGCATTTATAGCCACATCAATCTCTTCTTTTCAATGAAAACGACGTCCACGTAAGTTCTTTTTTAGATTAAAGAATATCCAAAAGTCACACATAGCTAGATCAGATGAATACGAAGGATGTTCTATCACTTTAATTTGTTTTCATTTAAGAAACTCAACTGTCAATCCGGCTTTAAGTGACATTCACTTCTTATAGAATTTGTGGAAGACATTTAGTGATATACCGGTTTGCTGTTACTGCCTTCTGTCCTTCCAACCTGATGGCTTTGACCAATCTCGTACTTCTGAATAAAACGACATACATCGCTTTTTTTCAGTGCGCGTTGTCTTTGTCGGGGCGGGATCATCTTCAAAGACCTATACTTTGCTTTCTTGACGTGTTGGAACGTCAAAAAACGGTATGTACGTTTCATCACCCGTTACAATTTTAGAAATGATGCGGTGGCCACCATCATTTAGCAATTTAAGATTTTCTTTATTGATTTTGACACGTTCCCCTTTTTGGTGCTCAGTTAGATTATGGAGAACCCAACGGCAAACTACGTTTTTCATACTTAATTCTTTATTAATAATTTTGTGTATGGCTGCGGATCCAATGTTAATTTCCTTTTGTATAATTTGATAGGTACAGTGGCCTTCCTATGTTCTTCATCCTGAAGAAAATTGCGACCTCTGCTAAATTCTTTAAACCATCTAAATACAGTAGCACGAGCTGGAGATTTATCACCAAATGCCAATTGCAACCGTTGAAAGCATTCTTCTAAATTTAACCCTGCTTTAAAATCGTAGAAAATCATAGAGCGAAAATGTTCTTGCGTGAACTCCATTTTCTCTTCTGTTTAAAATTTATTCTAAGCTAAACAAGTTGAAGTAAGTCAGTAAAAAATTGACTGCTGTGTTAAACTACTTTGCATTTTAAAATTAAAACGTTGTTTCTAGTCTACGCGAATCTCAAAAATTTCAGAGTAACCATCGTATTTAAAAGATGATGTGTGTGAGGGGTGATAAAAACCGAAACTAAAAAAAAGGCAAGATTTGCCAAGCCAACGATGTCTTTTTCCCCCTCACTGGTTATACAACTAGTGATTAATATGCGACTTGCATGGTATAACAATGTTTCTTAAATCAAGTCAGTTTTAAGTTATTCATTTTTGTATTCAATTATGGTTTATGAAAGGTTTAGTTTGGAGCACTACTGTCTATAGATTTGCTACACGAGGGCTAATGAGACTGGGAGCTGCAGCTTAAGGCCGATTCCAAACGCCTACGAACATCCATGCAGACAGCGAGATTCGAACACTAAAACTCCGGTTCCGAAAAGCGGCGCTCTACCATTCGGTCATCGTTCGGCATCTATGAATGAAAGAAAGCAACAGACTTATACCTATAGTCCCCAATTTTCTGAATCGAACCCTGGTTGCTCTACCTTCAACCTCCAAACATAATCACAAAAGAATTTGGACCATTATAAGAAAGGATTGCCAGACAAAATTTTCAGCAAACCAGATTGGCCAATTATGTACAAGGTAAAAGTCCATTTCTCACATCAAAGATAACTCGAACTAAGAAGAGTAATTGGAACTTGAGATTAGAATGCGATTTTAGAAGGCAGTCAAAGTTTTTGGCACTACTAACCAAATTTTAGCAAGATTTTCTGAAAGAGTGAGCGTAATCACAGGAGGAGATGGTTCTTTTAACCCCTTGGCATACAATGACGTCTGGGAGAAGTCAGTCATCTCATGTGCCAAAGTAGGCTTTGACGTCTCCGAGACGTCAATAGCTGTCTGCGACAAACGCCATACAGCATTATATTAAATCATAATTTTATGCTGTTACTTAATTGTTGTACATTAGTATCATATATAAATCTCCTTAAATGTTACACAGCAATGCAAATTTCAAAATAAAACGTTCTCTTTCTCAACTTGCACAAAATTGTTCAGACGAGTCAGAAATAAACAGTATTTTTCGGACACATCAGATTCCGTTTGTCAAGGGGTTGAAGAGGTACTCTGAAGCGGATTAAAACTAATAGTCAGAATCAAAACGTTTTTATTCAGAAATTGATACGTAAAATAAAGAGTAAAAAATAAAGCATAAAAACATCAGGGCGTTTATAACACTTGCGGCTTGCAAGTGACAAACAGTATGGCGATAAGTTCTTTTGATCAAGCACGCTGATTCCACAGTCGAGTGTGAAGTGATTCCCCCCTCATCGATTGAGCTGTGTCTCTCACTTTATTGTCCATGCTCGCGCACGCAGCATCGATGGAAATTTGCATTCCACGTTAATCTACATTTGACGGGAGCTTCTTCGACGCGGTTAACATCAGAACGCCACATGGCTAAGACAATTTTTTTACTCTTCTTACATTTTTATACTTTTTGAGATTTTTTCTTATATTTTTATGTACTTTTTATATATTTAGATTTTTTGTGTATTTTATATGTTTATACGTTTTTGTAATCTTTATATTTCTTATATTGTGTCTTAAAAAATTTTTCTGTAAAGTACTCTATGGCACGGTTGATATTGCCCCGCACTTTTAACCAAGAAGTCCCAGTTTCAAATCCCCCCCACAATCGCTGTGGCAATAGAGCAATTTGTCGCAACGTCACAAACTATTATAATGCCCTTCCCATTCATTTTCATGTTTTCAATAGCCAATAAGGAGTTTTCACGCAGCAGGGCTCATCTCAAATTATGAAAATTATACCTTTAGTTTCAAATGGAAAGGCAGTTTACTGTTTTTGTATTGGCTGTTGTAAACATGAAAATGAATAGGAAGGGCATTATAGTAGTTCGTGACGTAATGACAAATTGCTCTATACACAAACAATAAACTGCCCTTCCGTTTAAAACTAAAGTCAGCATTGTCATAAGTTGAGACGTACCCTGCTGGGTGAAATCGCTTTATTTAAACACTCGGGAACTTCGGGTATCGAAGGCCACAAGTTTAAATCCCGTTGATGGCATGGATTTTTGTAAGTGTAAAACTTCAGGATATAAAAAAATTGGTAGTATAGATCTAACCCCACCCATCTAAAAAAATTATGTAGATGTTTATGTTCCACTTTGGAGAGCATTTGAAAGCGCCACATAAATATTAAAAAATAATGAATGTTAATAATATTTTTCGGAAAATTTTTGCGCAAGGCACATTTTATTTTCCAGACTGGCAAAAGAGAAACACAATATCCATGTTATATCCGAATAAACTGGTAATGAAAGCTTTGCATGCTGAAAAGCCATACAGCAGCGGAAGCGCATATAAAACTAGACGAATTTTTCTCATGAAGCTTATCTTACAGGAAATCGTTTCAGTAGTCACAAATACATATGAAATGAATTTCAACAAACTGAATAATGCTGGATGTGCGTGGTATAACACTGCAGCATTCATTGTAAGCAACGTTTTGTACCAAATGACAATTTACGAATCAATAAAAGTCGTTGACATTATATATATATATATATATATATATATATATATATATATATATATATATACATACATTCCATGCCATTACTTTTTTCACTGTTATTTCACATCTAGTTCCTTTTTAATTTGAAGTTTAAGATTCTGCTTTTAATTGTCCTTATTTCTATGGCTCTCTATATATGTGTGTATGTGAGTGCGTTTGTATGTATATATATATATATATATATATATATATATATATATATATATATATATATATATATTTATATATAAATTTAGTGTGTGTGTGTGTGTGTGTGTAACATAATCTGGTTACTTGTAACATATTCAGGAGTCCGTCGCCGATCATAATAATCATAAAATAGTAGTAGCCAACCTATTTTTTATTTTCATTCAGAAATGCGTACAGCCTTCTTAGGCCTTACGGCCGCACTCTACATTCCATCATCTAATGGAATAATGTCTCTCGCCCTGTCACGTGACCATCGACACCGGAAACAAAACGACCCTGCTCTCATAATCTAGAACCACGACCATCTTTAACTTTTACTGTTATATATATGTGGGTCCTGTATGGCTTGAGCACAAAATTAACTACTCATATTTACAAATACAAACATTTAATTGAAATACATAGGTAGGTTAACATCAAATCCCGTCTGCATTAACATTTAATAATAATCATCAACAAAACAAGGAGACTCAAGTGCTGTCTGCACTTAACGACCGTACTCGTCTACGCCCGAGTTCCGTCTATCTCTGCGTTCCACTGGGCAGAGTTGCTGTTGCCAAACTGCAAAAGGAAAACTTCGCTCGCTCGAAGTAAATTGGCCTCACTGAACATTGCCAAAGGTACCATGCCTACATATATATATATATATATATATATATATATATATATATATATATATATATATATATATATATATTGTCACGAAGATTTGAATGAACACATACGTTTAACTTAACAGAACAATTTATTGAAGCAAAGTAGCAACTCGCAACTTTACAGGATTGAGAAGTTGCCTACAACTAGTGGGTATCAGCTTTTATAAACGAACAGAATATTCGAGAAATAACTTAATTTACATATTAAGGAAAGATCTAGAATATTCAAGAACAATAAATAACATTTTTAACTTAAAAATCTGTACCTTGGATAAACTGCCATGTCATGCATCGAACCCACAATCTCCGGGTCCGGATCGCGTGCTTTGACCATTCGGCCACTGAGCTAGTTAGCTAAGCTTCTTTATGCGGCATTGCTCCTATCTCAAAAAGACAGCGTCTCGCTGCTATTCTTCTGACTTTCTTATTTCTTTTGACTTTTCATCCGGAAGAACGATACCTGGATTTCGTCCATCTTCACTTTCGGTCTGCTTCGTCGGATCATGGTACGGCTTCATACGTAAAACATGGACAACGTCTTTTGGTTTTCTTTTTCGTGAGGAAGGATCGAAATTTTGCTTTTCATAGGTAACGTCGGATAGACGGCGCAACACTTGATAGGGACCAAAATTCCTCTTTAAGAGCTTCTCTGAAAGACCGACCTTTCGGACAGGGGTATAAACCCATACGAGGTGTCCAGGACTATAAGACACCACTCGGTGCTTAGAGTCATAACGTCGACGGTCTTTATCTTGCGCTCTCAGAGTATGCGTTCGAGCCAACTGTCTCGACTCTTCTGCTCTGGAAATGGTCTTGGCTATGTAATCGTTAGTTGCATCATCAGGGCAGAATGGAAACATCGTATCCAGCGTCGTTTCGGCTTCACGTCCATGGACTAGGTAGAAAGGTGTGAATCCTGTTGTCTCCTGCTTGGCAGTGTTATAGGCGAACGTCACAAATGGTAGAATTTCGTCCCAGTTTTTCTGTTCGGTGTCAACATACATGGACAGCATATCGGCTAGAGTTTTGTTAAGGCGCTCCGTCAAACCATTTGTCTGGGGATGATAGGCAGTCGTCATGCGATGATCGATATTGCACAATTCGACGAGAGCGGAAACAAGTCTGGATTGAAAAACGGCTCCACGATCTGTAATAATGACTCGAGGAGCTCCATGTTTTAGAAGAATCTCTTCGAGCAGGAACTTAGCTACCTCTTCGGCTTCAGCAGTTGGTAAAGCTTTAGTTACTGCATAGCGTGTACAATAATCGGTGCAGACTGCGATCCATTTATTACCATGGGCAGATTTAGGAAATCTCCCAAGCAGATCTATCCCAATTCGATGAAAAGGTGCGACAGCAGGAGGGATAGAAACCAGTCGTCCAGGTGGTAGTTGTGGAACTGATTTTTTTTCTTTGGCATTCTCGGCAGTGCATGACATATCTAACAACATTTCGGTACATCCCTGGCCAGTAAAATCTTTTCCGGATCCTGTCGTACGTTTTCGCAAAGCCAAGATGCCCTGCGGTAGGCGCGTCGTGAAAATGTTTAAGTATGTCTGCACGTAGATGTTTGGGAATGACGGCAACCATGTCTTTCCAGCTGGATCAAAATTCTTTCTGCATAGGACTCCATCAATTAACTCAAATTGCCTTTCGGTGGATGAGCCGATCTTAGGAAGGATCATTTTTGCTATGTCTGGATCTTTCTTCTGCTCGACAGCGAGGTCTATACTTGTGGTTACAGCTAAAAATTGATCTTGCGTCTCAGTCTCTTCGTCTACTGGATTCCTGGAGAGAGCGTCGGCATCGTTATGCTTCCTACCCGATTTGTATTTTACTGAAAAATTATGTTCTTGGAGTCGAAGAGCCCACCTTGCCAGTCTGCCTGAGGAATCCTTGAGATTCATAAGCCAACACAATGAATGGTGATCTGTCACAGCCGTAAAATGTCTTCCAAACAGGTATGGCCGGAATTTATTGATAGCCCATACGACGGCAAGGCATTCACGTTCTGTAGTAGAATAATTTTTTTCGGCCTTTGCCAGGGTCCTAGAGGCGTACGCTATGACCTTTTCGGCTTCATTCTGAATTTGAACCAGAACTGCTCCAATACCATATCCGCTGGCGTCTGTATGAATTTCTGTAGGGCATCTTTCGTCGAATATCCCCAATACTGGATCAGATGTAAGCGCCTTCTTCAGGTTGTCAAAAGCCTCTACCTCTTTAGAACCCCAATGAAATTTCGCATCGCCTTTCAACAGCACCTGCAGGGACTCAGCGAGATAGCAAAAGCCTTTAATGAACCTTCTGAAGTAGGAGCAAAGCCCAAGAAAGCTTCGAACGTCATGTAAGTTCTGCGGAGTAGGGAAATTGGTCACGGCTTTCACTTTGTCAGGATCTGGACGGACACCGCTACTGGATACGAGATGGCCTGGGATTTTTACTTCTTGAGCAGCAAAAAGGCACTTCTTAGGGTTAAGTATGAGTCCAGCTTCTTGAATGCATTTCAGAACTGTCCTTAATCGGATAAGGTGGTCTTCGTAACTTTCTGAGAAAACTACTATGTCGTCCAGGTAACATAGGCACATAGTCCATTTAAGATGGCGTAGCAAATTATCCATCATTCTTTCAAAAGTCGCCGGTGCATTGCAAAGTCCAAACGGCATGACTTTAAATTCGTATAAACCCTCTGGAGTAATAAAGGCAGTCTTTTCACGACCTGCTTCATCCACTTCTATCTGCCAGTAACCAGATCGGAGATCCATGGAAGAAAAGAACTTGGCGCCTTTTAAACAGTCTAGAGTATCGTCAATGCGGGGAAGAGGATAAACATCCTTCTTCGTTATTCTATTCAGTTTGCGATAGTCCACGCAAAAACGCCAGCTTCCGTCTTTTTTTTCTTATGAGTACCACAGGAGATGACCACGGACTCTCAGATGACTGGACAATACCTTGGTCAAGCATTTTCTGAACCTCTTCTCTTATGATACGTCTTTCAGTCGGTGAAACTCGGTAAGCCCTTTGGTAAATTGGAGCATGGTCACCCGTATTGATCCTGTGTTTCACATTTGTCTTTGCGGCTGTCGACTTGTTAGCTTTTGTAAAGATTTCCAAAAAGGCTTGTAGGAGCTTGACTAAATTGCGTTTTCTTTCGCTGCTCAATTCAGGGGATATCATCTTGGTGTAATCTGTATTGGAATTCGTCGGCTCCTGCAGAGTACTCGTACTTTTTGTTGTTTCCGCAATCTCGCATATGTGCGCTTCATCCAGGAGCTCAGCTTCGCCTACGTACATTCCTTTAGGAATGACTTGATCTTTGGCTTGCATGTTAGCAATCCAAATCTGACTTCGTCCATTATGGTATGAGGATACCATCGATGGTATAGCAAGGTTTCTTTCGAGCAGCAAGTGTCTATTGCCAACCAGGATTACGCTTATGTTTCTTCCGACATCTAGTCCTGATACTGCTATTCTTGTCATTGAGCGTGGCTTAAGCTTGTAGTCCTTCGTGGCATACACCTTCCACGCGTCTAGTGCCTTGGTTTCTTGGCAAGTATCTTCTATCAACAGTTCACTTCTGCCACAGTCTATCACAGCTTGAGAAGCTTCCAAAAAGTCCCATCCGAGGATTACGTCGGGACTACAATGCTGTAGGACGATGAATTCAACAGGCAGCTCTCGTATATTTATAACGACACGCAGAACACCCGGCGCTTCCACCAAATTTGTCACGAAGATTTGAATGAACACACCGTTTCACTTAACAGAACAATTTATATATATATATATATATATATATATATATATATATATATATATATATATATATATATATATATATATATATATATATGTACATACATATATATTATGTATGTATATATAAATTATATATATACATATATATGGGGTGGGTTCTAAAATTAAGATTAACGAAAATACCTTCTTGAAACAAAGGTGAGTATTTATTACTAGCACATTATTTTGAAATATGCCATGTAAATGCTGACGATTAAATGTATTCTGTATTTTTTATAATTTTAATCTTATTACTTATTGAACAGCCCTCGTATAAATAGAGGCTTACCTTCCAGATTGGGGTTAGGCGTCGGACAAACAACTGCCCTGTAAAAACTAATTGTTGCGAAGTCAAAAAAAGAAATATGCGCTGCCCTATAAGATACGACGTGAAAAAGGAAATCCATTGCGAAAGATAGATCTGATTGGTATTGAATTCTGCAGAAGCCTAATGCCCATCCAGGGCTGCCATGCCACTGAAGAAGATTTATACTCGAAGAAAAACTAAGGATTTAATACAAACAATCCCGAATTTCACTAAGTGTTTTTCCTTATAATATGCAGATATATTAGTATAAACGAATACTACGTTCAGGAAGCATGATAAATGACATTATACACAAAACTCTGCAATCAGAAATTAAAAAATAATAAATATTGGACGAAAGATGATCAGGGTCACTAAAATAATGTTCAGTGCGTATGAGTGGATGCAATCAAAATAGAAAGTTCATAATTTTTTAGCTAAATGCATACAGCAACTTCTGTGAAAGTCCTAAAAATATAGCTTGAAAATTCTGAAAGTAATGGTCGATAGATTAAGTTCCAAATCCGTTCATCCCAAAAGGCAGAGTTGTTCTGCAGCCAAAACAAAAATGGATGCTACCAGCAATATACTGTAACCATATTTTGTATTTATACAAAATACTACGCTAAATTTGGATATACGCCACCATCTTTTGTTCTAACCTCTGAATGTAAAAGATCTAAAATGTAATTTGGTGCATCTATAAAGAATGATTGTCAAACTGAAAATTTGTCCTGACAAAATTATCATGTCCAAATTATATCACGGAATACCAAATAAAAAAATTGTATCAAGGGAGACGTTTCTCGCCAAATAACAAGAGTAAACCGAAGAATTGAATATAATTGTACTTGACATTGGCAACAGAATAAAACAGCTATAAAATAAGACTAAACGAAGGAGCAAAAGAGTTTCTTTTACACAAATTAAAATTTCGCATTGCCGCGTCCTAGCTATCAATTGCAACAAAATTTGCATACGCAGCGTGAAATATTTGAATATCAAAAAAGATTGGCTTAAAGAGAACAAAATAAAAATATACAAGTTAAAAATTCATAGATCGCCTTGCAGTAATGGACAGCCAACTTTAGTTCAAAATTCTAGAGTTAAACTGTCTGTTCTTTACAGCGTTTTCAACACAGGAAAGAGCAGTCAGCATGCTATGTAGAATTCTGGAATGCCGGCCTCAAGCACTGGCAGGCAATTGTAACATCTTGTATACTCAGAAAATATGCAGGATAAACCTATAGATCTAGATGTCTCCTCGCTGGGATGTCGGTACCTGAAAGAGAGATACGGAGTCAGGAACAAGTCTCCTCTAACGAGCGACCGAAAATGAAGGGAATCTCCAGCGAGGTAACAAACGCTTTATACCTGTCAAAATAGGCGTCCGTTGAGAAAAATCTTAAGGGTGAGTAGAAACATATTGGTAAGTCTAAAATTGTGCCATTTATGAAACCACTGGAGAAATATATTATTCGGCCACGGACAATTATTACTTTATTATAAAGAAAGTATTGTGGACCTGTATACAGTGCCTTTTATTGTATATAACGTTTTGTTTGATTTGGTTTAGATCGTTACGGTCTACTATTTTGCAACACGAGGGCTAATGAGAACGGGACCTACTACTTAAAGCCGATTCAAAACTGCTACGAACAACCATGCTACAGTGGTATTCGAATTCCAGTACTGAAGATCAGCGCTCTAACCATTCGGCATAATGTTTTGTAGAGTGATTTGCGAAATTAGTGTATTCAAAATCATGACGAATTGCTGTATTGTTTAACATTAGTTTATTACAGGGATGTTGCGCCCCTTCAAGCATTTCGTAGCAGTTTTCGGAGCAGCAAAACTTTAAATTTGGAGCAGGAGAAAACATTTCCGTAGCAGTCAAAATCTTGATTTGGAGCAGGATATAGTGTTTTTGTAGCAGTTAAAGTAACGATTTAAAAAATAAACTTAAGTTTTGGAATGATTGGTAAATAGCATTCGGAAGGGCCAAATATTCAATAATTTCTAATATGGTTTGTTGGTTTTGTATATGCAATATGCATATATTTCTATGTAATTAGTATAATCATATAAAAGATTATAACAAAGTATTAGCAGTAAAAACCAAAGCTGGAGAATTACTAGTAAGGTTCCTTATTATAGCTTCAGTGCGAATCTATTTGTTTACAAGAAAGCATTCTTTACAGCATGATGCTTAAAGAGTTATTACACATGATTACAAGCACTATCAGTAGGATATTTACTTTTCATTCACAAAATCACATGAAATAGCACTAAAAAAGGACCGGACAGTAGAGGAAAGCCATTATTTTCCCTTCAATATAATGTAAAAGATATATCAAGTGTTTTTTTTTTTTTTTGGTCAAGATCATAAAGAATGTACTTAGTGGTAAAGATAATTTTATCTTTCAACGTGTTGGCTAAGTTCTGAACAAGGATTAGTTTACAGAGGAGAATAATTCACAAAGTGGGAAGATGCAGATGAACATCACTACTGCATGACAAAAGACAGTACTTACAGATGAAGATACAAATGCCCTTTAAAGATTAAGAGGTGTAAACAGAAGATAAAATGAACAGCAAAAAATAGATGAAGTTTTGTGCATTGCTACTCCAGCCTTTAAAAGTTATTTTGATGAATTTCGTCTCTCCATTTATTGCAAAACAATTAATGAGCCTAAAAATCTCAATTCCAAGTAAATTTTTTTTTAATTTTACTTGAAAAATAAAATAAAATATTTTACATGAACACCTTCAGCAAGATGATACATAAGACTTCTTCCCCTAATACTCTTTCAAGAATAGGTTACCCAGGGTGGTCACAAAAAATGTACTCCAATATTCCCTCATTACTAAATCCCTCATTGCTGATACGAGTTATTTTAGGCATCCAATTACAACTGTTATATTAAATAATTAGCTACTTAAATATTTAAGGTATCCGTCTACATTCGGAGAACTTTTTTCTTTAAACGTAGAAACTAGTTCATGTTTTTATATTTTTATATTATTTTTTATATTATCATAGAGAATTGCACTTAAAAATTTGTTCCTGGAGAAGTTTTTATAAAATTTCTAATAAAATGAAGAAAATTTAGTAAAAAAATTGGGTTTATCAAAAGGTCTAATTTTTTTCTAATAAAGTACCGGGTGACCGAGCTCTGCTCGGAGAAAACAGGTATCGAAGCTAACTCGAAGATTTAAATTTTCAATTGTGATTTATCAAAACAATACATGCCATAAGAAAATTTGTGAAACCATTAGTGAAAAGATAACCGGTTAAAGTGCACCATTGTAAACTATTCTAAACAAAGTTGTTTGGAAAGGGAACTATTCTATACAAAATTAAAGTTTGAAAAGTCATAGGAAATAAAATGTAATTGATAACAAAAAATTATACAATTAAAGAAATGGTACAAAGTGAGCAGTGTAAAGATTGAAGTGTGTTGAATGGAGAAGCATTCTGACAATGACGGTATCTTCTAGTTGTCCATTTGCGGGTATAATTGAGTTGATCGCTTGTTGTTCCAAAATTCCGGCTCCTTGAAGCATTTCATGTAGAGGTGCGTTCTGCATGTTGAAAATGTAGCTTGAAATCTGATGAATGTTGAAATGTCGAACTTTGTTGACGGTGATTTGAAATCGAAATCAGTTCCTTAACACGTTCGCTGCCACCGACGCACTGGCGCGTCAGAGCGGCACCTCCTGGTATGCCGACGACGCACTAACGCGGCGACGGACTTTGATAAGTTATATGCTCTGTGTTTAGTGTGGCTTTGGAAATTGAACGGCGAGGTTGTTTCGGCACGTTAGTGAAGCATTATTTTTTAATTTTTTGTGGTTGGTTTTCAAAATTTTTGTTTGCATTATTTTTTTTTTACTATATCGTTTATGTGTTATATATACTTTGCTACATTAATTTAATATTTAGAGTTGATAGAAAATAAAAATGGAAACCGATATCAAGGAATAAAGACAAATCAATAAAGACTTTTATTATTATTATTATTAATTCGTCAGAACTACAGCCAATCGATTCCTCGTGGTCGAAAACCCCCGGGTACCAATTTTCACTTGGTTTGGACGCATGAGAAAAAAGTTTGCCCGCACCGGGGTTCGAACCCGGCCCTATCTGTAGCGCCGAACTACGTGACCTTAGCGCGTCAAAACCGATGCCAATCGATTCCTCGTGACCAAAAACCCCAGATCCCCAAGTTTACTACAGTTTATTAATTCTGGGGCGATTTTCGACTTGACAACCATTCCTCGTATTAGTATAGGATTAAATTATTTCAAGATTTTTGATGCAACACATTTCTTATACACTGGACTTGTGAATCACCTAAAATCTTTGCTTAATTTATATTTAAGTTTTGCTCCTTCAAAATCATACACATTGAATTTTTAACGAATTTTCATTACCTTTATATCTAACTATGAGTGTAACATCATTAAAAATTATCCAAATTTAAAGCTTTTAGGTCATTCACTAGTAAATACTATCAAAAGTATTCATAATAATTTTCAACAAAATATTTTAAGAACTTTTTGAGAAATTACATTTTAAGTTACAACGTTTCACTAAAAATACCGTTCTGAGAAAAACGCATTTGAAGTTTATAAAAGCAACTTTAACTATTAAAAAATTAAAATACATGTTTAAAATTCCCCACACTTTCTTGCTTCAAAACTTTCTAATTGCCAAGTTGCTAATTATTAAAAATACTAGAAAAATGTTTAACTTTAAAAGCTCTTTCCAAAAATGCTCTTTAAATTCACAACTTCCGGTTCCGAAGTCGCTACTTCCGTTTTGTTTTGACAGTTGTCACTGATGTTTAAACAGCTGTAACTTTTCTTTAAAATGCCGTAGAGACAAAACAAAAACAGATTTAGAAGCCTAAAAGTTGAAATTTTACAATAGAAAAATAAAAAAATATGATTTTTGGCAAAAAATGACGTTTTTAACTTAGACGGATACCTTATAGTTATTAAAAATTATTCATCTTATTTTTCCCTAACTTTAATTTAATTTCGCTATATTTTTTTTAATTAGTCAGCATCCTTTTATATCCTTTACGAGATCCTATACTAAATTTGCATTTCACTACAGTATGCATTAAGACTGGGCGATGTATCGATATATCGTGAAATACCGATAAAGAGTACTCCATCGAGACACTGATTTCCAAACTTTGAGTTCGGATCAAGACGTGAACGAACTCTTATGTAGCTAAACTGATCGGCGAACTCTGATGGGAAATCGTCTTTCTAATATCATGACAGTGTTAGATTATACGAGGTATAGTGTTCCTAAAAGTCACGTTCCGACATATAAACATAATCTTCACGATTTTACAACTTCTAGTTACATAGCGCATGCGCAATAAAACGTCCTTTTATAAAAACACCAAACGATGGCCAAATGGATAAAACGTTGCTATTCAGTACCGGAATTCGTGGGTTCGAATCCTACTATTGGTATGGATATTCGTAGTCATTCGAATCGGCTTTAAGCAGAAGGTGGCGGTCTCATTAGCCCTTGTACAGCGGAACAGTAGACCGTAGCACTCCAACTAACTGATATTTGAACATTATCTGTCCGATTTTGCGACACTGAGAGAGAAACATGCGGTATATCAGGAAACAGCAATTTATCTACATCGCGAAATCGTTATTTCGTCCTAATTGAAAAATCCCGATAAACATTGGAAATAAATAAAAGAGAGAAGCACGGAAATTAGGAAAACCTCGACGATTCACTAATACGGAACTTCAAGTTCAACCGCGAGAGGCTGGGTGGGGTCTGCGTCAAGATATTTTTGTGACACGTTTGTATGGAAAAGTTATATTAACTTCCGCGTCCGGCCAGTGCAGGAAATTTTTGTTGTAACATGTTTGTGCAGGCTCGTTTCAAACCAATTTTTTCCCGGTGGTAAAGCGCGGTAAACTGGAAATTGGCTTTACAAAAAATAAAATAAATTAAATTAAAAAAATAAATAAATCTGAATATTCTAGATTGTTGAATTTTCATATTTTCCCGATCTGATTACTATTTTTAATAGGCTGCAAACATTACGTTTCGGGAAGAGTATTGGTCCCCCAGAGGATGAACATCTCATATAAGTGATGATAGTCTCACCAATACGCGAATTTCTTTCCAATTTAGAAAAATTTAGAAATAGCAAGATTAAAAAAAAAAAAAACAATTTTCTAAAAGAATTGGAAATTTTTGAACAGGCGCACTAAAATTTGCAAAAAAAAAAAAAAAAAAAAAAAAAAAAAAAAAAAAAGAGAGAGAGAGAGAGAGAGAGAGCAGAAATCGGCTGTAGAAATCAAGTAGAACTTCACCAAAAAGCGGAAAATTTCTATCGCTGACCATGCTATAAAAGTATTTCTTTTCGTTGGGCACAATTTTAATTGGATTTTTTTTTTCTCAATCTTGAGTCTGTAGTACGAAACAGTAGCAGTATGTCTGAAGAATGAAATTTTTTCTTCTTATTTCATGCACTTTTACCTGACAAAGTAAGTAGGAAAAATAAATATGACATATTCACTCTAAAGTCTAGTATTCAGTGACGTTCTGCGGGAAAAATTCGTCTTAGATTCGTAGAACTAACGTAATTACTAAACGTGCAAAAACTGCAAAAATTTGTAAAATGGCGCAGTTTCTGCTAAAATACCGTTTTTGGGGCAGCTGGGAGCAGATATCGGAAATTGGCGCAGTTTGGCGCAGCCGCAACATCGCTGTTATTATATACAGCTTCGAAATTACTACGTTATTTGAATTTTTGTGTAATTACGATTGTATCCCATTGATGTTTTAAATTTGTGACATATTAAATAAACATTTCACTTAATTTATTTAAGTAACCCTTTTATTGATTTATACAAAATTAAACAGAAAAAAAAATTCCAATTTTCATGCATTATTCCCCAGCAGTTTAAGCGTTTAAAATGTGCAGACTCTAGCAGTAGTTCTCAAGTATGTGTCATCACTAGAGCACACTTGAATATATGGATTCTGTGGTATTCCAATATCCAAATATAAAATTATAGCTACTCCATTATACCCCTTCATTAAAACTGCAACGGTCTTTTTGTCAACAGACCATTGTTTTACGCTGAGAACAGTTTTCTTCCAAAGAACACTCATCTGCTGCTGACCGGTAATCAGGTGGTAGATAGTTTAAGTAAACACACATATAAGCCTTGATTTGACAATCAATTCATATATCTTAGGAAATGGCAGCTGATGAACCAAGGATTATTTTTGAAATACTGGAAATAATGTAATGTACATATTTAATTTCAGTAGCAAGTTTGATGTTCAAGCCGGCCAAAGATCCGCGTGTATTATTAATGGAGGCTGGGCACTTAAAATAGGTTCGTGATCTCAATGTCCACCAAGTTCTTAAATGATTCCTCTGGAGTTAGCCGGACAAACCTAGGTATCCTCTGCTTGGTCTCTAATTCTGAATTACGAGGACTCACTTTGTGCTATCTTAGTAATGTTGTACGCCTATGTGATGCTCCTGTATTAAAATTGGTTAACAAAAATCAGCGGCATTGCATGGAAGCTGTATAGTACTTAACAAGCAAGTGCCCCCGCGTTATTAAAAGAAAAATTATTATCTAATAATAAAAATAATGCATCTAAAAATATGGTTAGATTTCTCAAAAAGAAACAGAATATTGAAGCATCCTGTTCTGGAATTAAAGTGAAGTGCAAGTAAGAAAATAAAATCATTACCTAATTATTACCTTCCCGCAAATACAATGAAAATTATGGTTTTATTTGAACCGAAAGTGATGATTATACTTCGTCACTATGTTTAATATGAAAATGAAAAATGGCAAATAAGTCATCGTCTCCTAGTACATTTTTTTAAAAAATTTTATAACAATGAATTACCAAAAATTTGCATACTAAGTGTCTCCTATTACTTATGAGTCATGGCCATAACATAGTTTCAAAATCAAAAGTCTGTCACGATCTTAAATCCAAAATCAGTAGTAATTCAAACTTGAGCAGTTATTTTAAATGCCTAAGAAATTTCATCTTAGCAGACTACATTGATTCAACGATGTTGACATATATAGGGTACCCACTTTTTTTCCAGAACAAAAATTAAGGACTTTGTAAGGACCAAAGTAACATTTTATAAGAACCTACTTGAAATACACAGTATAATGATATAAACCCTATTTCCTAAGGAACATATTTTAGTGATTATGAACCAGACATGACATGTTCAATAAATGGCCTACAATATTTCACAATTAAGTTTTTTAAAATGCCTAAAAATTAATATAAGAAAAATCTATTTGACAAAAACTAATTTTGAAACATGTGCATCTAAAGTTTTTTGAGAGATCAAACTAAAAATAAATGGTGAAAAAAATACAATATTTATAAACAGTACTTTCGGAGGATTTAAAAATGACTTATATATATATAGCTGATTATACCTGACATTGCCTGGAAAGGAAGAGTTTTATTCTTTTATTACATTCAATACAAGGAAAATAAAACTTCAATAAGTAACTGAAAAATCTAGAACCTCCCACCCTCCATGCTTCGTTTAATTAAAATCTGTATGATTATTAGCTATTAGGAAAGAGCAGCTGACTTTATAAACCTTTTTAGTACGACGAAAGATTATTTATTTGTCAAATAAGTGTAAGAAATTGATCACATTCCAATTTAAAAATTAAGAAGTCTTTAAAGACTTTTGACAAAAATTAAGTAGTTTTAAGGGACTTTAAAAGTGAAAGCTAAAATTAAGGAGTTTTTAAGGGCTTTTTAGGACTGTGGAAACCCTGACATAACAAAAACTCTTTTATTTACAGAAAAACATTTAAGAAAATATATCCATGATCGAGTCATGATCTTACAATAAAAAAACACCAATCACTCTTATCTCATACAAAAAGTCCATCTGTCGTTTGTTAAGGAAAACACTTCAGTAACCTTTCACTTTTAGCAATTTATTTTAAATTAGATAGTTGTTAAAAAATTACTGATTTGTTAAAAAACTAAGGATGCAACATGAAAAGGGTTTTAATGATCAATTTTTAAGAAGCACCTCAAGTAAAGGAGTTTATAAGAAGTGTACAAACTCTGTAATAAAGAAAAATAACTACATTTATTTGATCACAGCCGAGTCAATTTATTTCAATCTTAATGGTTCCATACATCACAGTCAAATGCAGCAAATCTGATTACAAGACATACAGTTGGTACTTTTCACGAGTTCAAATCATACTGTAATCATTTTGAGAAGAAAAAGGAAAAAATCTGAATGCACTAATGATATGAGAGCTTATCTCAAAAGCAGAAAAGTGCAACACTGTTTTCAGTGAAATTATGAAAGTATATTTAAGTGAATTTTACAGACAACTTTCTAGACAGATGCTAAAACACATTTCTAAAATGATGCAGACCTAGTTAATCTTTTTGTTGTAAAATTTGAAAAATAAATAACAGGCATTAAAAATACTTTTAAATGCACTTTAACTGGCATCTGAGATAAACCCACATCTTTGAGAGACAAGTGTACAAAGAGCAAGGTTAAAATGATCAGAAAGAAAATGTAAAAAAGAAAAAAAAAATACAACTGGTCAACAAAAAAACATCAATGAAAAAGTTTAAAAACTTAACATCAATAATATATATACAAAAAAAAAATATTTCTGCACAAAAATGTAAGTAGTACTTCCTTGTGATGCATGAAAAATACAGAAAATAAATACATTTTAGAGCTTCAAAGTTTTCTATTTCATTATGGCCTGAAACATTTACAGTTAAAAACTTGTATCATAAAGGAATTAGAAGTTTTTAAAACCTAGACTTATTTACTTTCTGTTGCGAGTACATATAAGAAGAATATAGTTAAGTCAGAAACTCAATGAAATTTCTTAAAATTTAATGAAAATACAATATTTAATTTTTTATTTTCTAAATGGATTAAAAAAAAATTACAGCATTTTTTGTATTTAAAATAAAATTTAATCAGATATATAATTAGAATAGAAGACTTTGAGCTTTAATAAAATTAAATCATATAAAATTATGACAGAAGACGAAGCTGCAGTTATATAAATATTTTGACATCAAAACTAAACTAAATTTAAACTTGTATAGGAAACCAATAACAACTCCAATATCTATTAACCCTTTGATGCATGGTGATCATGCCATGAAACGATATATTAAATAATTATTTTCTTTAAATTTTCAAAACATGAATTATTTTTTTTCTCTGTTTTTAACACTTTAAACTAGCAACAGAGAGCAGCACTATACATCCCAACATTTTAAATATTAAATGTTTAAACTTTCTAATATAAGTACTTGGCAAAAACAAGAGAATTTTTTTATTTATTATTTTTTTTTTCACGAACCCAAATAAAATCATGCATCTAAACAACACCTAAATTGTTCAGTTTTTTTAATTAATACATCATTTTAATGATAATTAAACATTATTCTTCCAACATAATTAAGTTTTTAAAAGTACTTTTTTATACTGCAAACAAAGGTGCTTTCAGAAATAAATCCCTACCGCAACTAACTCTCCTGAAAAAATATGTAATTCTTTTATGTATATTTAGATATATAAAACTTTTATACGGTTCGTTGATAACATTTTTTAACAACTTTCATTAAATCTCAAAAGAATTTTTAACTTTGCATCAAAGGGTTAAGTAATTTAACTTATAATACAATTAAGGAAAAAATACTGAACATAAAATTTCAAATTAAAATAAACACATCTATAAGTATATTTCTATTATATATTTATACAACAAAATAAAAGATGCAATATAATTCTAAAACAATAATAAATTTACTCAGTTGCTTTGGACGAATATCAAAGTGAGCCTGAAAATTATATAATCTGCTAATCATGAGATTCTTATAAAAAACTGCAAGAAAATGTATGACATTTAATGTAAAACTTTAACATTTTCAATTCAAATATACACATTTCTAAAGGAAATAGTTTCCAACCAAAATGTCCAATAATACTAAGTGATATTTTCACAGTGAATATATATGATTACCTATGGCTAATTTGCAATCATACAATTATCTTTTGGACAGAATTTATTTATTTACAAAATTTAAAAAGAATTTTTATCAAAAGAAAATGGCAGTAACATTTTAAAATGACAAAATAACAATTATAAAATCCCTCGGAAAAATTTGCCAAATATATATATAAAGGTAATTACTTACTTTTGATTATGGTAACAGCTTGGACAGAATCTGTTCAATTCCAATACAAATGTACTAGTCAGTTTGTGCAAGGGATTGTAATTAATGGCACATAAAAAAAACTACAAAGAAAAGGCTACTTATGCAAATGAAGGAATGGAAGTTTAGAGTTCATCCTAACATTAAATTCCCTAAACATATTATTCTTAAAAACAAATACCCAAAAATTGTTAAAATCTAATCTTTTCTTACAGTAACTAAAGATAAACCCAACTCCTTCAAGCATCTTACCTTTACAATCTCAAAATGGACAAAGTGCAAAAAGTATTAAAAAAATTAAAGCAAAAACATCAAACTTGTCCAACAAATAAACAGAGCTACTCAAATATATAAGCACAGAAAAGATATGTATTGAAATTTTAGACGAACAATACATTCAAGTACACAAATATATAAATGCACCGGAGTTATTCATAGAGTACACAAGCAGCATTAATCAAAAGGATTATACAAAATTGGAAGATCTGTAAATATTTCTAATAACCTAAAATAGATTATTACAGAAGGCAACATTTATACAACTTGGACCATTTTAATAGGAAATACAAGATGCACATCAATTAAGCCTACATTTTTCATAACTGTCTCGACTAGAAATCACTTAAAAATGTTTTGTGGCAAAACTTAAAAGAAATATATATTATATATATGGGAAAAAATTCCAATACTACGCAAGAAAAACTTCAAATTTGTCTTAAGCTCCAGTTATAATGAGTAATTTATAATTAACTCAATGTATTGTGCTTTACTTTGAAAGTTATAAAGCTCATTCTAAACTAAATTATATAATAAACTGGGTATTATATTCAGGATGCTATTGCTAAGAAATTATTATTATTATTATTTTCCTGTAATGTCTGCAATACCTACATTACTCCTGTTTAGAAATTTCAACATCAAAAACAACATATAATTTTTATCCAGGATAGAAACCAACCTCCTCTAAGACACATATCGCAACAACGAATTATACTAAAATTCCACGGATAGTTTTCTAAACACTCCATCAATAACTACGAATTCATATGTAAAACATTCATTAAAACAATTCTCAAATACATGAAAAAGTGATAATTAGTATGCAACTTCACAAGCAATCCTTATTTTTTAATACTATTTACCCCCTTAAATGTAAAATAATCTATGTATACAATATTGTAATAAGTAAAACATTTAAGCGAATTATACACAGATTAAAAAAAGGCAGGGAGACATTTCAAAATATGTAAATGTTTCCTGAACTCTATTTCCCCTAAGCTGCATCTTTCATTTGATTCCAACATCTTCTCATTACACGCAATAATGATGGATATGTACAGTCAAGTTTAACAGAAGTATTCAAAAGAAAATTGGTCAAATCCCCCCCCCCCCCAATATTTACCCAATTAAAGATAAAGAAAACTTTTTCTTTTTCTGAAGAACAAAAATTTTTTTTTTACGATATCAAGGATGGAATAAACGTTCTGCCAAAATACAGAATTAAAACCTGGACTGATAATGATATCTACCAGATGTCTGACTAACAATTCATTTACTGTTCACAATAGTTAACATGGCAATGACCTCAAACTTCATTAACAGTTTTTAAAAACATAGGCACTGCTAATGATTGGGCATAGTGAAATAATAACACTTGTCATAGAACCTAAAGAGAGAAGTCATTAAACAACATAGAATGACAGCTGTAGGATTCATCATTCTGGATGTGAAATGAACATACTTTGATAACACATTTGAGTGTTGAATGAAACTATGTATAGAGAAATATACTTCAGCATCTTGTCTCTTACCATTCTTATTTTTCATTCTGCAAACATATACATTATATTTTAGGAGCCTATTTTGAGCCATTCTGGTAATTTACTCAGAAGTTATATATTTACACTGGTCCCAATAAATTAATCTTTAGGCAGATATCTTAGAGGATAAATCCAAGTTTAGGGGTGCATGCCAAATCTTTCACAATAGTTGCTAAATTTTAGCCACCATATGTGTGAGAAACCTTGCCATTATACTATATTGAGATGGCTTAACTATTTTTAATTTTTTAAATATTGTTTTTTTTTGTGTTTTTTGGCTATGTAAATACATAATCAATTTTTTTAGGAGATTAATGTGATTAATACCAACATTTAAACGTTCCCATGTTATAATTATTATTAGATTTGGCCTTTTATTTAGTTTTGCAAGATTTCCTACCTATTATTTCATAGTACACTATGGAATCATGTTATAAACTGCCCATAATATAACATGCCAAATCATTTAGCAATCCTTCTGAAAAGTCATCAAGAAGAAATCGATTGGCCCCCTAAACCTGGATTCTACCTACCTAAGATTTTAAATGACAAAATAGATATAAAAATTAGAAAATAATTGTATATTTAATACTGACTTAAGATGCAAGTGTTTTAAATAACAAGTAATTGCAACAACTATACTTTAAGCTAACATAAGAACACATTAACATGAAATGGAAAGTATAAAAAAGTGGCAAGAGCTTCTAACAAATGGCAAATTTTTAGAATTGATGACCAACACAATAAAACTTCACACATACTAAAAAAAAAAGTATATATAACATTTTCAACAAAAATCACTTCAGCAGAAGAGCTTTTAAATAAGCAACTTTGAATAGACAGAGAAAAAAAAAGCAGTTACAACAAATTTAAAAAATAACTAGAAACCCACAATAAAAATGTACAAAAAGAAAATCATCCCCAAATGCCATCGGATACACACTAATAAAAAGAGTCCCATCTCCTTTCTGCTCTTGTGAAAAATGAGTAATGAACAATGACATGAGCAAGTGGCATTAAAACTTAATAAGTGAATTAAATGAGTTGGCAAGGTATTGAATGATTATGACTGCTACTAACAGTGAAGTTACACAATGGAATGCCCAGAATCATACTTCCCAACAATGCCACTAAATTAGGCTTCTATTAAAAAGCAGAATAGTTACTGCCTCCAATCATGCTGTTCATTCCATGATTCTGGTATCCTCCATTCCCAGCTCCATAATAACCTAAAGGGAATAATTACCTTCAATTAATCATTACAATAAAATATATATACGAGTACAGAAAAACAAAACTTTTATTTTTGAAAGAAATTAATCCTTTGTTTGTATCTCAATAACCCTGAGTTAATCCAATAATGCAAATATGTCAAATCAATCTACAAATTGTATTTAGTCACAAGGTACTTTCAAAAAGGTGAGAAAAGAGACAAATAATACAGAATAAGTGACTAAAAAATGACTAAACATTGAAAAAAAAGGCGATTTTTTTTTCTCTTCTTGATTACAGATGCTATTATTAAGATTTTTCTATTTATTTTAACTCTAAATCAAATGATTCATGCAAGACATGATTTTAACGTCAAATACAAAAAAAAAAGGTTAAGAATTTTGTTTAACACACATTGTTTTTTATTCAAGAAAATCTATAAATTAGATTTGAATACATACAATACATTAATTTTATAATCACAATTTTCTGCATATATTAATGATGTTTCGAAATATGTACATGGCTAGATTAGAGTATCTAAATAAAAATTGTGAAGAAAAAGAAAAAGAGAAATGTGTGCTTTGGCGTAAATTACTTTAATGTATTAAATGTACATTTCAGTACAAATGAAAATTTCAGGAACTTTTTTAGGACTTTTTAAAATCACTAAATTTTGGAAACCATGACTAATTACATTTTAATAAGAAAAATAAGATTAGAGCATCACATTTTTGGTCTTTTATTAAAATATTTTGTTATTAATTCAGATTTTCTTTTTTCAACAACAGACTTTTGCTGTGATACACCATGAAAAAAGTGACTAAAAGTAACTGTTTACTCAAAAAAAGTGATCAATTGTAAAAAAAAAAGTGACTAAAGGTGACAAAAGTGACACAATTGCAACCATGAGTCTGCACAATATAGTAGTATATAGCAAAAAATTTGATACAAATCTTATAATTGAATTTAAAATTTCTTCCAATGCTCATTGTCAATATTGTTATTCTAAATCTGGGGTTGATATACCTCTCAAGTACACTCACTGAGTATGAACAGTTTTCATAACGAAAGCTGCTAACAAAGCAAATAAAGAGTTACTACCCATGTAACATCTGTGTAAAACATCTTTTTTTCTATTTTCTAATTAGTCAGAAATCAACACATGTATTTTGAAATAGACAATCACAATAACAACACTCAGCCCTGCATCAGTTTTGAGAAAAATAACAGCAGACCAGAATTCTGATTTAGGAAGGATGGTTGCAGGGAAGAGATGCTATGTTTCAGAAAGAAAACATTAATTTATTGAGTTATTTTGTTCCTAGTTCCTACATTACTTTACTGTTTAAAATTTAAATTTGAATTCTTTACTTTTGTACACTGCACAGCTTGAAAAAATTCAACAATTAATTTTTTATTATTTGTAGCACTCATAAACTTAGATCTTTTTTTATTTGGTCAATTAAGTTTGTCCGCAAATTTTTAACAGTTCTCTTTAAGTTTGATATACTTCGATTAACGCCTAGTGTCTCTTTTTAGGGGTAGTTAAAAAATAATTTGTAGAATTTTTATGTTTACTCTGAACAATTTTATTTTCCAGCTAAGGTAGATGGAAATCCTATAAACAATCAACCAAATTTTTGAGCAACTGTTATTATTTATAATTTTGACATATGGATTGACATTTTTATAACATTTTATAATTTTTCCTTGTGCATTCCTCTTTTTGTAGGTACACGGACTGAAATCATAAAAAAAGATTTATCTATTATCATAAAGCTTCACTTAACAGTTTGATTTTACAGGTGATTCCAGATAAACCTTGTATCACTTTTTCTTTTCTTTTATAAATGGTATCCTATGATGTTAATAATAGCTAAAATAATAGTTCCTCCTTAATAAGGAAAGGCTCTCACACTAAGTTTAAATTTTACATTTGTTTTACTTTGCAGTTTATAATAATAAACTTAGATTTAAGATATCTATCAACATATATTAGCAAATACACTCACTTCCAAAATTTGAACAGAGAGGAAAATGTTTATTAATACAAGCCAATTAGAATTAAAGAAGTTGAAATTCAATACAAAGGTAGAAGAAAATATGTAAATAAGTTAGGTTCCAGCCAATCATGGTTTCGTCAAGAAATATGCAATTCAGGCAGTCATATAAAGCAGCAAGCATTGTGAAGGATTATAGCAGTTGCATGTGTAAGTACTAATGAAAGGTGTTTACAGTATTTGTATGATTTTTTTTATTCAAGCTAGACATGTTTCTAAAGCTTCCAGAAGACAAATGGACAATATTGAGTACTGATGGATGCATTTAAGCAGGACAGTGTACCTTTGATGTTGCTTGTTTCATTGGCATTCATCATTCTGTCATTTCACAATTAATGAAACAATTCCTAACCAGCCAAACAGCTGTTCAAAGACCTGTAGCCAGTCACCAAGGGTTACAATTCCCATGGAAGATAGATATATTGCTGCTGTAGCAAAATAGAATCGAAGATCAACCTCCACATGTGTGACATCTATGATTGCAGCAGCCATTGTTAAAACCAAATCTGCCACTACTGTTTGCCAAAGGTTACACTTAGTCTGTACATCAGGATACCATAGATTTGTGTTTCTTTATCTGTCTAATACAGAGGGGCATGATTTAAGTGCTTCTGCCAGCATGTGAATTGGAATGTGTGTTAATGGGGCAATATTATGTTCCTAAACAAGTCCAGATTTAACCTACAACTCAATGATAACATTACAAAAGTCTGGAGAGAACACGGTACATGCAATAAGTCTAAGAATATCATACATTCCTAGGTAAAGCATTATGGTCTGGGAGTGAAATAATTGAATTGTCACATCAACCTACACATCTACGGGGACAGCTGTACAGTATTGAGAAGAAATCCTACATCCTATTATGAAACTGTATGCTGCAGCAGTTGGTCCTTCATTCTTTTAATGGGTACAATGAATGTCCCCCTTTATAGCTGCCATTGTTGAAAACTTTCTGGAGAGTGAGGGGATTGCACGTTTGAAGTGGCTGGCTTACTCGCTGGACCTTAATCTAATTGAAAATCTTTGGGATGTCTTCACGCAACATGTAGACATTTACCCCTCCAGCCACTCCCAGAGATTTAAAAAGTGTTTTACAGGAGAAATGGTGATTACTGTGTTTTGTTGTGGTTGATTACCTCATAAAAGCATGATCGACCACTGCACATATTGCATAAAGGTGAGGAGTACTCATATAATTTTTAACACTATAAACATAAAAATTTGGAATAGTGTATATAGTATGTGACCTAAACTCAGAATGAAGATGTGATTTCAGTAACATGCATTTTTCACCAGTTTGTATCCAGTACTTGAGATCTACTTATTATTAAAATAGTCAAATTAATTTTACATTGCAAATTTTTTTATGTTATTTCAAAGTAACATTTTAACAACCATGAAACTGTCCACTTTATTAAAGAACTGAAAGCTTGTATCTCCCATTCGAACAGCATATGTTTAAATATGTAGAAAAAAAAATGTGTATAATTTAACGCCCATATAAGTGCATCATGTGGTGTCTATATCAGATATTTATTTCATAAATAAACAGGAGTTAAATACCTCCTCCATATCTACCTCCACCGTATGGCCCAGGACCTGCTCCCATAGGCTTTGAAGAAGAGTTCAAAAACAATTCTATATAACGATGCTCTGAAAAAAAGAAAAACTAAATTTAGATTGGGTGTGTACTTAAATAGAATATAATTGAAAAAAAAAAAATAAATAAATAAAGACTCTTTGAGCACATTATAAATATCTTTGAAGGTGAAATGAGAAAAGATATGTAATAGGTATTAATTTAAAAATGGGCATTATTTTACAAACAGACAAAAGTATGATGTATTAAAACAATTTACAACATTATAAAAAATGTTTTATTACAAATTTCAACAAACAACTATTTCTTTTTCCAGTATATTCTTTATTGTAATACACAAAGAATTAAACAACAGTATCTAGTATTTAAATATATAAATATATATATATATATTTATATATATATATATATAAATAAAGCATTATTTTTCTTAAATATAAAAATTTAATTATGTTTTATATGGCAATAAAAAAAAAAATTTTAACATTAAAGACCTTATGGTAAGAGACCTCAAAATTTGTAATTTTTTTACAAATCTGCATAAAAGTGAAGATTTTATCTCAAAAAAAATTTAAGAGTATCTGCTCCTCAAAAAAATTTAAGCTGTTTCACTCATTTATTGTGGCTTTTGCAAGAAAAAAAAATTTAAAAAAAGCTACTAAATATGGATCAACAATCATGAAATGGAAAATTCAAACCACAAAGAATATCTTTTATATTTCTGAGGTCTGTGGATGATCTTTTCAACAGAAATAATGTGATCATATATAACAACACAAAAATGTAAAATATCCTTTTCGCTAGGTACAATATTGCAGGACATTTCACAGGTTGACGAAGATATGCCTACAAGAAGATGAAAGGAACTGAATAATAATCTGCATATCTGGTATAAACAATTTAACAATATCAAAAAATTTTCCTTATAATTATAGTGCACAACAACTGACTATGGTTTCCAGTTCTAATATGAACTGTAAAATTATTTTTCTGTGTTTTTAATGATATCAAGACAAATTTCATTGCAAAAAATGAACTGCTGGCAGCATAACATGAAAGTCAAAAAGTGAAATTTTATTTTGAAGCTAATAATTGCAATAAAACAACATTATCATTGAATATATATATGAATTTGAATGATAATATAACAATAAATAAAATTACATTGAACCATATGATTCATGTAAACGTTCTTTGAAGTGCAAAATTATCTGTAAAGTATGAACAGTGAAAATAGAGGATGCAACTGTCTGCATCCAATGCTAAAAGAGATAACAGTGATTCTATGTACTGACAGCTTGCATCAATCATCATTAAAATGGCATTTGCATTTACATCCTTAATTGTGGAGGAGCAGTGAGCAGTGATAAGATTTCTTTTAGCAGGAGAAAAGTTGAAGAAAACCATTTGGAAATGCTGAACATCTATAGAACAGACTGTATTGACTGTAAATATGAAGAAAAGTGGTATAAACTGTTTAAAGATTGAAGGGCTTCAAATGTGCTGTATTCATTGCTGATGGAACTCTACAAGACAAGGCTTTTCAAACTCATAAAATGCTTCAACGTAAATGGCACTTTATCTTGAGATAAAAAAATAATAAATTTGTAAAGCTTTCTTATCTGTTTCATATTTACATATAAGTGCTTTCTTTATAACTGTTTTCAATATTATATACATTACTTATTAATATCTATGTGATTTTTTTTTTTGGATTGTTTTATGCTTAATTTAAAAGAATCAACCTTAAACTTTGAATTCAACAAAAAAATTTATAGCAGTCTATTTGAGGTCTATGAGAGGTAATATTATAAATATATACAACCGTTTTATTTTGTTTCGTATCACTATGACTACATTAAATGTGCCTATATAATCTTGCTGTGAAGCTTAATACATAATAATTTGCCAATGTAAAATTTATTTCTTTACAAATTTCATTTTACCCAATGCAAGTACCTTCTTTTACCTTGCATCATTAAAAAAAATATTTACAAGTATAAACATATTTATTTTGTTTCATTTCCTCTCTCATTTTTGTTCATAAATTTTTCAAAGCAACTGCTTCCTTATTTATAAAAACAGATAATTGCTGTCTTACATATATAGCGATTTCTTTTGTATTTGTGCTGCAATATGCACATCTTCTTGTGCATTTTTAATGTGTTAATTTTTTAATCCATTTTCAATAAAATTTTAGTTTTGTAAAGGAGGATTCGTATCTTTAGGTGTTTGTTTGCTATTTTTAATGTACATAGGACATTTTTTGAAAAAAACTGAAGAAATTGAGGAAATTTTTTAAGCAAAAAAAAAAATTATTTGCAAAATATAATTGCCTCAACTATTAACGAATGAAACATCCACTCCAGACAAAATCTAAGAGTGAACAGATAAAATTGCTTCAAACCCTTACATTAAATTATCTGCAAAAAACACATACTGTGCCAAACTAATCCACAAAAACAGAAATCAAAACACAGCTGTGCTCTCAATCCATTGAAATATTATACAAGCCACGAAGCGACATCGCGACAATGCTTTTCAAGACGGTCAGTGATCCCACTTTGCACACCTAAAAAAAACGGTTTTTATTCTTTTTTCAAAGAATTTTAAAATTCTATAGAATAAATAGATTGGTCATAGCCGACATAGTACTAAATATTATTTTTCTAGTAGTCTTTTTTATATGAAAAGGAATAAAATTTCATTCAAAAATGAAGGTTTTTTATATTGGAAAATATAATACAAATATATTTGAATAGTGCTTGCCATCTAGTAATAAAAAAGAGTATGTACAAAAAAAAGAATTTTTTATTGATTTTGTGTATAACACTTAATAATTGAAAATGTCCCACTATCACTGAACGTTGGGTTATACATGTCAAATTTTTTTAAAAATATGTCAGATATTCAAACTGTTACAATATCAATTTTAAAATATTTTCTATCAAAATACTTGTTTATGAAAGGAGTGAAATCTTGTACATTTTCTATAATTAATTATCAAAATTTATGCATTTTCGTTAACTTTTTATTTATATTTACATACTTCTTTACAATTTTCTGCTGCCATGTTTATTAATTCTTGCAAGGAAAAGACTTATTCAAATAATTTCACTTCATGTAAAATTTATTTCTTTCATTGCAAAAATCATTTTCAATCTAGATGCAATCAATTGACCACTGTAACTTGTAAAGTAAAAACTCATCCAGTTTGCCACTTAAGTATGCATATGATTATGCTAGTGAAGTCAAATACAAATACCAATCAGCTGATTTTTTTTTTCTTCCTCTGGCTGTTTTCTCTCTATGCCATAGCAGTGGCATATTAATTTTATTTGCTCATGCTAGCAAACACTACTACCATCACATCAAAGAATGTTGGTAGATCTACTTCCCTGAACAGTACCTATTCCTTTTATCCTAAACTATTCAACTGAACATAATGTTTACCAGAGGAGGTAGTATATTTGTTTTTTAGTCTACAATAACATTTTTGTTAAAATTAGATTTGTTTCAAAGGTACGGTAGCGGTAACTTTAAGACTTGTTGAATTGTTTAAGACTTTTCAAGTTTATTTTGTGAAATGTTCGTCAATAAATTTGTTAATTGTTTAACTCATTAGTTATTTATTATTTAATGTACATCAGCAACCATTGAACAGTAATATTTCATAAGTTAAATATAAATTCTTCCTTCTTATCAGAAACTGAACTTTACTTTATGTAGCTCCTCTGCAATAAACTTTTGCTATTGTAAATATTCATAGGCATGCATTTGTACTTAAAGTTTGTTTCAAGCTAATATTTTTTTAGCCAATGCATAAGTAGTCACAGTATTGTGACAAGAATCCAAGAATATTTCCTTTTTCACTCATTTTTTTTCTATTTAACCAAGAATTTTTTTTCTTTGTTACAGAAGTTAAGAGTATTTTATAAAAAAATTTTGAGGTTCTTATGATAAAAAAAAAAATTTCTAATTAGAATCTTGTCTTGATTTTAAATAACACTTACGCATATGAGCTTTATCTTTTGTCATGGCTTTAACAGCATCTTCATGGGTGGCAAATTCAACATCAGCTTCCCCAGATGGACGGCCACTTCTGTCATTACGTAGACGGACACTCACAGGAGTTATATTTAATGGCCTAAAAAACTGTTAAAAAAATTGTATCACTTTCAGAAGCAAAAATAAAATAAAATAAAATACAATCGTTTCTACTACAGGGTGTATTTGTATTACAGTGTATTACCGGGTGACATTGTTTCCCCCCTTTTTTAAATGACATAACAAAAATAGTCACTCTGAGTTTTGCAGTTTACAAATTCTAAATATGGTGGTATAATTTTTCCCTAAAGAGAATAAATGTGACTCTCACATATCCTAGTAAAATTCATTAATGGCATAACCAGTTTAAAACAACATTTTTAATGTAAGGGTAAAAGTTCAGGATGACTGAAAGTAACAATAAGTTGGATATAAGTCACATGACAAATTGAGCTCACATTGTACGATTATAAGGTAAAATAGAAATGTTACTGCATCATCTACCATGTATCTTTTTTTTATATAATTACTTACAGTTAAAATGCAATTAAACATATTTAAAACTAGTACATACTGTTATGTACACTCAGTATTTTACATTAGTATAATTGTTTTTGATTTAAAACCTAAAATTAGTAACTTCAAAGACTGCAAAACAAAAAATATCAAGTTACAAGAAAAAAATTCTTTAAAATACAATTATAGATGATTAAGGAATTGTATAAAAACTTGATTAAATACTTTGAAGGGCTTGCCTATCAGTTTGCCAATTTTGAGAAATTTTATAATTTCACCCACTGAAAGGGCAAAATGCATATTCAGACTGAGGGCGTATTTACAGGTTTAAACATGAATCCTAGTACATAATATTAATATAATGAAACTTAAGCATAGTAAGAGAAAATAAATAAGGTTTGAGATGTTTTCTCTCTCCTATGCAGAATTAGCATAAAAACGCAAAGTTCATAAAGTATAAAAATCATTAAATTTTTAGACACAGATAATCATATAAACACATCATCCAAACAGAGTTTTTTCCCCCTATAGTCACATATTTACGTTCCCCCCTTTTTTTTTTTTAATTTTCTTTCTAATTCCTGAAAGATTTGTCTCTTATATTTTGAGATCCAACAATTAATTTCAAAATCTAAATAGTTCAAAATGACATGTGTATAATAATCTTAAAGTGGAACTACATTCTGTACAGTGTGCAACTAAAATTTTCAAGTCGGTAAAAATGCAAATGCAACATGATTAAGGTTTTACTGATAATGATTTGTGTTTTATACTCAAAAAAGAGGAGGGGGGAAGTAAGTCACAAAAGGAAAGAAAGATATACAATATATTGATAAAAGTTAAACTATACTAATGTTAATTATACTATAACTAAGCAATTAATATTTCATTGCCTTTTCTCATTTAAATATATATATATTATTTTCAGGGCCCAGAGTAGTAAAATATTACTTAGGTCTTACATCATAAATATCTTGTTCAATGGCTCGGAACGGTAAACCTCTCATATGGACACAATGACCAGTACTTCCAAACGATCTTCCACCTACTGGTCCAAAACCACCCCCAAACCGACCATTCATAGAATTATTCATACGGCCACCATAACCATCTGGAAAAAAATTATATTTATAAAATTTAAGTCAATAAAATTCAAAACAAAAATTACAACATAACATTCTTTACTTCAGAATATTGAAAAAAAAAAATAAAAAGAAAATAAAACTTTCCAAGTGACAAATTATTTTCATAATGAAGGAAAACTGAGGGCTAACTATAGTGCTGTATGATGCTACATTTTTAACTCACTAAAATATTTATTTATACAATTACAGTTTCAAAATTTTTTAAAAAATCCTTTTACTTCAATAACTTGACAGCACAGGGTAGGCTCTGGTCTTCTCATGGAAATTTCTCCAAGCCAACACTTTTTTAGGATCAATCCTTCAGTTTTTTATCTTTGTCAATGCAATTGAAGCATCTAAGTGTGGGCGTATTTTAGATTGAGTGGACATAGACTTAGCCATAAAAATTCTTGTCCACTTTCATTTGGACCAGCTCATTTCAATCCTCAAGTTTTATAAGTATGAGTTTTATAAGTTTAAAAGTATGATACTATTTTTGATTTAACTCCAGCTACTATATAGTTTTATTTAACATTTATATTAGGCAATAAAAATGTATATTTAATATATAAATCAAAAGTAATACAATCTTTAAGTATAGAAAAATAGTATGAAGAATCTAAACAATCCATACATTTCAAAAAGCAATTTATGATTTTTTTTTTTAATAAATAGTAGAGTGTATACATATTTATAATTGAAATACAAACGTACAATATCAATTTCAGATTTCAACACAAACAAACATAATCTGGGTATTAAATTTTCTGAAATTTATACATCATTATTTCCATCTGCAACCAAAAACAGGTTCTATATACATCAAATAAGCCAATTTATATTTAATCTTTTCCTATTACATTTCTTGTTTGTTTTAATTTATGAGCCCAAGTTATTGGTCAAGCTTAAGCTATTCCTAAAATTAACATTAACTCAAAAGTGCACAGGCCATATTGTTTTATGCATGTGTACATATTAATTTATGTTAATATAATTTTACAAAATTTCTTCATTCATTTCTATAAATTATTTAATAAAGAAACTTAAATGTAAGATAGCCATGATTGTTTTAATTAAAAATAATTGAGATGAATCTGTTTTGAATGTTAATACGAAATGATTGGTATTTTGCATACAAACTTTTAAGTAAACTTTTAAGAAAGTAAACTTTTAAGAAAGATAATAAATGGAGATTTTTACAATGGTGATCTTTATAACCATATATTATGGTGGTTTTAATACATAATCTAAGTATTTTGAACCAAGACTACTTTTTGATAGATTTCTAATTACATTATTACAATACTTTTTTGGATATTTTTTATTTTACCAGATCAAAATAACATTTATACATAATTTCCAATTAAAAGAAATATAAATACCTTCTCTAATTTTTTTATTTAAACATTACTTCTATCTCTATATATAAAACCTCATACTGCTACAACAAATGTGTATGTGTGTATAAATATTGATATGTTTGACCTATTGCCTGTGTCTACAAACAGAATAGCTCTGTGTTATTAATAGTGCACTTATAAATTTGAAATACATTGAGATAAGTTGAAAAATATTAAAAATTTATTTTACATATCTTTTTATTTTGATTCTGTGTATTTCTGCTTCTATGAAATCAGAGTTATTTCCAAAAATGAAAACATTTATATGCTTTAATTTTTTTTTTTTTAGATTGTTGGACTGTTCTTTAGTAAGTGAGGGTAAGAGAGATTTTTAAACAAATGTAGACATATATATTATTGAAATTGATAAAATTGTTCTAAAGGTCAGAGTAGAAATAAATATTGAAGACTAGAAAATTTTAAAATACGAGCAAAGTCCAATCCGGAAATGGGAAGCACTTGATAACAAAATTTTAACATTGAATATCATGAACTGTGACATCACAACCAATCAAGGAGCGTTTTGAAGTCATGTGGTTTTCTCTTAACTTTAAAATTAATTTTTAAAATGATGAACCCAGTTTTTTACATTTTTGAGAACATTTATCGAATTAATGAGTATGGAATTATCAGAAACATTAAGTTATTCTATTCCCCCACATGTACAAATTCCTCATTTGTAATTATCAATCACCAAGCAACATGTTTTAGATATCAAACTTTTAGAAGGCATTTCTATAAACAAATTTTATAATTTTGTAACTGTAGAACTTCTTAAATAGCAGTAAAATCTATACCTTAATAGTCTGTAAAGTTACAATAATTTTCTTTAGGTTTAGTTTTAGAAATGTCTAAAATCTCATGATTTAAATAACATATACACTGTATAAGGTTATTTTTTTTTAAGTGGACAATTTTTAAAAAATGTATTAAATAGTAAAATTTCAGGGTGATGATCGAATAGGATGAGCTTTCTTTCGTATCTGAGCCAGTGGGTTTGAATTCTACCTTAGATTAACAGATATATAACCATTTAGTTTGGTCTGAGAGCGCTAGAGTTTACTTTTATGTTACCTGACAGCTAAAGACATTGGAATTTAGTACTTAAAGATGACTCTGAATGGCTACGAACAAAGCTATGGGATTCAAAGCTGTGGCAGCGTCCTACCAATTTAGCTCTAGGGCCGATTTTTATCGGGATTGCTACCAAAAGTTCCAATTCTTCATTAACTTCAATGCATGTGCAAAACTTTAAAAAAAAATTGGTGCGGATTTTTCAACAACCAACTTCTGAGCATATCCAAAATTCTGTAATTTATTTGCAACAGTGTCATTTTTTCAAAAACACTGCATGTGGCAGAAAAGTTCTGTCAATAAATGAAGTACCATTTGAAATAACTATCGAAATCTCAATACCATTACACGATATTAAAAAATATCTATATATAAAACAGCATTACTATTGGTCTACATGCACATGTGTTCAAGGAATATTTATAAGGAAAGTATGCAGGCTGTTAAAACATAATTCTACCATATGAGAGCCCCATATTAAGATCGCAGTATTGACTATAATGGCCCATTAAAAAAATATGCATTTTCCTGAACCGAAATCCAGAAAACAGTTGTTTCTCACCAAAACCATACAACTATGGCTTAGTTGTACTATTATAACTTGAATTACATAAGTACAGGATGTTTTATTTATGCAGAACCACACAGCTTTGACCTTGAAGCTTGTTTTGTGAGAACAAACTGATTACACTTTTTTTCCCTGCTCTTTGTAAAAAAAAAATTTTTTTTGAACGCAGCAAAGAGAAAAAAAAGGGGGGGGGCTCCTTTCTTTATTTCTTTAATTTCCAAAAAATAAAAAAAAAAAAATCTGTGCTTTTGGAACAAACCTACAAGAAGTTGCAGACCTGAACCATCCCTGAATTCAATATTCGATGTGGCAGTCCATTTTTAAACGCACGGGCCAGAGTAACGCTTCTTTACCCTCCTCTTGAATTCAGAAACGGGTTAAACAGATTTCTCGAAACTACATTCAACAAAATTCAGGTCCAGTTTTAGTTTTGACATTTAGATCGTTATTTGCTAACTTTCAAATACCTGTACCACCAATAAATAGCCAAAGACTTTTATTTTTGGCAGGGAGAGGGGGTGAATATACCACAGAAAGAAAATACTAGAAAAACAAAAATGCTATCAAAACATGTGAAAGACAATGTATGCAATCCGTTCTGCTGTTACATAACTCCATAAATGTTGAGATAGAAAAAAAGGAATAAAAGGAGTGAATGTCCCAAAGAAAAAAGGAATAAAAGATGTGAATAGCCAAAAAAAAAGGGGGGGGGGGTATGTTGTGAAATAAGGGAAAAAAAGAGAGATTTTTGGAAAAAAGGAAAAAGAGGGGAAAAAAGATGCACTGTGGTGTCTGAAATTATGACTTTTCATTAAATCAGTGTAATTAAGAACATATTTTATGGCTTAGATCGTAATGGTCTAGTGAATCAAAGTATTTTTAATGTTCTTTTTAAAGAAAGGGCTGAGATGAAAACCTGTTAGCCAAATCATAATAAGACACTACTAGAACGAAGCTATGAACAAAGTTCTAATCACTTGGCTTTTTTTAAAATCTTATATTAATCAATTTATGTTTTCAAACTAACCAAAAGAAACTTCATTTAAAATATTCTTTAAAAAAAAAAATAAAAAAAAAAATTTAATAAAATGCATCAAAATATGCAAAAACTTAAATTCTAAAAATTTTTTTAAACTCTTACCCATGTTTCCAAAACCACCACCACCACCAAAACCAAATCCACCATAGCCATTTCCATAATTTCCATTATATCCATTATAATCATCATCCATAAAACCTTAAAAAATTACAAATGTAATTATAAATTTTGCAAAAGTAAGTTATAATTACTTCTATAAAACTTGATATGTATTTGTATTTGATACTTAAAAACACTCTACAATATGTTTATCAACACAATAAATAAATAAAACTGTTTAACAGTTTTATAAGCTCTTTCCTTTTAAACAATATAACAAAATATTTTTTTAATGTAATGGGGGAAAAGATTTATATTTATTTGAAACACACAGCATCTTAATTATAAAAATAAGTTATAAAATAATGTATGATACAATTTAATTTTGCTTGGTTTCTAAATATAATATTTAAAATAAAAATTTTCTACTTATTTGTTCTTTCTGGTATGATAAAAAAAATTTAAAAATTTCATCTCTAATTTTTTTAAGCCTGCCAAACAATTATGTTTATATAAAATATAAATGTTTGATAAATAATGTTAAATTGTAATAAAGTGTTATTGTTTCTACAAAATGTAAAACAATATTGCATATTCCTCACCATATTCAGAAAGTGAAAATAAAAAAATACTTTGATATAATCAAACGAAACTTTCAAATCCATATGAATAAACAAAAGTTTATATAAAGAGAGAATCAATTAGCAGGCAATAGAAACAAATTTGGCCCTTGACAAAGATTTTCTTCAAAGTATGCTTTCTCAATTCATTTAAAGAAATATGTTTACAACCATATTTTTCTTTTAAATCTCAGTAACATATTAAGCTAGAAAATTTTTAAAGCCACAAATATTAAATCTAAAAAGTAGTACTGGCAACAGTAGCATTTTTACTTTTTTAACTTTAAATCATTAATACATACAGGAAAAAATATGCTATAAACTTTGCTAAAAGTTTATTTTTATTTTTATTTTTATTTTTATTTTTATTTATTTTTTTTTTTTTTTTAAGAAAAGAAAACAATATCAAATACATGAAGGAAATCACACTTCATCACTTAAGTCCATACAACTTATCACTTCAGGCCACACTATTTGTAAAAGCCTTTAATCTATATAATTGGTAAACAAACAACTGCAGCTCTAAATAGAGTTTCAACAATAAGTTAAAAAATTTAATGGTTTTTATAAATACACATAATTTTTAAAGACAGCAAAAAGAGTAACAGTACCTTATTTTGAGATTGAAAAAGTATAAAGGAATACTTAAAGGCAAAAGCATATAGAAAGACATGGTTTCTTTTGCCTTTTCAAATCGGATCAAATGCAACTAATCCAAACTATACTACATGGATAAAAATAAATTATATTTAAAAGATAAAATAACTTTATTTTTCTTTCAAATCAAAAATACTGTTTAGAGATGTACAACAAATTGCATATAATAAACAGATCTTATGATTTGTCTGATAAACAAAAAAAAAAACTCAATAGTTTAAAAATAAACTAGTGACCACATCGTCCCAAAAATTTCATTTATCAGCTTATAGAGAACAAAGTCACCAAAACAGTTAAGATGACAACTACATAGTAATAAACTTAAAATAAACTCTATAGGCTTGCAACTGGTGAGGTACTTTCAAAAAGGTGAGAAAAGTGACAAATAATACAGAATAAGTGACTAAAAAGTGACTAAACATTGAAAAAAAATAAAAGAATTTTTTTTCTCCTGTTGATTGCAGAGGCTATTATTAAGATTTTTCTATTTATTTTAATTCTAAATCAATTGATTCATGTGAGACATGATTTTAGTGTCAAATACAAAAGATGGTAAAAATTTTGTTTAACACAACTCAACATTGCTATTTATTCAAGAAAATCTATAAATTAGATTTGAATACATACATTAATTTTATAATCACAATTTTCTGCATCAATTTTCTGCAAATCTTATATTAATGATGTTTTAAAATATGTACATAGCTAGATTAGAGTATCTAAACAAAAATTGTGACAAAAAAGAAAAAGAGAAATGTGTGCTTTGACGTAAATTACTTTAATGCATTAAAAGTACATTTCAGTACAAATGTAGATTTCAGGAACTTCTTTATGACTTTTTAAAATCACTAAATTCTGGAAACCATATGACTAATTACATTTTAATATGAAAAATAAGATTAGAGCATCACATTTTTGGTCTTTTATTAAATTATTTTGTTATTAATTCAGATTTTCTTTTTTCAACAACAGACTTTTGCTGTGATACACCATCAAAAAAGGAACTAAAAAGTACTGTTTACTTAAAAAAGTGACTAAAAGTGATCAATTGTAAAAAAAAGTGACTAAAGGTGAGAAAAGTGACAGAATTGCAAGCCTGACTGTAGAAATTAGTAACGTTATGAAATATATGTTCTTAATAAAAAAAAACAATGATACTACAGACAAATAATATTTATACAAGTTCGTAATTTCAAGAAAGGGAGGAGAGAGAAAGAAAAAAAAAAAAAGAAAATTAATATATCCTTAAAAAGGTTTTATTTTAAATAAAAAAAGAGGAATTTTAGTTAATGTTTCAGCATTAGATTGATCCTTAAAGCACATATTAATTAAAATATCAAAGATTACATTACAACAAATTTTAAAGATTTGTATTACCTCTAAAATTGCGACCTCTCCCCATAGCATATCTGTTCATCATTCCACCAAAGCGATCAGATCTGTCATATGGGCCTGGACGATTTGGTATAAGAGGCCTCATCTTTGGTCCAGACATTCCTACAGCAACCCTAATTTCTTGCAAACTGCTCTTGAATATTTCAATATATCTATGCATTTTTAAAAAAAGTATAAAGCAGCATATTCTATTGTCTAAACAAGCTTGAAGTAATAAAAGTAATAATCAACAAATAAACACAACCACTTCTGTCAAAACCTCTTAAAATGTTAAAAAAAAAAAGTTCCAAAAGATTCAATTTTAATATATTAGAAGTTAGCTATTAAATTATCGCAACATCATTATAACAAAAAAAAAAATGTTACAGACCAATAACATAATATTTGTTAAAATTTGTTTGGAGTTATCATGTTTTAAATTTTTATGTCTGGAGAAGGTAAAAAGAAATTATACTTAAAAGGTCCTTCATTTTATATCAATTTAGAAAAATATTAACAGAGTTAAACTGAAAAGTTAAAAAAAAATTATAAGCAATAGATTCATAAAAAATGCACAACAGTATACGCAGTATCATATAAAAAATAGGTCACAAAAATAGGGTAGGAAAAAACACAAATTTTAAAACAAGGATTTGATCAAGATAATGGAATCTATTACCTTCTTGATTAATCTACTTTATATTGTTAAAAGCCAATGTTCATTGAAAATATAAAAATTGTATGGGCAAAGTGATATATTTATATCAAAACATTTTATGATACAAATAAAAATATCTGAAACATGGCCTTTTGCAATGAAACCTAAACTATGTTGAAAATATATAATCTTCATTACTGTCAGGGTCAGGGTATATTTACTGTAAATTTATTGTTTTATATAAAAAAAAAAAAAACTGTACAAAGATGAATGTCAATGTTCACACAAAAATAACACAGTGCTACTTTAATACTTATAGTTAAATATTTTTATTAAGAATAAATTTACCTTAAATAAACCTTTCCTACTTTACTCCAAAGAAAATTAACCAAAAAGTAGGTCATGAGAGTAGTGGTTGGTTAACATAATAAAAATTTACTAATTAAAAACTAAGAAAATGAAATAAAAACCTATTTTCTGTTCAACTTCTATTTATCAAAAAGGAAAAAGCAAACTTTGATTTTTTTATAAAAGAAAACTAATTAGTCACCCTTTATTTCATCAAAATTTGCTTTTAATAGTTACATGCATTTTCAAACATTTTAGATATGAAGAAATAACTTAAAATAACAATTTTGTTAAGTTCTTTGGAATAAGCAAAAAACTAAAATACAAAAAATCCAGTTATCAGCCTTAGAAATAAATAAAAGAAAAAGAAAAACATCTAACACATTCAAAACTACAGTCATTACAATAAATTTTTATATCATCAACATTTGATTTTGAGCAGTAAGTATTTTAAGTTTCAAAGTTACTTTCCTCATAAATACATACAGACATAAAACTGAAACTAGTTAAGATTGTTTCAAGCATGATCTCCAAATGGGTATTACTGTTGAAATGTAAACACCAACATTTTTTTAGATTACAATAATTTCTCTTTTACTGCATACAAGAACATAAAAATTAGATGCCCTGAAAAATAGCTATCGAGTCTAAATGGAAACACTACAAAATAGAGTTGAAGAGAAAATAGCAGAATTATGCAAAGAATTTTAACATTTAGGCATTATGTGCTTCTAGGCAAAAAATGATCACAGAATATTTATTGAGCAGTGTAAAACATTCACACAATGGTCAGAATCAACATGTAATGCCAACTTTTTAAAACCTATCCTATGTACAGTTAAAGACAATATTTTAAGTAAATTTTAAAATACTTATCAAATTTATAACTGATAGAGATACCTAGATACGAGAAAATATTCAATTAGGCTGACATATATAATAAAAAATAAAAAACCCATCACCCACTTTATTTCCTATGTTACATCATAAATAACGAATAAAAATGCAGTAATTAGAAAGACTACCAATGTTTCTTTATATGGTAATGAAAATAGTCTGACTCTAAATATATGAAAATTTTCTAACTCTTAGACCTTGATTAAAATTTAAACTAAAGAAAAATTTCTTTTACTATTTTTCATAACATAACCTATTAGGTCAAAAGAATGAAATATGAATTAAAAAAAATAATTAAAATTAGAAACATAAGAATCTTTAAAATGCTCTTGTATAAATTAATCAAATGTAAATGATCAAAGTAAAAATGCTATAGCAAAATTATGGCATATTGCTAAAGAATTTTTAACACAGAAATTTACTCAATGTATTATTCACTTTTGTGATGAGAATATGAAAGAAATAGAATTCCACTTTGAATCAAGTGCAGATTTATCTGAAGATTACATGAATATTTCATAAAACCTATAATGTAAACCATTTGAAAACCCTTTTCCAAATGTCCAAAAATAAAGTTTTTTTTTTCAACATAAGAAAAGATATAAAAAATATAAATGCTGATTTTGACCTTTTTCCCCCATATCTGTTGAGCAATAAATGGAACTTTAAGTCAAACTGTGTAAAATAACCTAATAAATACTCCCTCTAAATTTACCTAGGAAAGCAAATGGCTTAGATGATTTTTTTTATCATAGTAAAACACGCTTATTCATCTTAGTTTTCTAAAAGACAAACAAGTTTATTCTGAGAAACTAAAATTTTTGTGTGGATAAAGAAAATATTTTACTGGCAAATAAGAAAATGAAGAGATTCATTTAAAGGAAAAATTATAAATAGCAGTATAAATAAGTCTCTTGAATAATACAAAACATAAAAATAATGATATCGACTTTCTGACTACCAGTCAGAAATGTAATCATATAGAACTAAGTTTATGAGATTGATTATATGAAAGGATAAAAAAACTAAATGATTCAATTCCCTAATAATTAAATACTTTAATTTTAGTATATAATACTTTTCCTTAGATAAATGTAGAAAAAGAAAAAAAAATTAAGGGGACACAGTACTCTTTAAAGAATTTTTTTTAAGTATAACAGTAAACATTGTAATTGTTTTGTATTTTATACACTAATTTTAAACCATGTTCAGGAAAATACCTGTTTAACATTTAATTTAATTAACATTTAGAATTTTTTTTTTAATTTTTAAAACTTTTTTATACAATTTTCTACATTTTCAAATACATTTTCCCAACAATTATGATTTATTACAGCATGAATTTTGAGATACCTCTAAAATTATATTTTATAAAAAATATTTTACTGAAATGTATATAGTGAAAGGAAAAGAAATTTGGCAGTTTCTTCTTTATATTTGCATATAAAAAAAGAAATAAGCAATACATTGTTTATTCCCTACAACAGTTTTACTCTACTCATTGTAAAAAACCTGTATAAAAATTGAAACATTTATATTTTAAATTTTAAAAAAGCCTTAGCATTTTGGATGTATTAAAGTTAAAAACATGGAGCCATTTAAAGTTTTTATTTGTTTAAGAAAGCCTCTTTAAATAAAATAATGTACAAATTATCTATATAATTATAGTAAACCATATAAAACATCAAACTTCAATAAAAAAAATTAATTCTTAAAAAGTAGTAAAAAGATTAGCACGATTTTAAATGAGTGTAATTCAAAGAAAAGCAAGCATAAAAAAAAAAAACAAAAAAAAAGTAAATACAACTGTGGTATGGCCCAAACTATGATTTCCAAATGTAAACAATTGAAAACAGTTAAGTAAAACCACCATCCCGTTAAGCTACTCAGCTTCATTGAGCAAACAATATTAAAGAAATTAGTTTACTTTTGATGCTAATACAAAAAATGCCACATTCATATTAATAGAATAACTGTCCCTTTAAATTTCTGACTTTACTGCAAAAATGTAAATAACTTTTGATATATTGAAGATACAGATTTAAAATTTTGTATGCATGTGCAGAAAACTCAGACCAATTATTTGAGGCAATAATAATAATAAATAATAAAATATTGATATTTTGAGGCTTTCCTTTGGTACTGTACCCCCTTAAACAAGAAAAAATATTTTTATGATGAGTGAAACTACATTTAGCTAATTATTTTATAACTAGGTAATGAGAAATAAATTATGTAAAACATATGAATTAAAAAAATTATATCAACAGTTGAAAATTTAATAACACTAAAAAAGGTTATTTTATTTTACATGCAATGCTAAAATATCACAATTCAGAATAATTTATTTAAGAGAATAATAAGATTAAAAAGAAATTTATACATCAGAGCAAAATACTTGAGAGACTGTTGCTTTCATAAAAGTGAAAAATATAAAATCCTACAAAACAGCAGCTTTTACAGAAATTTTAGGAAATGACATAATGCTCAAGTAGAGCTTTATAAAAACTGGAAATGAGTCATGAATTGTTTCACGTAAGTTATAAATTAAAACACAATTCGAAATAGAAAAGAATTTTTAATAGTCAAGAAAAACTACATACATTTTTATCAAATTTCTTTAATACTGTAATTTTATCAACTTGCAAAAAATAGTGTTAAATGAAACCAGTAAATATAACACCAATAAAATGTTTCATGAAAGATCTCCTTATAATATCATACAAGACATTAAAAAAAACATGCTTAAAACTACCTTTTACCAGTACTTAGTTTATTTAGGAATACAAAATTGGAGAAAACTAATGGACTTCTACTTAGAACAAAATGAGATTGAAACACTAGTAATCTTAAAAGCATTCTCTCAGTACAAAACACACACTTTCAAACTTTTATCAAATAAAGAATAAACAATTTCTACATTAACAAAAGATAAATAATATGATAGAAGCTGAACAGATAAATGGCTTGTATTAGGTAATGTTATAAAAGAAAGAAAGTAACAGGCCCCAAACACGGAATGAGACCGCTCGAGTAGCCCGTGAGTGCCCACCTGTGCCCAATTTTTTCCTTGTGTTTCCCCATCGCCTTTTCTGCTATTTCCCTGGATGAAAACTGCACATATGCTTCCCCAGTGCTTCGCCCCTGGTAGTCAGTCGGGAGGGAGATACCATTCGGAACAATCTCCAACCCTTCAATTGAAATCCAACCCATATTCATACATTATCAGAAGATAAAACAAACAAAACACTTCATAATTATTTTATATAAACAATAAAAATGACCTCTTTAACTAATAAATAATAAAAAATAAGCATAATTTCTTTTATTTGTAACTAAAATACAAAATACTAAACAACATGAGATTATCCAGAAATAACTTGTAACAGAACATCTCAGTTATTATTTATAACATATTAAAATTTGTTTACTACAGTCTATAAATCTGAAGCTTTACATACCTAATGGCATAAAATTTAAAAAAAAAGAAAAAAAAAAAAAAACATATCAACTGTTTAACCCTTAAATCATTAAACATTTGTTTTGTTAGGTAAATTCACCAGTAATTCTTTTTTTAACACATATTCAACAGCATTATGTAAGTAAAATTGATGATAACATTCGAAAGAGGCTTGGCCTATATCTTTGTTGAGATGCTTTTGGCAACCTACGACACGCAAAGTTTTCTTCCTTTAAATACGCATGTATAATGGCAAAACCTGTATAAAATTTGACCCTTTATATTTAATTTTTTTTTTTTTATAAGGCTTTAGCATTTTGGATGCATAAAGTAAAAACCATAGAAAAAAACTTATTTAAAATTTTTATTTGATAAAAAAAAGCCTCTTTATATAATGACTGCCCCACAGAGTTACATTCGAGTCAGAAAGAAGTCGACTTTACATTTGTAATGAAAGCTTGTTAGTGTGAACTTTCTATATTAATTTTGCCTTTATTTTAAGACTATATTTTATTAGAAAGTGCATTATTGATTCTTTTATTTTAAATTGAAACTTTAACTGTACTATCTTCAAGAAATGAAGACTTATTCTATTTAAAATCCTTTTGATTACTATGATATTCATTCTCTGCGAGCCACACTCTGACATTTTTAATAGACTACTAGCTCCTGCCAGTTTTGTGAATTGAAGATGTTCATATTGTGCTCACGCTACTTCACTCACAGTACCTTAATTGTAACTAATAAAAGGAACAATTCTAAGGTGATAAATACCACTGTACACTTATTACTTGAGACTCACTGTAATTGTTGTCTAACAGTTGATTATTCAGTGATAACATTCTGAAGTTTGCCTCAATGCCATAATTGGCTGCGGTATTTTTTCACTTTTCCTACATTTTACTACTACTCTAAATATTTTAATTTTATGAAACATGAATTCAAGAGAAAAGAAAATGAAGAAAATTCTCTAGTTTTTGAATGAATTAGATGATAAAGCAATTGAAAAGCCAGATGAAATACAATCAAGCCTCAAACAAAAAAATAATTATGATAAAGTTATGTCTTAATTTATAAAAATTAACAGGAATGTGTGAATATGCAGAACTGAATATGGTATATTGTGCTAATTTGTTTGAAATAAATAAATTATAAAATATACTTGTTTTAATTCATAGTCTTCAAGTCAAATCATTAATGTAGGAAAAATAGTAATTTAATTGTAGTGATCTAGAACTAAGGTTACTGTCTATTTATAATATTAGATCCTAAGTTCCACCGATAAAACGTCAGATGGTCATCTAGACATTTATTTCTGGACAATCAATAGGTGTTAACTTATACAGACTTAACATAAAAATTGACAACAGATCAATCATAAAAGTAATAATTGTAATCAATGAAAAGTATTTAACTGCTATTTTCTAAAAAAAATACATAAAAAAATATTTTTAGTTATCTTTTTATAGCATTCATTTAGTTACCCATAATCATTACATAATTCCACAATTCACAAAAGAAACATTTATAACTTAATTGTTTTTCGATTTTTGTGAATTAGTAATCAAGATTTTACGGAAATAAACTATGTGAAACTGTATGTCTTTAGTATTTATTAAGGTGATTGTGTACCAGCCTTATTACAATTCTTTAGCTTCATGTTAATCTATAAGAAAAAATTTTCAACTTCTAAGCAGTTTGCATTTAAAGATTTCCTTAAATAAATTTCACCATGTGATAGTGCAAAATTCTCTATGGTAATGTGACCCTTTTTAAAATTTATGTTTTACAATGTTATTATTTAACTTTAAAGAGTATATTAAAATTTTTCAAAAATTTAAAATTAAATATATTTTTTTTTTGCTCTTTTTAAAAATTTAGTTTTGATTTCCCTGAAGGACTTTCTTTTCTATCCCATGATAAAATTTGTTTAAATAAATTTTAAATACAAATCACCTAGAAATAAATGAGTTTTGCCCATAGATTATCGTGGAGTTACAGAAATTCAATATGGCTGGTATTAAAACAAAATAATAAAAAAATGCAACTAATTTAAAAATTAGCAATAAGAATTTTTTCTTTTAATTCAAACAAATTTTTTGAGCAATTAAAACTTTTCAGAGACTACTTCTGAAACAAATTTTAATTTAGAAATACAATATAAATTTAATAAAACACATTTAGCAGTTTGTTAAATCCTTTTAAATCCTGCATTTTTTTAAAACAATAACAAAAAGAAATAAGTCAAAAATTTCACAGTAAAAATTCAGTAAACTAGAATATATAAAAGAACAAATAAAATATAAGTACATGAAAAATTACATTCAAATGCATGAAAGAACTGAAAACAACACATTTAATGCATAGCTAAAAAAAATTTGAAGTCAGATAACAGATGTGAAGTTGATAAATTTATTTCCTTAAAGGGAAGCAAATGTTAAATAGCTTGGAATGAAGAGACAAGCTTAAAATAAAGGATATATAATATCATAAATAAAAAAGAGGAAAAAGTATCCAAAAAAATAAAGCAATAAAATGTAATCAAAGTATATAAGCTCATGAATTAATACACATTCAATTTTATTTAAATACCCCAATAAAAGAAAAGTTATACTTTATAATTTGAATCACAGGACACTTAATTAAATTTTATATTGGCAGTTATTGCTACTAAAACTGGTACATAAATAAATCTTAAAAACCTTTTAATTAAAAATACATGTACAGAATAAATCGTTTTAAACTAATACTATACATAAACTATTTGCTAAATGTTTTTAGTGTCATTCCTATAAACAAATGTAGTCATTTGTTTAAGGAAATAGTATTTACTATTATAATAGCAGAACATGAGAAATACATGTATATGCATTTCTAAAATATAATTTTATATTCTTATAAAATAGTTTTGCCATACACTATGGACTAAGGATGAAACATATACAGTAATTATCTGACATATCCAGCTTAATTTTAAATATCTGAAACCCTGAGACCGATACAACACGGATAGATGTATTTTAAAAAAATCAAATCCAGCAACAGACATTTGGGACTAAAAAATAGTAGAATAAATTACCCTGAAACCAAGGTTGTATTTTGAAATTTTAATTCATTAAAATTCTATGAAAAATTTAAATTTAAAATAAAACAGATTAAAACAAATTAATTTTGCCAGTTAAAATAATTGTAGCCCCTATAGCTTTTACTTGTGTGGGCTTGCTGGGATAGGAGAAACATATGCAACTAGTTTATTAAAGAATATGCAGTCGGGCCATTCCATTAAAAGAGCATACAAAGTTTGTACTGGAACTTAAACTTTTATTTAGCTAAGAGAATGACATTCTCTTTCAAAGGCAGAAGACAAAATGATTATGAAAATGTGTGGACTACAGGGTTGGGCCCCAGAGCAAGATGCTGAAATGAAATCTTTCCCAGAGAAAGTAGTTTAGTAAGCACCTCAATAGTAACAAGAACTTAGATCATTGAAAAGTGAACTAGGGACAGCTGGAAAATATGGAGAGTGGGCAAAAAATTTACATTTTTACAGAGAAAACTTTGGGAAATGGGTTGGAAGAATTTCTAATTGCAGACACTCATTTAATTAAGATATTTTGGGAAAAATAGATTTGAAAGAATAAGATTGGGAAAGAGGAGAAATTTTAACAGATATTAATGTGTAATAATTTTGATATGTTACATGTATAATATATAAGCACACAATATAGCTATAAAAAGTTTATTACTGGATATTTATATCCAGTAAATAAGGGGCTCCAGATATCTGAAATTCATCAAACTGCAAAACCTATATTCTTTCATCCCTACTATGGACCTTAAACATATAGTTATAAAATAAGATAAACGACCCATAACAACCTTAAAAAGCCTACTATTACATCATCTCTGAAAAAATTTAAGGTCAAATATGTAATATTAGAATGCATGAACTGAAAAATCAAGAAATTAGAATTTAACAGTTAAAAAGTCATTTCATAATGGAATTAAAAATAGTTTAAATAATTAATTATGTCTCTTATTATAGCTATGTACATTTTACAGTTCCTATTATCTAGGTCACCTATGAACATAGCTTTAGAAGATTATTTATAATAATTAAATTATTTAGATGACTAATTAATAACATTCAAATCATATTTTTTTAAGTGAGTCAAACTTAATTTACATTTATCTATATTTATAAAACTGAAAAGTCTCACTTTTCCTCTTCTTTTTTTCTTTGAACAAATAAATTGTACCTAACAAACAGAGTATTCAAAGTAGCTAAATTATTCTGTTCAACCTAGTCACATACAATGTAGATCACAGGCCAAAAATAATTCATACCATTTTAGTACTAGTACTTAAGCACCTGCTATAAGAATACTGTATTTACATTCATCTTTGCATAAAGTATACATAGAGTAGATATATTTATCTTTTGAGTTATAACCATAATTAACTCTATCCAATCAACAAATGTCAATTAAAAAACACTGATGTAGACATCCCATGGCTTTCTCATAGGCATATTAAATTACACATACATATTTTTTTTTCACTTCATTTAACCTTATTTTATCTGAATGTGAAATATAATCCGCCAATTCTTTTATAAAGTAGACAGTGAAACTAGCTAAAATATAAGATTTTAATAACATTAAAATTTTATGCAATATTAATTCAACAATGACCAGAATTGTATTTAACAATGGGTAGTACATAATAGTTCAACAATAAGTAGAGCTCATGTACTTCTATTTGGCATACACTGGTAGCATTAAAATACACTTTATTGAAATTTTCTGTTATATAGTGTGGATTGCAATTGAAAATGGAAGTGCAGAACTGGATATTACAACAATCCTAAATACAAAATTTCAACTTTGTATGGCTGATTATTTTTGATCTGTTATGTGAGATATGTACCTATGTACATGCAGACATCGGAAAGAAACTAATAAAAAAAAGTCACAGATGGTGAAAATGAATACTTTAAAGTTTCAAAATCAAAGCTCCCTTATACATACATGAAGATGTAACACTGAAACTTGTCAAAACTGACTCAGACAAGGTGAAATATTTATTATCTCACCTTGTCTAAATTAGTATTAATATTTAAATATTCTACATCTTCTATCAGGATAAATATTTTAATATTTTACAACTAATCAGTTTTTAGTTATGTCCAGCAGAAATAATATACAATATATTGAAAATTCTTATTATATAGAGCAGGGGTGGCCAAACTTTTGGGATCCGTGGTCTTTAAAAAATTGAAGGTGGCCTACCAATGGCTGAACTAAATTAATGTAACATACATGTTTATATATTTATTTTCAATAACAAAAAAAAAATTGGTAAATTATCTAATTTTTCTAAAAAAAAAAAAAAAAACATTAATATTTACAAAATAAAAATTTACTGATGAAAATAATCAAAGTATTCATATATTAAAAATTGACCATCCTATTCACTTCATTTAGTTGAAATTTGGCATTGTATATCTGCAACAAGTTTATCATATTTTGGCTGGCATGAGCTTATTGCAATACGTACACATGAAATTAAATGTTGATCTGTTAATGAACCATTACGGACCAAGGTTGCCACTACAAAGCTCCAAAAAGCTTGGAAAGCTTAAAGTCGACAAAAGTCTCCAGTGATGTCAGACATTGCCCAAAAAGTCACCAAATTTGGCGACAAAAACTGCAGTGTGTATAGTATATCCAATCAGTAAAATAAAATGATTATATAGTACTGATTTGATTACATTATAATCTAAGCATCCCACTTTGTTAAGTTGTTTCTATTTAATTCTCCACTGTAAAATGACAAATTCATTGTATTATTTTGCACAGTTTGTTTTGGGTTTTAAAGCGTAAACTGTAGTAAATTTTTATTTTAAATAATTCATTAATTCTATGTCATAAGTCATAAACGAAATTGTTAATATCCAAGGTCATTATCGGGATGGTTGCACAGACTACCTAAAATGTCTTCGCAGTCGACGTCTTGGCCACCCCTGATATAGAGTGTAGATTACGATTAAAAAAAAAGGAAGGTGCACAATCAAACGTTACATCAGTCCTAAAAATAAAATTCCAATATCTTGGTACCACATCTTATTTTTTTAATGTTATACTAGATATATAAGTATATATGTACATAAAGCCATCATGGTAAAACTTCTTACTGTGGATATTTAAAGTTTCAGTGTTTAAGTTTTCTGAAATGTATGAACAGAGATAAAGAGAAAAATAGTCAAAACAGGTATTTCTGTTGAAATATGTGCACAGAATTTTTTTGGGATTTGAACACTTTTTTTTTTTTTTTTTTTTTTTTTTTTTTGTATAAGTAAAAATTGATATTTGTTATTTATTTACTTAGTTAATATTGCAAAAAGTCAGAGGAAGTAGAATGTTAAAAAAGGAAGATTCAGATTATCAACACAAATCTAAGAACCTATTTAATATTTTAATTTTCATCTTAAGTTACACAGCTAACATATTTTTGATAAAATATTCTTAAAAAATTCAAAATGAGTTTAAACTACAAAGAAAGAACCACCTTTTTAAAGACAAAAGGTGGAAACTGAAAAGAAAATTCAAAGAATTTATAGTATTTCATACCACACATTCTGATTTTTAAATATTCAAAACACACAAATTTATTTTCAAAAATATATACTATTTCTCAAATGCTATATTTACCTGAAAAGAACTGGGATATTTCTTCTTTTGAGCAACCAAATGGCAATCCCCTGAGACGAACACATCCATCATTTAAGGAATCATCTTGGTGATCCCCACTGCGTTTAATAACCCAGTCCATTTCACTTTTCTTAGATTTAAATACTAAAAGAAGTTACAAATTCAAAATTAATGTACAGTAAAATCCCATTTTACAAATATAAAATACATAACAACTTTTAGATTTATGCATGAGCTTTTTAAAACAAAGTGAATCACTCTAAAAGAAACAAAAAGATAACTCTTATATGGTATTATTGTGAACTAGCATATAGCCCATCATATGACGGGATCAGTAAAATTTTTAATTTTCTAGAATTGTAAAGAACCCTATGAGGCAGGTAAAAAAATGGTTTGTTTTTTTTTTGGCTGAGAATTACCTTTCAACAAAAATAATCGATTAAAATTATCACATATGTACTTAATCTATTATTTAAGTCAAATAAAAAAGAAAATTATTTATGTAATATCTAAGTTTAGTGATAAAACGTATGAAAATAATGCAGAAAATATTTAAATAATTTAAAATAAGAAATGATTAAATGAGATGGTTAAAGGAATGAAGTCATAATGCTAGAAAAAATTGTTATTTTTACCTATTTCTTATGTGATAAATTGATAAATTTAATCGCTTGCTCTTAAAATGGGGCTTGATATAATGGCATTAAACGCTCGAAAAGGGGACGGGGTGGATTTCGAACGTTTTAAAGAGGACAGTATTTTTCGCTGTGATACGAAGCTTATTCATACCAATTTACTTCAGAATCGGATCTATAGTTTAGGAAAAGATAAACTTTACTCGCTTTGAATTTTGCAAACCCTAACTCATCAAAAAATCCAATATGGATGCTCTATCCATTCCAGGTTCAACAGCTTCATAACTTCGAGGACAGACGGGCAGATAACTGAGGCTATTAATACATTAAGAGAAGAAAGTTTAAGGACACACAACATGAAATGTTTATGTGGCCAGGGACATCCATAAAGCAATAAGTGAATTTAATAAAATAAAAATAAAAATTATAAAAAGTTGAAAAAATAGTAAAACTTTATTTTAAAAATAATAAAACAACTTTCAGAATAAGAATTTAAAAGAAAAAAACAGAAAATATTAAATTTATTAGACATTAAAAAAATTGGCTGTGTCGGGGATAGAACCGTCAACCCAAGAAGTATGACGATCAAGTGGATGAACATTCTACCAAACGTACAACGCCTGCACGTTGTGAGCAAACTAACCAGAGTATATGAAGGTTTAAGTAGAAATTTAAATATTACTCTCTGCTTTGCCATTCTATCATGAATGAATTTCGTATAGAAAAAGAGGAAGGATAAGGCTTGAAATAATAGCACTAAACAATCGAAAAGGGGGGATGGGGTGGATTTCGAACTCGATTTCAATTTTGTTAACCCTAACTCATGAAAAATCCAATATGGATACCTGTATCCAATCCAGGTACAACTGCTTCAGAAATTCGCGGAGAGACAACTTATGCTATTATTATATAGGGAATAATACCAATAAAATGAGAATCTATAATCAGACATTTCCATGAACATGGTTTTTCTATATTTAACCATTTCTTTTGCTTTATAGCAAAAGAGATGGTTCAACTTAATCCAATTAATTGAGGCACTATAAAAGTAGAAAGTTCTAGGAAATTCAAAGCATTCCCACAATTTGGAATAACCACAAAAGGGGGGAATTTTTCTTTTGATTCTGTGAAAATCTCCAAATTTGGGAGGGTTTGCAAGACATGGCAAAAAACTTTTATAGAGTGTTTTTGGTTTTAAATAATACAGCAAAATACTTACAGAATTATTTTAATTAAAGATATGTAATAATATACATATATTAAAAAGAAACGAATGAAATTTGTAATGCTTAAAATATGAAAAAAAAAGCACAATTATAATAAATGAGTTTCATTTTGTAAAAAAATCTTTTGTCTTTTAAATAAAAGTTTGGTTTGCTTTTTTTACTTCATTGTATTTTCTAGAATCTAGTTGGGGTTTTTTCTATATGCAGAGCTTATACTAGATAGGTAAGAATAGAGAATTCTACTGTTAACACAGAGAGAGCATTTACAGGGTATCTGCCAAAATAAAATTTTTCAAATCCATGACATTCCATGACTTTCCCTGATTTTAGCAGAACATTTTCCTTGACTTTAAAAATCTTTTGTTAAAGTGTATATGAATAAAACTTCTGATGCACATATAAATAAAATGTATGTTTTTAGAGAAATTAGAAGAATTTATGATAAAAAATACTTTATAAATGTTTATAAACTCATATATATATATATAAATTGTTGTAGTACCTACATACCTAAGTTTAATCATATAGTAATTTTCTTAATGCAATCAAAATAGTTCCAATTTGAATTCAGGGTACTTAAGTATTATCGAGGTGACCATGAATTATAGCCAAACATGATAAACCTATAATGTTTATACATAATAGCCCTAAAGATACTTATATTTTGTACAAAAATCTTAACTAATTTTTATTAAATAATAATTATTATTATATTAATAAAAATTTAATCTATATAAAAAAAACCAGAATAATATACTTAAACATTTACCCACCTATCAAGCTTGCCTACTTTGAGTTTCCTTGACGAATAAGTTTTACTGGGCAATATGGTCAATGGGATAATACATAAGTACCAAACTCAGTAACTTCAGCCAAATGAGAAGTAAAAATAGAATTGAATAATTCAATGCAATGATTTTGCTAAAATATTTAGTGCCTCACAATCAATAATAATTAACATTTCTATATAAATCTCAAAATTTAATGCCTTAGAATAAAAATCTCTTATTTACTGAAACTCCTAGTAACTCTTTTGGGGAAAGATTTCCTCTTTGCCTTTAAAGTACAAATTTTCGAACGGCTGTGAACATCCATGCCAGCAGTGGAATTCAATCCTCGTTGAACTTCCCTGCCGAACAGCAGAGCTCTACCTTATTTAGCCATCGCTTGGCCAAATGGGTAGGGTATTGCTCTTTGGTCGGCCTGATATTGTTATGGCATTGTTATCACATTATTTAAGAAATTACATGTAAATTACATTAAATAAAATGCTAATTAGTGCAGTTGAATTAAACTCTCCACAAATAGAAGATTCAGTGAAAGCACTGTTGCACTGTCTCACTGTTAATTTAAATTTTATATTGTTTTAAATAGCTAAAACCATAAAATTTTGGATTAAGCATGTCAAAATATCTGGATTTCCTTGGTAAACCCAGAGCACAAACACCCAAAACAGAGTTTTGAACCCATAGATTTAAGTTGTTTATACTTAGATTTAACAAAAACAGGCTGTTACTTCAGTATATCACTTGAAAAACTCCACAAATAGAAGATTCAGTGAAAGCACTGTTGCACTGTCTCACTGTTAATTTAAATTTTATATTGTTTTAAATAGCTAAAACCATAAAATTTTGGATTAAGCATGTCAAAATATCTGGATTTCCTTGGTAAACCCAGAGCACAAACACCCAAAACAGAGTTTTGAACCCATAGATTTAAGTTGTTTATATTTAGATTTAACAAAAACAGGCTGTTACTTCAGTATATCACTTGAAAAACTCTGTTTGGAAAAGTACATTATTTTCAGAATTTACTGCAGTATGTATACTTCAGAGGAAATATTTTTATAATGACAATGATTATAACAAATATTTTTTAAGAAATTACCTAGAAGTCCAAAATTATACAAAGAAGACGTCAAACATTAGTAACCATTCACTGAATCTGAATTTTGATGACATTTTTATACAATTTTGCAATTTTAGATAATTTCTTACAGACATGATTTGAACAAACTTTCAATACATTTAGGGTATTTTTCTGAAATTAAAGGCTTTTATTTCAATATTAGTTGAACCAAATTAAAAAAAAAATAAACTTAATGCTCAGCATATTTCAGTATTTTTCAAAAATTGGCCCTCTAGTTATACCTTGGTTGATAATGAAACAATATTGAAGATAACAATATATAACAATATAAAAGTTCATCATCATAAATTCTACTGAAAGTTTAGATTGACAAAATTTTTCATAGCTTTTAATATTCTTTTCCTATTACTATTTCATTTAATGAGCTAAAATAAGAAAGCCTGCTTTCATTCAATTATATCTGTAAACTTTTATGGCAATTTTTATAATAAAATGCATGTAATCATACTTCAAATTTTTCAAAGAAAGATGTATACTTTAACTATACTTAATAATATTTAATGCATAAGTATAATAGATTTCTTAATGGCATGAAAGATTTGTATCAACAGTCCACTAAATCTGGTAGATTTAAAAATATTAGTAACAGGTATTATGCATTAATACTGTGATTTTGAAAATGATTAGTTTATATAAACTATTTATTTACAAATCAAGATTTAAAATATTCATGGCAAATTTTTTTTTTTAAAACTGAATACTTTTTTTAAAATTTACATAAATATTGTTTAAGTATCATACCACAAATTTGAGAGAAAATGTATGTTTATATACCATTACAAATCTGAAAGCATAAATGTCAATAGTTTGAAATAATTTTTTTTTTTTTTTTAACGTGGATTTTTGATGAAAAATATCAATGAAGCCCAGGCAAAATAGGCTTTATTTAAGAAAAAGGGGGAGAGTTTCTTTTTTAAACCCTGTTTATAATTTAGATAAACATTCAGAGCCTTATTTGTGGCAGCAAATTCAATAAATGTGCTATAGCCCCACTTTGAAGGTACCTCCATTTTCAATGTATTTAACTAAGTATCCTAATACCAAATTCCATTATTAGGAGTTAAACAAAACACAAAAAATGCAACATCTGCAAATACTGAAACAATATTAAAATTAAAGACTTCCCAAATCTGACAATACAAAAGAAATGCCCTTTTTTCTATTAAAAGAACTTTAAAATTATATAAAGAACCTTGAGTAATCAATCAAAATTCCCTGATTTAATAAATTTATTGCAAGTCACTTGCTTTATTATTAGCACTTAAATTTAATACAACACAAAACTTTGATTTTAATGATGTTTTAAATGATTTCGTAAATAATTAAAACATAATAAGATAATTAAGCATTAATATATTGTGCTAAATATTAACCTTTTGAAAGCGGCTCTCTAAAGAACAAATTCATATCCGGGACATATGCTGTCCCAACACCTCTGAAAAGGTTAATACACTATGCTTATACAGTATACTTTTTCCTTCAGGGGGGAGAAGGACTATTTCATTTATGTTTATATAGTGAAACTATATTTTGCTCAAACATTTTATACAGATACTTCGATTACAGGAAAGTTATCTGCCATTGTGTATGTTCAAATACTGACAACACTAGATATCAAAATGTTATAAATTTGCAATAATCTTCAAAAAGTATTGCTACAATGCTACTCTAAAAGCAATGCAGGATCTGATTACCATTTATGCAGAATGCCCTCTTTTTTGTAAATCAGTTCTTGAGGCCACTTACCACTTTAAACACAACACTCCAGAATTGCAGCCCTATTCTAGCCAGGGTAGGAAAAAAAGTTATGATTTTTTTTTTATTTAAATCGGATTTCTTTGATTTTTTTCTGAATACTAATTTTAATTGTTTTTAAGTTTTTTGCAATATACATAGAATAGTTTGTTATAAGAAGTAATATATTATATATCTAATATATTCTACAGACAAATTACCTAAAATTAAATATATAAATCTTAATCTAAATACATTCCATTATTTTGTAATCGGATAGTGCAAACTAAATAAGATGTAAATTAAAAGAACAAATTAAATATTTTTTAATGCAAACTATTTACTTAAAAAAAATCAATTATTTCAAAAATTTTTAAGCACCAAATTTAGGATTTAATTCTTTCAATAAAAACACTAGCTTTGATGCTTTATCCACTCCTAATTGGTTATGAAGGCTAGAATGAACACTACCAAAAGAAGAAAACTGTCTTTCCATTCCAGCAGATGAAGCCACGACAGTTGTTATTTATTAGACAAACTGGATTTAAAGTTCTGTAATACTCTCTTTACCTCCCATTACATAAAATGAATTCCACCAGTCATAATCAATCATTGTACTACCTCTACTACATACTTTCTGATAACAACCCCTAAATTCTTAGAAAGCACATGCTATTTATTTAAACTTATTTACTTATTGGTATTACTGTGCTGACTGATTCTCAATTCTCCTCTGGAATATAGGTTTAAAAAAAAAAAGTGATACAAAAAATGATTTTAAACAATGATTTAAAAAAAAAATCAACTGATTTAAATGATGCAAACCCTGATTCTAGCATGCTATCTTCTAGGTCAGGGATGAGCAAACTACGATCCGTGCGCCAACTCCGGCCCACCTGAAGGTTTTATGAGGCCCGCGGATAGAATTTTAAGTTGCTGGTTCAAGACAAATTAAAAGAAATATTTATACATTATATATCTATCTCCTTTTCTACTTTGCTTAAATTTTATATACCAAATTTATTATCTCATGCCCAAAAGATCAGCGGTATATTTGCTTCTTATATGAGAACAAGTGTTTTCAACTTTGAACCTTAGAAAGAACAATTTCAGAAGTAGACTGACAGATGGGCATTTAGCCTCATTGTCAATCAGTACATCCCACTTCGAACCTCGTTATAAGGAACTTTTAAAAATGAAATCACAATTTCATTCATCTCATTAACGTATTTAAACCATTAGGTACTTGAATATTGTTTTTAAAATTTTAGAAAAATTTATCTTAGCCTGCCAAATTTATTTGCTTTCAATTTTTGGCCCGCGGCCGAAAAAGTTTATCCATCACTGTTCTAGGTCATCTTAGACCAACTTCTCCATAATTACTATAAGAATAATTTTTATAAAAATTTAAAAATATTTTTACAAGCTATTTTATAAAGTGGTAGTATGATTAAAATAAGGAATAACTAGTAGTATTTAACTAAAGATGTAATAGATTATAACCTCAAAATATAAGAGGAAGAACACATATGCATGGCAATGGAAAATATTCTCTATAATAAATCTTACCCTCAATATAACGATGTCCCATGTGATCATTATGTTTTTCAATGGCTTTATTTAAATCTTCTTCCGAATCCAGTTCAACATAAGCTTCACCACTAGGCCTTCCTTCTCGAGATAAGGTCATATGAATGCCTTCCACCCCATTTTTTATATTTACACCTAACAAGGAGAAAAAGGTTTTATGTCATTATCCAATGTACTGGATGATAAAAAAAATTCTCAATACAGAAAGAATTCAACAGATGCAGTTATCATAATTACCATTATATCATCAAAGTATTAGTTTTTATAATGTTTTCAACTTCCAAAAATTTTCGTTGTATTATTTATTTATAAATATTTATTCAAATGTATTATACAAAACATTCTTATAAGTTGCTGGATACTATGCTAAAACCTCTATATGTAAAAATAAATTTTATACTAAAATAGTGCTCAAATGCTGTATATTTTCTGTTTACAATACTAAAAGCAATTTAAAAATTACTTGTCATAATGCCAATAAACTACAATAATAAATAAAAGCTTCATTTCAAGTACAAAAGATATAAGTTCAATAAATAAAATTTACTCATTTTTATATAAAATAAATAAAGTGCCAAATAATTACCTGAAAAAAATTTTTGTATTTCTTCTTTGGTAGCAGACCAAGGTAACCCACGTACACGTACAACAAAACCTTCATCTTCATTTTCGGTAGACATGTTCTGTAACTAATTTAAAATTTCTTTTACATAAAATTTTACCAGAAATTTTAAAAACAATACTGCTTATCTACAAGTTTATGCATTACAGGATAATTATTACAAGTGAGTGAACTATTTTCCTAGGAGAACCACTCATAAAGCAAACTTCATAAGATAGTAAAATACTATCATTTTATAATTAGAAAATGTTCGAATGCCTATTTACTTTCACAGTGATAACATATATACATACACACACATATATATATATATATATATATATATATATATGATTTACCACCAAATGGAATATTTTGAATCATTTTATCTTCATTTTATAAAA
>CM063506.1:43763224-43930724 GCA_032207245.1 Pardosa pseudoannulata
TTATAAGCGGTAATATCTTATAGTAATAACTTCTGTAAGTTGTAGGATGGTCTATATTTTAACCCCATTTGCTTTGCTTTCTTTTTTTTTTCCCTTATGTCACAAATCAGTGAGATATCAATGCTGAATTTTCAATCATATTTTATCAAACTGAAAATCCACTATCACCTTCATATTTTGCATTCATGTAACATTGAAAATAAATGTTTTAGTGATTATTCATGCAGTGTTTGTATATATGTATAAAATTGAGCAATACTATTTTATTAGACTATTTGTTTCTGTTTTTTAAATATTTGGATAAATATCTGTTTAATATTTATATTTTAACACAATGTTTAGTATATTTTTGTTCCTTTTTTTTTTTCTAGCCCGATCTGTTGAAAACAGACCATTGTATTTTGCTGAAAAATTATACAAGGCAATGAAGGTTGTACGTGTATATTTTAGTTACAAATCTGAAATCATTAGTTTTCCTGAAATGTGTATTTTTTTCTATTTGAGTTCTACTTCTTTCTAAAATTTATGAACTATTTTTGTACATTTAGGGTTTAGGTACTGATGACAGAACTCTGATTCGAATTGTTGTTTCTCGTTGCGAAGTGGACATGTTACAGATCAAAGCAGAATATGAGAGAAATTATGGAAAGCCCTTGGCTGATGCTATTCATGTAAGTGGTGGTTTGTAAAACTTTTTAAAAGACTTTTCTATTATCCGCTATATAATAATAGCCTAAGTTATATGTCCGTCTGTTCTTGAATTTATGAAGCAGTTGGACCTGGAATGAATAAAGGCACCCATATTAAGTTCTTGATGAGTTAGGGTTAGCAAACTTCAAATCAAGTAAAGTTTATCTTCTCCTAAACTATTGATCCAATTCTAAAATAAATTGGTATTAATTTGCTTCATATCACAGCAAAAAATACTGCCGTCTTTAAAACGTTCGAAATCTACCTCTTCCTCCCTTTTCAATCGTTTAATGCCATTATTCCAAGCCCTATTTTCCTACTTTTTCTTAAAAGAAGGCTTATCAAACTTATCAATTTATCACATAATATATACTTAAAATAACATTTTTTTCTTACATTATGACGCCATTCCTTTAACCATCTCATTTAATCATTTCTTATTTTAAAATATTAAATATCGTCTGCATTATTTTCATATGTTTTATCACTGAACGTAGATATTACATAAATAATTTTTTTTATATTTTGCTTAAATATTGGTATTTATGTGATAATTTTAAATTTAATCATCTATTGTTTGTTGCAATGAAAATTTTACTTCCAGTATTAACAGCAAATTCTATCTACCTCCAGGGTGTAGTGGAAATGATAGTTTCATTCTTTTACTTTTATAATTACTATAGCAAAACAATTTGGAAGAACTTATCCATAATTTCGACATAGCTTTGAAAACTTTAAATTATTTTTCTAAAAGAATTCAACGTGATTCTAAACTGCATTCACAGTATCAGGAGACTTTAGATGAATATGTAGATAAACAAATTGTTGAGCATGTACCAAATAATTCTCAGCCAAAAAACAAACTTTTTTTTTTTACCTGGTTCATAAGGTACTTTACAATTCTGGAAAATTAAAAAATTTTACTGATCCCGTCATATGACGGGCTATATGTTAGTTAATTATTAAAACTTGAATTGTTGCACTATAATTCATCTTAAACTATCCATACAACGAATAAATCTTGGTTATGAGGTATCTTGGATTACAATTACTCACTTGACCTGATTCATCATGTTTTAATAAAAATAAATTTGTCAAGGCCCATATTTACACATAAGACTAATTGGAACTTTGCCCTGGTGTCTCCCAAATCTTAAAACAAAATTTTCACATATTCATTGCTAATGGTAGTAATAGTTAAAAAATAGTAATTTCATTAAGAATTTTTTTTTTTTATCATCTTGGTATTTATTTTTAAGGTAAGAAGCTTTTATTTTAGTAACCAATTCACCTTTCAAGATATTTTAGAACAATTTTCAACCAACCTACTTCATTATAACCCTATTAAGGTATCCGTCTACGTTCAGAGAACATTTTTCTTTAAATGTAGAAACTAGTTCATGTTTTTACATTTTTAGATTTATTTTTTATATTATCATAGAGAATTGCACTTAAAAAATTTATTCCTGGAGAAGTTTTTATAAAATTTTTAATAAATGAAGAAAATTTAGTAAAAAAAAATCAGGTTTTTTTCAAAAATTTCTAATTTTTTAATAAATTAAATTATTTCAATATTTTTTGATGCAACACATTTCTTACACACTGGACTAGTGAATCATTTAAAATCTTTGCTTAATTTACATTTGGTAAAAAATTTTGGTTCTCCAAAATCATACACATTGAATTTTTAATGAATTTTCATTACCTTTATATCTAACTATGAGTGTAACATCATTAAAAATTATCCAAATTTAAAGCTTTTAGGTCATTCACTAGTAAATACTATCAAAAGCATTCATAATAATTTTCAACAAAATATTTTAAGAACTTTTTGAGAAATCACATTTTAAATTTCAACATTTTATTAAAAATACCGTTCTGAGAAAAATGCATTTGAAGTTTATGAAAGCAACTTTAATTATTAAAAAATTAAAATACATGTTTAAAATTCCCCACACTTTCTTGCTTCAAAACTTTCTAATTGCCAAGTTGCTAATTATTAAAAATACTAGAAAAATGTTTAAACTAATCTTCATGAAAATTTAAAAAGTTTTGTCCAAAAAATACTCATTAAAAGGCTTTAAATTCACAACTTCTGGTTACGAAGTCGCTACTTCTGTTTTGTTTTGGCAGCTGTTACTAATGTTTAAACAGCTGTAACTTTTCTTTAAAATGCCATAGGGGTAAAACAAAAACAGATTTAGAAGCCTAAGAGTTGAAATTTTACAATAGAGAAATAAAAATTTATGATTTTTGGCAAAAAAATGACGTTTTCAACGTAGACGGATATCTTAAGCTATATTAGCAGTCATTTCTTATAAAGAATTGTGGTTGGATAATTTAAAATATATATATATATATATATATATATATACTAAAAGAAAATTTCATTTTCATTAACAAAAAATTATCTTCCAAAGAACCTAACAATAAATTTCAATCAGTGATATACACAAGGGTGAAGGGGTTAGGGGCTCACCCCCTCATATAGACTGATAACAAGTCCATAAAATTTTAATTTTTGCATTAACTTAATATAACACCTAACCTTATGCACTTGTGTTACATTCTGATACCTTCATTATATTATGTGTAATTATAATATAATAAGCATTTGTATTATATTATAATGTGACAAAATGGCAGATGTATTACATATAAAAGTTTATCTGTCTATGGCACTTTTATCTAAAAACCCACTTATCAAAGAAGTCTGTACCCCTCCCCCCCCCTGCCTATTGCTTTATAACTCTCTAAAGAAAAAAAAAGTAGAAATTAAAATAATTATTTTTCTATAAAAAACTTTAAAATTAATTTTCAACAAAGTGAAAAATTTTTATGCATAATATGTCCAGAGACAGCATATGTAATTAATAGTTAATATACTGTTTTCATAACCGCCTGTCACATTGATACATTCCATTAATAGTACATTAAGCAGCCCTAAATTGATCATTGCCTAGGGCCCCTGATTCTCACAATTTGGGGCCTGTTTGGAGTGATTCTTTCACAGTATGAATAAGATGGTGTCAAAAATAAGATAATGCACTCTGTATTTAATTGTCTGTGAATAGAAGTTATATAGGAGTAAGTATTATTAATACTAGTATATATCTCACCATATGACAGGATCAGTAAAATTTTTAATTTTCCAGAATTGTAAAGTACCCTCTGAGGCAGGTAAAAAAAAATGGTTTGTTTTTTGGCTGAGAATTATCTTGCAGCAAAAAATAATTGACGATTAAATTTTAAACTATCACATACGTACCTAATCTATTATTTAATCCAAATATAAAAGAAAATTATTTACGTATTATCTAAGTTCAGTGATAAAACTTAAGAAAATAATGCGGTCGATATTTAAATAATTTAAAATAGGAAATGATTAAATGAGACAGTTAAGGGAATGACGTCATAATGATAGAAAAAAAAATGTTATTTTCACCCATTTATAATGTGATAAATTGAGGAATTTAATCTCCTGCTCTTAACCGGGGAAAATAGGGCTTTGAAATAATCGCATTAAACTCTCAAAAAGGAGGGAAGAAGTGGATTTCAAATGTTTTAAATATGATAGTATTTTTCGCTGTGATTTGAAGCTTATTTATACCAATTTATTTTAGAATCAGATTGATAGTTAAGAAGAAGATAAACTTTACTCGTTTTAAATTTTGCTAACCCTAACTCATTAAGAATCCTATATGGATGCCTGTTTCCATTCTAGGTCCAACCTCTTCAAAAATTCGTGAACAGACAGATAACTTAGGCTATTATTATATAGGGGATATGTATACTTTGCTTACAATTATTAATCAAAATTGAGATAGAGAAGAGATAAATGTCATGTAAATTGGAGTAATCTAATCTAGTTATTTTTATTTCAGATAAATTTTCTTTCATAACAGTATAGCAAAAATTAAAAAAAAAAAATGAAATTTCATATTTTTCTGTGTACTATTATGTTATGCATAAAATGTTTATTGTGCATGTATGCAAACATGATTGTTGGCAAATGGTACAACACACATGCATGATATTTGGCATTCTTCTTGAGACCATGCTAAACTTTAAAAAACCTTTTTATTTTCGAATTAGATTTTTATTTCTTACTGTTAAATTTAGTATAAAATTTTGTTTCTGGTTATAATTTGTCTTATCTGATCGGTAGAGTTCTTATATTTTGGCACAATTGACAAGTAAATGTGTGAGTGTATTATACAGTTTATTATCAGCATTACTACTCAACAGGTGGAATTACCCAATTGGGTACAAGTGAGTTCATCAATGATATCCTGACCCCTTTAGTATTCTTCCTTTTAAGGACTATTCCAGGTTACCCTATACTTTCTAATCTATTTTATTTTTATACTGATAAGCCAGTATAGAGAGTACATCACACCAAAGGAAAATTAAGCTTGCTACATCAGAAATACTTACAGTAATACAGTTTTGAAATTTATACAGCATTGAATATTCTCAAATACTTAACTGTCTACTTCGTTCATTACTTTTTGACTATTGCACCAATATTTTAGCCTTTTTTTGGAGGCTTTTCAACAAGTTCAAGGGTGACCAAACATTTGGGACCTGTGGTTTACTCCACATTTAAAAAATCAAAGGTGGTCTACCAATGCAGAGCTAAATTAATGTAACTTACATGTTTATATATTTATTTTCAGTAACAAGAAAAAAGGGTAAATTATCTAATTTTTCTAAAAAAACCTTAATATTAATATTTACAAAATAAAAATTTACTGACAAAAATAATCAAAGTATTCATATATTAAAAATTGACCATCCTATTCACTTTGTTTAGTTGAAATTTGGCACTGTATATCTGCGACAAGTTTATCATATTGTGGCTGGCACGAGCTTATTGCAATGCGTAAACACGAAATTAAATGTTTATCTGTTAAATGGGACCAATGTTGGGTTTTTATGGCATCCATGGTTGAAAAAGCAGATTCGCAAAGATACGTTGATCCAAAGTATGATTTCAAATACAAAATCATTATCGGGATGGTCGTGCGGACTACCTAAAATGTCTTCATGGTCAGCATCTTGGTCACCCCTGATCTAGTTAATAGATATATGTTAAAACAGACTGCCTTTATGAATTATATTTTGATATATTTTAAATGTTTATTAATTGATACATAAAATAGTTTTAATCCAAAGTATGATTTCAAATACAAAATCATTATCGGGATGGTTGCGCAGACTACCTAAAATTTTTTTGCAGTCGATGTCTTGGGCACCCCTGAACTAGCTAATAGATATATGTTAAAACAGACTGCCTTTATGAATTATATTTTAAATGTTTATTAATTGATACATAAAATAGTTTTAATCCAAAGTATGCAATCCAAAATATGATTTCAAATACAAAATCATTATCGGGATGGTCGTGCGGACTACCTAAAATGTCTTCATGGTCAGCATCTTGGTCACCCCTGATCTAGTTAATAGATATATGTTAAAACAGACTGCCTTTATGAATTATATTTTGATATATTTTAAATGTTTATTAATTGATACATAAAATAGTTTTAATCCAAAGTATGATTTCAAATACAAAATCATTATCGGGATGGTTGCGCAGACTACCTAAAATGTCTTTGCAGTCGATGTCTTGGCCACCCCTGAACTAGCTAATAGATATATGTTAAAACAGACTGCCTTTATGAATTATATTTTAAATGTTTATTAATTGATACATAAAATAGTTTTAATCCAAAGTATGCAATCCAAAATATGATTTCAAATACAAAATCATTATCGGGATAGTCTCGCAGACTACCTAAAATGTTTTCGCGGTCGATGTCTTGGCCACCCCTGAACTAGTTAATAGATATATGTTAAAACAGACTGCCTTTATGAATTATATTTTAATATATTTTAAATGTTTATTAATTGATACATAAAATAGTTTTAATCCAAAGTATGCAATCCAAAGTATGATTTCAAATACAAAATCATTATCGGGATAGTCTCGCAGACTATCTAAAATGTCTTCGCGGTCGACGTCTTGGCCACCCCTGAACTAGTTAATAGATATATGTTAAAACAGACTGCCTTTATGAATTATATTTTGATATATTTTAAATGTTTATTGATTGATACGTAAAATAGTTTTAATTTATAATTTTGAAGGATATATAAGGATATTATAAAATATAAAAAAATAGTTTAATACCCAATATCTAGCATGAAATCTAGCAAAAACTTTTAGTACTAGAATCTGGCACTAAATATTCAGATATCTGTATCTGGTAAACAAGGGAGCTCCAGATAGGTAGTATCTAGTGAAATCACTGTCATTTTATTCCAAACTTCAAATATTGCCATTTACATAGTAAAACTACTTTTATCATATATATTCTTTTTGTAGGGGGATACATCTGGTGATTACCGTCGCCTATTGATTGCATTGGTGAATGGATCCTAATGACCTCAACAAAAATGTACATCATTGCATTAAATACAACCTTGTGTTCTTTATATGCAATTTCTTTTTCAAATTTTGTAATTTTTTTTTTCTTTCCTCTGCAATTTCCTCCAAGACTGATTTAAAAAGAATTACATTTGATGTGCATTAGGCTTAATGCTGTCATTATTAAGTGCCTTTATGTGTTCCTGCTCTTGTGCCTATTGCAATTTTTTATTGTCTGTCATGTGCCATAATTCATTTGTTAGACTATGAGTAATTTTAATATCAGAACTTAAGAATTTTATTTTGTTTTTATATGTTTAAAATTTTTATTGTATGTTAAAATTCCTGACTATATATTTTAAAGTATGCTTTAAAATGTTATTTGAGCATTTGTGTAAATGCAGTTATATTCAATATTCTACTTCTTGCTTAAAAATGTTGTGATATTTTTATGCAATAGGAGGCTATAATTAGATGTTGAGTGCTTTTTATCCACAGTTATAAAAAAAAGCACAAATATAGTACTTAGTTTTGAAATAAAAGACTTTCCTATATTATATACACATATTTATTATGTACATAATATCATAGATTTATAGTACAGGTTATTTATAAATTAATCTCATATTTGAGAGATTTTAATCAAAAAAATTTTATATAAATTCCTGAAATGAATTTAATGAATTTGTCAATTTTCTTATATTTTTAACCGTTTATAAATTATGGCTCTTGTAGTTATATAGTTATATGTATATATATAACTTATATTTATATATATATATATGTTGATATATATGGTTATATATAGATATATATGGTTATATATAGTTATATATATGTTTACATGAATTATATATATATGTGTCGTATTATTTCTGTATTACATTTATTGGTTATGGAATGAAATATTCTTTATAGTGATTTGTGTTTTAAGTTTTTATTTAAAGCATTAAATTTTGTAATTTAATACAAGGACTATATATTGAAAAAGATCTGGTATGGGACTCTATCAATCATATATATATATATATATATCTTAAGTTCACTCAGTTCTCTATCACTCATTATTGAATCCCACAAATTCTTCCCTACTTTTTTTAAACTACCTTATATTATTTTTTAACTATTACTTTTTTTTTTTATCATATGTGTGTCTGCTTTTAAAAAGTATGTTCATTTATGTTGTGCTTCTGAGAACAATTAGAAATCTTTTTGATGTATACTTTAAATTTAATCTTTTAGAAGTTATTTGCATGTAAACTACATCAAAGTTGAATCTCCTGTTATCACCACTTTATGTGGGGTAGACTCAGAGTATTCCATCCTACTGAGAAAAATATTTTAACCCTTCCAGGTTCATTTTATTTTGGGATTATTGGTCAAAAAATGTCAATTTTTTAAGCTTATTTTCATATTTACATAGCTTTTTAAACATAATAGCATCATTCACATACAAAATTTTCTAAAAATTAATGTTTAAAAAAATCAATTTGAATTAATGAGTAACTTACCTGTGTAGTTGGCTTTCTGTACAACAGAAATCATTAGGTTTTGGAGTCATTTCACACTAACTATAAATATAAAGCTTAGAATACCTAGCTTTTATCTTAAATTAAACTTTATTTATATCCTATGCATTTACATAAATGATTATGAAATTATTAAGCAAAATTTGGTCGTGTATGATACAATGGAAAACACAGTACTACCCAGAGTCCAACATCGCAATCTGGACAGTAGAACCTTGTTTCTCTCCTTACCTTCTTGCCTCTACTGTCTCTCTTTGAGAAGCAAATAGTTGCCAGAAAAGTAAACAAAAGCATTTGAAACCATAAAAAGCACATGTGAAATAATTCAGGAAAGACTGCACAGTGTAAAATTTCACAGTGCCCGAGCTACACTCGGGATGAACCAGGGTGGTACATTTCGCTTGCCCGAGTTCAGCTCGGGAAAAACCGGGAAGAGGTTAAATGTCCAAAATGAATTAAAATCAAAAACCAAATATCTATATTTATATATCTTCTACATAGCTCTTAGATTAAAATACCACTGCTAGTATGAACAGAAACTAAACAGAATTTATTCTAAACGGTGGTACAACTTTTATGTGCTATTTCTTGTTCAACTTTTATGTACTAAAAAAAGTTTAATGCTTCCAAGCTACCAAAAAACAAACAATCTTATTTTACAATAATAAAGTATCAGTTGTCAAATTTCCGAGTTATGAAACACCCTTGTGGGTTTAATCCCACTCATGGAAAGATTCTGAATTTTTAGAATTGATTTAAATCAGTAAATCCCAGTCTAATAGACTGTTGTATAAAAAGTTGATCATGACACTTCTATTTAACTTTTGAAGCATTACCAATTTTCCAAAAATAAAGTATCAGCCATTAAATTTCAGGGTAGTAGTATTTCAGATTTAAAAATCACTGATGGCTGGTTCACAGCCATTTGGATTCACATCATTGGGTGCTCAAGAAAACTAATCTTCATTGTCTTTTATTAGTTATTTGTTTGTGCAATACATATGTACAGTTTCTATTAAACACTGGTTTCAGAACAAGCCTTATTATAATCTGTTTTGTGCTGAAAGTGCCACTACAAATTCCAAAATATTCTACAAACCATCAAGAATTCTACAAATCAGTAGATCTCAGTTTATATTAACATTTGTGGAACAAAATAATTAGTTATAGCACTCTTAATCAGCCAAAAGAATTGCCAGTTTTCCAATTTTAAATTGTCTGTTATCAATCTTCCAGTCCTAAATTAATAATGACAATTTTAAATCTATCTAGAGTTAGTTTAAAATTTTATTTCTCAAATATTTTAAGAACAAAATACTTATTTTAATATAAACTTTATGTAAAATAAGTTGAGAAAACCTGTTAATATGTTTGGAAATATTTTATGCTTCAATGTTGTTCGCTCTGTACTCCTTTATTTTTTCTATGCTTTTTGTCCAATAAAATGTTTTAAATATATTGAAATGAACTTTTTTTTTTTCAATAATCATTCACATAAAATATTAACAAAATAAATATTGTCTTTTTATTTACTTTACCATTTTCATAGTATGACCTTAAAATTTTGGTTAAATATTGACTTCTATATAAGTATGAAAAAAGCATTTTTAGTATTTTGCATATGTTTGTGTATGTCCATATGTGAACAGGCTTGCTTAAAGACACAAGCTATATTAGCCAGGGCCAGAACTAGATACTTTGGTGCCTGTCGCAAAAAACTGGCTTGTGCCCCTATCACCAAATATATTGAGAAAAATATTTTTGTTCTCTATAAATAATATGTTTGGAATGAACTCACAAATTAAGAAACTAACAGCTTTTTACTTATGTATTGCATAAAAGAAGGAAAGGTGTTAACAACAGTCTTCCTCTTAACACTTTACCGACCGGTAGCAGTTCGAACATACTATGCCCTTTAACCACCCGCTCAGCCGCAGATCATCCGAGACACCGGCTCGGTTTTGGTAATTTTTGCCGGATTATATATTTTGATTGACAGTCTACCTCTCCATGGAATTAAACATTCATCTAGAGACAATTGTTGATCTGGTTTATATACGTTGTTAAATTTTTCCTTGAAATAATCAATGACAGGCTGGACCTTCACCAGCCTATGCAAATTGGGAGAAATATCGTTATTATTACAAAAATGCCAGCTTTGCATTATTTGTAAAAATCTGTTCCTGCTCATAACCTTCGAGAAGAACGGCGTTTCTATAGATGGGTCTGTAGACCAATAATCGTAGAGAACGTCCTTCTTTACTTGTCATATGAGAATGATCAGGTCCAAAAATTTCTTCATTTCAGTCACCGTGACATCTTTCCATTTTTTCTTTTTTGATGTAATTCTATGTTTTTCCACAATTTGATAATGATATCTATTAGACTTCCTCACGAAGTGCTCAATCAGGTCACTTCCAATGAATAAATTCACAATATCCATTACGCTTTCGGAGGAACTTGGCATAATTTTTATGCCAGAGCTGCCTTCGAAAGGTTCCAAAATTATACTCTTGACGTCCATGTATCATTGTTGTCTTCAACATTATTATTCATGTCCTCGTCTTCTGAATCACTGTATACTAGTGGTACAGGACGTCGTTTTCGAATGGCTATACCTCTGCTATCACTTTTGTCATCAGTACTACTTGCTGAACGACAGTGAAGACAATCTGACAGGTCGTGGAGATAAAACTCGCCGAGACTATCCTTTCCATTCATTTCTAAGGGCTAAAGCTTAGAAAAAAGCAACGATTATCTGAATAAAGAATGCAAAATGCTTGCTACTTGTCAATCTAACTTAACCAAATCTAACAGGAAGATCAAAAGTCGATTAATCAACGACCAGTTGGTAAGTGTTGGGGAACAAACGTCGATTAATCGACGACCGGTCAGTAAAGTGTTAACTGGTGCAACAGCCTTGGGTGGGCCTTGACCAGGGTTGGAAAAAAATCATGATTTTTTTTTAAATAAAAAAATCAGTTTTTTTATTTAAATCAGATTTGATTTTTTTTTCTGAATTCTAATTTTAATTATTGTTGTGTTATTATGTTTTTTGCAATATACATAGAATAGTTTTTATACAAAGTAATGTCTTATCTATGTAGTATATTCTATAATCTGATAACCTAAAATTATATGTATAAATTTTAATCTAAATACATTATTTTGTAATTGGATAGTGCAAACTCAATAAGATGTCCATTTAAAGAACCAATTAAATATTTATTTAATGCAAACTATTTATTTAAAATACAAAAAATCACAATTATTTCAATATTTTTTAAGCAACGAATTATGGATTTAACAGTTTCAATAACACTAATTTCAAATCTTTATCCACTCCTAATTTGTTACGAAGGCTAGAATGAACAATACCAAAAGAAGAAAACTGTCTTTCCATTCCAGCAGATGAAGCCATGGCTGTTGTTATTTAGTAGATTAACTGGATTTTAAGTTCTGTAATACTCTACGTCCCATTACATAAAATGAATTCCACCAGTCATAATCAGTCATTGTACCTACCCCTACTACATACTTTCTGATGAACAGCCCCTAAATACTTGGAAAACACATGGTATCAATATTATACACTTATTTACTTATTGGTATTTTTGCACTGACTGTTTCGCAATTCTCCTGTCTTTGGAACATAGGTTTTAAAAGTTAAAAAAAAAAAAAAAAAATTTTAAATCAATGATTTTTTTTTTTTTTAATCAACTGATTTAAATTATGCCAACCCTGGCCTTGGTCTTCTGTTTTTCATTTTAAGCTTTTCTGGCCTTGGCTAGTGTTTTCCAATATATCACCCTGATAGCTTACAGGCTGTTTTCTATGTAGTCAATCCAGCTTAGTTTTAGTCTGTTTCTTTTTTGGGTATCAAATGGTTTGGCCTAAAAAATCTGTTTGATGGCTCGTTTGCTATTTAGTCTTAGCAGGTGTCCTGTCCATTTGAACTTCTGTTTTATAATGATTTAACAATATATGGATCTTTAAATAATTTACAAATTTCTATAATGGTTCTCCTAAAAAAAAGTATTACAATTGATTCCTCCAAAAATGTTTAAGGATTTTCTTTCAAATTTAGCAGTTCTTTATATTTACAATGTTAACAACAATATTATTTACCACTTATTGATAATTTAACTTGGCATTTAGCACAGCAATCATATAGAACCCAACTCCCGTTCCTAGCTCCTGAACTGAAGTTCCCTTTGTTTCATCTGTTAGTACACAAATTTTAAAAGTGCAGCACCATTTCACACAAAAGTACGTATGTACAGTCTGCTACTAAGAAGTTAACTCGGTAATCACTCGTGAGGTTAGTCATAAAATATAAATAAGAAAATTTTCAATTTTTATGCAGGAAATCTTGGGCAGTTTCTTGGATCTGGTTGTGGAACTTAAGAAATGCATGCATAGGAAGATGAGCTCATATGTCCCAGATCTTTCTGCCGTTGAACACATAAAAATAACTATAAATACAACAAACTTAGATTTTTTTAATTTAAAAAAAATAAGTAGAACTAAATTTAAAATTAAATTTACAAATTAATTGTGGAATGCTTGAGAAAATTTAAATTCCTATTCAGTGATGCCCTCTATTATCTGACATTCAAATTATTTACCCTTTGTAACTGCATTTTTCTTTAATAGTTAGGCCAAATTAAGACAACAATAGTCAAATTTTTGTTCTGCCTTCTAGTTACCCATATATTTATTTTATTGATTTTACACTAAACCAAGTTTTAAGTATGTGATAGTAAAAATATAGGTATACGCATAAGAATATAGCATGTTTGATTTAATGGAAAGGACAGTTGAGTTTGAATAGTGTGTATTTCATTTATATTTTCTGAGCATGTCAAATATTCTGTTTATTTTCTTTCATTTCATATTTTTTATTCCTGACTTTTTATAATCTTGCAGACATGTCAACTACTCTGGAGAAATGAGAAAATTTGGTAACTCTGGAAAATAACAAAACTTTTAAACAGCGAAAAGATTACAATTCAGTAATTAAATACAAAGTTTCAGAAAAAAAAAATAATGCTGAATATTACTCTTTTGATACAGTAATGCTACATGTTAAAAGTTTTCAGCACTGTGTGGGTAAAAACCTGTTAAGTGACTGGGCCCATAACCATGTTACCAGTTGTAATGTATCTGGCAACAGCCAGAATAAAAGAACTCTGTATCAATTGGAATCTGGCAACACCAGATAGAGAGAATTCTGTTTTTGGGTTAAGAACATCAGAACAATAACTTCAAGCTTAAAAATGTACATATAACGTGATTTGTGATTTGTGAATAAATATGTTTTCGTGAACATCTGCATCTTATATTAAGGCCCCTAAAACACTACATTTTGGCGACGAGGATAAAAAAAGAACAGAAGTAAAGCATCATGTCAACGGAAACTAGAGCGATTGATTTATCGAAGTTTACTTTCAACGAATTTTGCCCAGGTAAGGATGATATACGATATTATTTTAGACGTTTTGAACTTGAAATAAGAGTTTTTCGTATCACTGAAGATGCAGATAAACGAGATTTAATTTTACGTTGTATGGGACCTTGTTTATTTAAACTAGTAAATGATAATTTTGATCCTATTTCTCCTGACGAAAAAACTTATTCTGAAATCAAAGATTTTTTGGAACAGCATTTTAAACCGGCAACAAACATCCATGTCGAAAGAACAAAATTTTCCCAACGTTTTCGCCGTAACGGTGAATCAATAGCTGAATTTATTGCTGCTTTACGAACTCTTGCTGTAAACTGTAAATTTAAGAATTCTTTAGATGAACGTTTAAGAGATCAATTAATACTGGGTATCAATGATTCCCGAATACAAGAACATTTGTTTCGTGAGCACTCTGATGAAACAGCAACTTTTAATCAGATTGAGAAGTCGGCTTTAAATTATGAATCTGCGTATATCAATCGAGAAACTATTGAATCTGTTATACATTCCGATCATAAAAACCCCGTTACAAGTGTGAATAAAATAAATACGCCAACTCAGAATGTAAAGAAAAACAATTTCAACGCCGGCGCCAAACCCACCGTTTTCAAAACCAAACCAAAAGTTCATAGCGAGATGGAACGTAATAAATTCCGAATAGATAAACGAACTGTCTGCATTCGATGTGGGAAAAGTAAACATTCGAAAGGGGAGAAATGTAGAGCTGAATTAGCCACTTGCCGCAGTTGTCATACTAAAGGACATTTTGAAAAAGTATGTGTACGATCTGGGAATGCAGAATTCGTTCATCATATTTTTCACATAAGCAATGATAATAAATATCAGGTTAGAGCTGTAATTAACAAGAAAGAAATTGATTTTCAATACGATACTGGATCAGGGAAATCTATAATACCTGAAAGTTTTTATAGAATAATTGGGAAACCGAAACTTTTAAAATCTAAACAACTAATTGCGTATCCTGATAAACCGATTGCAACACTGGGAGACATTAAAGTGAAAATCAAAATCGGATCGAAATCGGAAGATTGTTTACTAACAGTAGTACCAGGTAACAGTGTACCTATATTAGGCAAGGATTTGATGGAAGTATTCCATTTAGAACCAAAATTTGAGGTAAAATATATTGATAAAAATGTTCGAACACTTGAATCACAACTTCTTGAAGATTATGCTGATATATTTGATCAAACTAAAATAGGTACAGTTCGAAGTTTTGAGGCGGTCATCAGATTACATGATAACGCAAAACCAGTAATCTGTAAGGCTCGATCTGTTCCATATGCGCTTAAGCCTGCTGCCGATAAAGAAATTGATCGTTTGATAGAAAATGGCACTTTAGAAAGTGTTAATATTAACGAGCAAACCGTACAATGGGCGTCACCAGTTGTTTACGTAACAAAGAAAAATGGTCAAATTAGATTATGTGGCGATTTTAAATCCACGATAAACAAACATATGATAACAGAACAATATCCGTATCCAACATTCGAAGACATTGTTTCTAAATTAAATGGTTGCACAATTTTTAGTGTAATTGATTTAAAGGATGCATTTTTGCAAGTTAAAGTTAGTGAAGAATCTCGGAAATATTTAGTAATTGCTACACATAGAGGATATTATCGCTTTTGTCGAATGCCTTTTGGCATATCAGCAGCACCCATAATATTTCAAAAATTGATGGACCAGTTTCTTATTGGAATCGAAGGTGTTACATGGTTTCAAGATGACATTGCAGTCGGAGGTCGAAATATACAAGAACATGCTCAACGACTTCGACAGGTATTTGAAATTTTTCGTAAGGTCGGTTTAAAAACACAAATGTCAAAAATACAGTTGTTCAAAGAAGAAATTAAATTTCTTGGACATGTGATTAACAAAACAGGCATTTCGCCAGACATTGAACGAATACGCGCTTTGAGAGAACAACCACCTCCAAATAATGTTTCAGAACTCCGATCATTTTTAGGATCTGTGAATTATTATAGCCGCTTTGTGAAGAATTTACAAATACTGTGCACACCCTTACACGAACTATTAACAAAAAATTCTTCTTGGGAATGGACTGAACGTCATCAAAATACATTCGAAAAAATTAGGGAAAGTATTTCATCTCCAGCCATACTGGTACATTTTGATCCAAAACAACCAATAATTTTAGCTTGTGATTCATCAATTCGAGGACTTGGTGCAGTTATACAACATCGCATAGAGGGGGAACTGAAGCTTATTGCTGCTGCTTCTAGAACTTTAACACCTGCTGAACGCAATTATTCAAATATAGATCGTGAGGCCCTAGCAATTATGTTTGGGTTACAAAAGTTCTATAAATACCTCATTGGACACCATTTCATTATTCAGAGTGATCATAAACCATTAGAGCGTATATTAAATCAACACAAAGAAGTTCCAAGTCTAGCAGCCTCAAGGTTAACAAGATGGGCTATAACTCTAGGTGCTTTCGATTACGAAATAGAGCATCGTCCTGGCCAACAAATGGTGGTTCCAGATGCCTTGTCACGTTTGCCGTTACCAGATAAGAAAGTAAGTAAATTTGAAGATTCTTCATTTGTTTACAGCATTGCCAATCACACAATACATGAACTTACGTTAACACGTCGCACATTACGTAGATTTACGGAAAAGGATTCCGTCCTATCAAAGGTAATTCTATACATTGAGAAAGGCTGGCCCTCAAAACAAAATATTGACGAAGCACTTATTCCTTTTTTTGAGAAAAGAAATGAGCTTACTTATGAACAAAGAATTTTGCTGCTGAACAATCGTTTAGTGATTCCGGAGAAATTAAGATATTTAGTGATTGATAAACTCCACGAATCACATACTGGCATAGTTGCAATGAAATCTGTTGCCAGAATGTCAGTATGGTGGCCTGCCATCGATAGAGACATCGAACAAACAGTCAGATATTGTAATGATTGCAATGAACATCATCCAAAAATTGCTGAGTCTCCATTATTGTTATGGAACAACACTGGTAAACCTTGGGATAGAGTTCACATTGATTTAGCTCAACTTCATGGTGAAAATTGGCTCTTCATCATCGATTCTCATTCACGTTGGCTGGAAGTCTTTAAACTTAAAAATGTTACATCATTAGATATCATAAAGTGTTTCAGAAAATTATTTAGTTCTTATGGAATATGTCGGATAATTGTGTCTGACAATGGTCCACAATTTACTTCCACCGAATTTCGAGAATTTTGCGAGATGAATGGTGTAAAACATATTCGATCTACTCCTTATCATTCCAGAAGTAACGGACTAGCAGAGCGTGTCATACGCACATTTAAAACCCGCTTCAAGAAAACATCTAATCAGTTTTCCGATCAAGAGCATCAGCTACAAGTTTTTTTATTTACTTATCGAACAACCATACATCGAGCAACGGGTTGCACACCAGCGAAGCTATTTCTCAACAGAGAACTTTCAACTTTATTTGATCGGTTGAAACCTGACCATATAAACGACGTGGAAAGCTTAAAATCAAAATTTTATCATGATAGATTTTCTAGACACAGAGACTTTGAAATTGGAGACAATGTGTGGATTAAACGAGGAATTGACCAAACGTGGAAACCAGGAACAATAAAGGATAAAACAGGTCCTTTATCTTATAGAACACAGCAAGGTATGCATGTACATGCTGATCATTTACGGAAACGAGAACAAGAACACATTGAACATTGTCAACAATCACCAACATCTGTAGATAAATCCGATGAAAAAGCTACGCCAGAGACTGTTTCAGATTTCCAATTACCAGAGTTAGACGGTACAGATATCCATTTACCAGAAGTCACTACTCCCGAACAAGGAACTTTTCTTCGACGTTCCAGTCGAATTAGACATGAACCTAAACGTTTCCATGAGGAATTTAACTATTGACTATTTAATGTTAATTTGTTGTGTTTTAAATATTTGAATGTGTATTATCTGTTTAACAAATTTAATTTTAAGGGGGGAAAAGATGTAATGTATCTGGCAACAGCCAGAATAAAAGAACTCTGTATCAATTGGAATCTGGCAACACCAGATAGAGAGAATTCTGTTTTTGGGTTAAGAACATCAGAACAATAACTTCAAGCTTAAAAATGTACATATAACGTGATTTGTGATTTGTGAATAAATATGTTTTCGTGAACATCTGCATCTTATATTAAGGCCCCTAAAACACTACACTATGTTTACGTTTCGTGTTTGACGGCTCATGTAAATCTCTTAATTCCAATTCCTTAAATTCTATTTTGGCTGTTGGACGAAATCCACAACCAGATCTTTCCACTATTCTATTAAGATTTCGATTGAATCCTGTTGCCTTTATGTTTGTTAGTAGATATTCAACAAATGTACAGGCAAATTGTTATTACGCCAGAAGACCAAGATTTACAACGTATGGTGTGCAGAGATTCAGAAAAAGAAGAAATAAGGGAATATAAACTTACAACTGTGACTTATGGTACATCTTCAGCACCATTTTTAACTACTCGCTGTTTATACCAAGTAGGAAAGGATATAGAAACTACTGACCCAGTAGTTTCTACCATAATTAAAGAAAGTTTCTTTATAGATGACTTGATATCCGGTTCAGTTTCTAGTGAAGAATCAATTAAAATCAAGGGGTTTCCACGAGTTTAGAAAGTTTTCATTTAGAAAATGGAGGTCAAATTCACGTCAAGTACTGTACCAATTATCATTAAATTCGTCAGAACCTACAAGTTTGGAAATTCACCCTGATGATTGTTCTAAGGCTTTAGGACTTTTGTGGGATTCTACCAACGATTGTTTCATATTTAAAGTTAATTTGAAATTTAGTGACATTATTACAAAAAGAATATTTCTTTCAGAATCTCTTAAATTATTTGATCCATTCGGTTTTTTTTTTTGGGGGGGGGTCTCCATGTACTGTTGCTATAAAGATTTTTTATCAACAACTTTGGCTTATGAAGCTTGATTAGGATACTCCTTTTCCTGAACCATTTCGGATGCAGTGGAAAGCATTCCAAAAAGAATTTAAACAAGTTTGCTTTATTCGTATTCCTCGTTGGATTCAAGTTATTGGTGGTGATCTTATTTGTCATGGTTTTTGTGATGCATCAGAATCCGCATATGCAGCAATCTTAAATGTGGTTCAACCATCAGATATTAAATCAAAGGTCACAATATTAGTGGCTAAGAGCAAGGTATCTCCTTTAAAGCCAGTGCCCATCCCAAGACTGGAGTTGAATGGTGTATGGTTGTCGGCAAGATTATATGCTACATTGATAAATACATCAAAACTATCTATAGCGAAATTCTATACATGGACTGATTCCCAAGTAGTCCTCACTTGGCTTTCAGCTAACCCAAGAAATTTGAAACCGTATATTGCTAACCGACACATGTGCAACTTTGTATTCTATTCCCTCTGACTGTTGGAGGTATGTACCAACTAACAATCCTGCGGACTTTTTCATCTACAGAATTATCTCCTAAAGACCTTCCAAGTTGTACTCTATGGTGGGATGGTCCTGTGTGGCTGGCTCTCTTTTTAAAAAAAAAACACTGGTCAGAACAACCACAATTGAAAGCTTACTCTGATGCAGTTGTGAAAGAAAGAACTCTAAACTGTGTTTTTCTCTATCAAAACTCTTTTTTGACTTACTTTTTGAAAAATATTCCTCTTTTACTAAAATTATTGATATTGCAGTTTTTTGTTTTATATTTATAGAAAATTGTAAATATAAGAAATGTACAAATGCAGCCATCACATGTAAGCCTGCTCCCATAACCTCACCAGAAAGAACTTTCGCAAGTAATATTGTTATATCTTATGTTCTTATTTTAGTAATAAAATCAAGTGTTTAAAGGAAAATAAGTCTTTGCCAAAAAAAGACCCACTGTCAGCCCTTTGTTAATAATAATAAAAAAAAGGACCGATTGTTCAGGTTGGGAGGTCGGCTTCAAAATTCGTCACTACAGTTGGAGGCTAGGCATCAAATTATCTTACCAAATCAACATAAATGAAGTAAATTATTTTAGAGTATTTTCATAAGATGCATTTACATGCAGGGGGGAATTTATTAATGGGTATTATACGTCAGACTTACTGGATTATTGGTGTTAAAAGAATAATTAAAAAATCTGTTCGTAATTGTACAACTTGCTGTATATTTAGAAGTAATATTTCCAAACAAAAAATGGCAGATCTTCCCAAAAATAACATTTCATTGCATTCGCATTGGAACATAACTCAAAAAATGAAACTGAATTTCTGGAGGAGATGGCATTTGGATTATTTGAGTTCGCTACAAAATAGATCTAAATGGAAATTGTTTAGAATAACAATTTTAAAACTGAAAATGTAGTAATTATTACTACAAGGACAATGTTCCTCCAGCTGTATGGCCTCTTGGTAAAGTTATAGCTACTCATACAGGTAAAAATGAATTAATACGTGTAGTTACAGTAAAAACTTTAAAAGATTTGTTTAAAAGACCTATTTCTAAACTTGTGTTATTACTTATCTTGTAATGCATTTGTAAATGGCTACGTTCAAGCAGAAAGGTTTTCCCGAAAATTTGCAGAATCTGACGACTTTTTTCGGCAAGGTTCAGATCCAAAAATACGAGATCCGGATGACTTCTCCCTACAGTACCTACTACTCTAGAGAAAATATCTGGAGCTTTCTACGAACTCCTACCTAAAGCAAATTTACTCTCTGAAAAACTAGGTCAGGATGACTTAAAAACGCTGACGGCTCCGCAAACTCAACACAAGGATAAAAGATCTCACATGACTTACTAATGAAGAATATGTCTTTCTTCAAGACGGGTTTTTACCAGACTTTAGTAATTGCATTGAGAATCTTTATGCCGACTTACTGTTTCATGTGAACGTTTTTTCTATGAGCTCTCGCTGATACAATCATGTCTCTGCTCCTCGTTGGGACAGGAACGACTAAAGACTTTGCCTATCTGTGTATTTTGAATAATTGATATAGAGAAAACATGTTTATATTTTCCCACTTCATGTAGTGGTGGTAGGGGCGCAAGCTGACTTTTTACCACGGGTGTCAAACTCTAGTTCTGACCTTGCCAGATGCTATGATGGCTGCCGAGACTTATTTGAAAAATTATGTTTTCCTTAAGGCGCACAGCCCATTGTTTGCGTTCGCTTCAGGCAGAAGAGAGGTAGATAGGTTGGTTCGGAGCTCTACTGTCTGTATATATTTTATATTTGATTAAGTGTTTTAGCTTACAATCCAATCCCATGTAAATGATATATATCAATAAAACTATTGTTTTTTTTTGCTCACATATAGAGCAATTTGTCGCAACTTCACGAACTACTATAATGCACTTCCCATTCATTTTCATGTTTAAAACAGCCAATAGACAAACAATAAACTGCCCTTCCGTTTGAAACTAATCCAGAATTGCCATAATTTGAGAATTTGCCCTACTGCGTGAAATCACCTTATTGTTATTTTTAATTCTCGATTGCATTCGAGTGTGAAAAATTATAGCAACATAAAGTACAATGCCGCTCGAATTATCTCGAGTGTGCACAGTTTGACCAGTTTAGCGTGCTCGAGTAAACTCGAACATGTACATTAAGGGTGTAAGGGTCGCGTCCGTCTCTGTCAGTGGTCAAGCGAACTTTTGTTCATTTTAACAATTGAAAGTGACAGCATTGTCCCCGTAATGGATTTCTTGACATACGGTGTCAAGCCTGTCGTTTGTCAACGCACCGACAGAGAAAAGGAATTTTGCTTTGATCCAGTCAGCCAGGCGCCAAAGGGCGTTTCGGCTACCCCAAGGACAAGGGTTAAAGGGGGGGGGGTCGTCAACCTCCCCTAAAACCGAGGTTTCCTGTTTGAAAAAGAAGAAAACGGGGGGGGGGGGCTCCCGGCTGAACTTTTAGATGAGCAGGTTGATCTAGAGTGATCTCCTCTCTGGATGATTAGTTGCATCTGCATTATTTTAACGTTTCCTTTTTGTTAAATAAATGAACAGGTGTTAAGTTTTAATCATCTACTGCTGGTTATTTAGTCTCCATGGCTGCTTCATTGCAAGGGACCCATACGAAGTCATATCCATAATGACTAGGGTGTGACGGACTAACCAGACATAAAAACAGCGCGACCTCTCGGCGTTTACAAAGGGGTTAAACTACAATAAGACTTCCAGTTCCGCTTGAACTCAGCAATAAAATATACTAACAAGGGAAGAATTGGAATTTTGAATTTTAAACTAACAAATATTCGGGATTCTAAAATAAGTACTTAAAATATGAAGTTTCTGCATATTTTTTTTTGTCTCTATTCAGTATATCTAAGTACCAAATCGTCAGTTTTGAGAACACTCTGATATGCGCAAACTTACGTGTTTTTATTATTCGCATATATCCGAAAAAAAAAAAGCAAAAAGGCAAGAATAACTACGAAATGCCCTAAGTTTGGTTCAACAACGCTAGCGAAGTCATTCCCGTAGTACCTGACCCGAAAATAATGTCTCGCATAATTTAAAATGTCAGTGATGCGATTTGTTTACAAGAAAGCTATGGGCAGTTTTTTCACCCCAAAAGGAAATTTGACTGTTGAATAATGCATAAGCGTTTTTAAATTTGCTAAAGTGCTATCAAAGGCAATTTGACCATGCATAATAAGGTGGAAAATTACTGAAGGAAAATGTTTGTTCACTGTTTTACCATTGCGATGTTAAATATTTTCGTGACTACAGTAAATCGGTGAATTCAAGCCTTTATGCTACTATTAACACATTGTGTGCGGGTACATTTCGCAGCGGAATTGTACCTGGAGCGGGCGTAAATTTAGGTATTCAGTTAAATCTCAATAGATCAAAAACTATTTAATTTTTTAACCAAATTTTCTTATTTTATATTGAAATACATAAATATATAAATAGGCAAATATATATATATATATATATATATATATATATATATATATATATATATATATATATAATATATATATAATATATATATATATATATATATATAATATATATATATAATATATATATATATATAATATATATATAATATATATATAATATATAATTTCGCAAGGATAAATAAAAAGTTAATTTTAAATCTAAATTGATTTTTTTTAATCAACCTTCCCGTTCTGTGGTTCCGCATCGACTGATGTAAAAACTAGTTTTTGTTTACTTAAATTTTTCCAGAATCTATGTAGTAGACAAGAACATTCGGCTTCGTTTTCCTGTATATATCGTTATTTTTGTACCCACAAACAAACCATGTTGTTACACTAACCTGTGCTAGTAAGCGACGTTCGATCAAGTATCAATCGTCAGAAAACGTACGTGTCTGTCCCGTATACAATTTGTTAAAGACTGCTCTAATTGTTTTCAAACCTTACTAATATTATTTTTAATAGTTATAATATATATACATTTTAAATGCTAACTTTACTGTAGAAAATATATTTAAGATAAAGTTTTTGCTATGAAATATATTTAAAGGAAAACATAGTATAGTAGAATATTTACTGTTGTATTACTTGGTATAATTGTTTTAAAAGAATTCTTAAAATGCTCCTAGATGAGAGGGAATTTTTTTTCCTTATAGGAAAAATGACTGTCCTCCTCTTGAAAGTTTTGTCCTCCCTCAAAAAGAGTTCTTTTAGATAGCCACATTTTTGTTATGTAATACTAGTTCTCTTTCGATATGTAAAAGCTTATTTATAAATATCTACATATTTAATAATAAAAACTTAAATAAATACAAAAAGCAATTCATTTTATGTAGGCAGTAATTTTGTAGTGACTGCTATCGGGAAGACCAAATAATTCTTCAGAAAAATGCGCAACATTCGATTGTTATCGATGGTGTATTATTTGATAAAAAATAAACTAACGATATTTTCTGATGAATGGGTAGCCTTATCGACTTATTTACTTAGCTGAAACATTCAAGCGAGAGGAATCTAATATGGCAGGTACAGGTTCACCTGAAGGACATTTGACTGACGAATAATGCAGAATTTAAGTTTGCCAAAGTGCTGTCAAAGAAAATTTAGCCATACATAATAAAGCTAGAAATCGTTGTAGGAAAAATTCATATACTCTGCAGTAGTAATGCAATGTTACATATTCTCGTGATTGTGCAGATCTCGGGATTGCATTCTTTTAGCAACAAATTTAACATTTCCCTCAGATATATAATCCGTAACCTATAATAAGTTAACCTTTATAAAAGCTATTTTTTACTTGTTAAGGTATATTAAAATACTTTTTGAATTGAGATTAAGAAAATGAATTCATTTAGTTTAACAGATTAAATTAACTTGATTTTAACTTCTCTTCGTGTGACCTCTTTCGGATTATCTCCGTCCACCGGATGCTATTAAGAGGTAGGACGTTTTATTTACTTTTTTTTATAGGTTGCTCTACATAATATTTAAAAAAGCATAGTTTGCAAGTACTACAATCTAAAAAAGAATGTATTAAATGAATGCGTGGTTAAGTGCAGAAGAAATTGTCTTCCCAATATCTTTATACTGTACTAACCTCAATTTGTTAATGCCATGTTATGAGATTAAAAAACTTATTAATTTTCTTTATCAAACTTATTTTCTTTATTAAACTTATTAATTTTATTATTATTTTATTTATTATCTGCTACAACACAGTGAATTTTCCTTCAGTGATTTCCAGCCTTATTAAGTATGGTCAAATTATCTTTGATATAAAATCATTAAAACTTTAAAAAATTTCCTATACAATATTCAGCAGTCATGTCTTTCAGTTGAGTCTGTAGCCCTAATGGATTCCTCTCGCTCGATGTTAACCTATGACAGACATATGATAAACATTTTTGCAGCGAAAAGAACATTAATAAAGCAGGCCATAGGCATAAGTAAATTAATAAATATAATTAATAATTAAAGATTGAATTAGAGGTAGTAAAATGGCTTACCATAGATATATAAAAATAGGGATTTCGGATAAGTATATTTATCACGGCCTCAGAAATGGTTAAGGGTTTTTCCAAATTACTTTATGAAACACCACGTGTTTTCCCAGGATAGTCATTGATGTAGGGTTTTGAATGAGATTTCAACAACTTTATTAGAATAGTATCCATACACAGTTATACTTCCAGAAGGAGTAGAAAATACGGTATTCTAAGCAAGTTATATTTATGATCATTCATTTATATCTTTATCTTTTTGAAAACATAGCTTCTTTTATAATGTAAAAAAAAGGAAAGAGATGTCTTTTGTATATAACTATACTTATAGGAAGTAGCAAACTAGTCACACCCACCTGTCACCACCCACAGTAATTTAGCAGAATTTTTATTCGGGTAAAATTCAAAGCTTTAATCCAAAGCAGTGCCGAATTACCCGTTAGGCAGAGTAGGCAATTTCTTATGGGCCTCATGCTTTTTAGGGGCCGCTAAAAAACCTAAACTGTATATAATTCGAATTCACAAATAAAAAGGTTCATTCTAAGTACTTCATATTACAAATAAAATATTTTTAAAGCATCGCGATCATACAAATTTATTTTCGAAAACTTGGTGCAATCAACGTTTCCCAATGTTATCACAACATTACAAATATACGGCTGTCTCATAAAAACTAACGCTACTGGTAAACGAAGCTTCAAGTTAAAAATGCTAAAAAAAACCGTCATCGACCTTACTAACACAAAGGCTGAACTTGCTATTATGGCCATTGAATGTCTTGCAGAACATAGAATTTCAAGATGTCACGGCCAAACAATTAAGAAAATCAAATATTTAGTTAGTTTTAGTTTTTTTTTATTGTATACAATATTTATTTATAATCGTTTATTTATATTTTATATTGGTTTGCTGATAATTTGTTATTTTTTGTGCAATAAAATTACGTTCCTAAAACATGCGTAATAAAATTTTACTCGTAAAATTATTAGGTGACAGGGCCTCGAGATTTCAACTGCCTAAGGGCCTCCATCTCGTTTAATCTGGCACTGATCTAAAGTACAGTGAATTTTTAATCTCATGGAAAAAAAATTCATTATTTACAAAGTTCAATCATACATAAGTCATTTATAAATCCATAGTTTTCCATGCATAAATAAATACGTCAAAACGAATCAGTAACGTTGTATGTAATTTCATTGTATATTGAAAAATATATTGTGTCCTGTAATTTACGCTTCAAGTTTTTACCAGGTAAATTCGAAAACATGGCATACTCAGCAGTATATAAACTACCGTTTTATAGTAGCAAATTCTAGCTTTTAAGGCCAGCTGGAAACTATCCATGTTTGAGTTTGTACGGGACACCTCGGCTGAAACCCGTATTCCCAGAGGTGAAGATGTTACATTCATTCAGGGCGTGCTTAGTAAGGTGTGAAATTATTATAAGGTTCCAAAATACAGCTATTAGTCTTGAAATCGTTAAAAAAATTATAAAAAAGAGGATAAATAAGCCCTATTCCTTAGAAATAGTAATTCAAAAAGAAATTAAAAATACAAAATGCTGGAGTAAATAGTATACTGTACTACAATAATTTTTACAAGTTACGATACGATAATATAAATACAGTACTACAATAAAGAAAGTTATAAATTACGATACGAGATAGATAAAAGAAAAAAATTAAGTCTAGACAGCTGGTTCAAACCTTCATCCACTTTTATAGTTATACCCGTATGCACCGAAAGTAATGCTAAACTCGCCAACCTCCTGTGACTAACTATAATGCTAAATGTTTTTATTATTTTCATTATAAGTAAACTATCGACACTTTCAGTGGAAATTATAGTAAAACATACAAATTTTAGAAGTTAAAAAAATCTTTCAATACATAATGAAAATATTTCAGTGGGTCCGGACACCTGGACGCTCTCCCCCCCCCCCTATAAATACGTCCTTAGTCACCCAAATGTCAATACACTGGAGTAAATTATTTCTCTAATTTATTATTAATCAAAATACTTTGCGAAACTTTGATAAAAATACAAAAGTAAAACTTTGTTTCTAAATTGCAAAAATACTTTTTTAAACTCGTTGACATCCTTTTAATTTAGTACTTTGGCTACAAATTCATAGTCTGACCAAAAGAAAACATTAATTTTGGGGGGAATATAACAGCATGAAGTCAACTTTATGTTGGTGCCTTCAAATGAATGACACAGTAAAGGTTGTAGTGTATGTGCGACATTAATGAATACAGTAACTGTCATATGAGTACAGCGAACTGCATTCTTTACCTCTTGGAGTGCTCTCCTGATTTTGTTGAACGTTGTTAATACAATTATAGACTTTCTTTTTAATAACAATTAATTTTAAAGCAAAGAAAGGGGAGTAATACATACGCTTTCATTGAAAAAACTATTGAACATTAAAGTTATTTTCAAGTTTTAAAAGTCATTTTTAACTACAAAACATCCCTGAGACGTAAGGATAGCATTGTAGTCCTTTGCGCTTGAAATTCCTTTTCTCCCTTCCTAGTTCTCTTGTCCAAATGAATGTTTGAGTTATATGAATTTATTGAAGACCTAGCAATTTTAGTTCATTTAAACAAGTGTTAACAGTAATTTGTAAATTTAAAAATCGTGTCGAGTCATGATCGACGTTGTACTTGCTACAAATATAGAGTCCGATTCGACGAGTGGACTGAAAACTGTCTTACCCTCGTACTAATTAATTCCAATGGTAGTTTCAAAGACAGACAATTTGGAACATTTGACAGTAATTTGGTTAGGCAAATTTGTTCCTCAGTTGGCCATTTCATTACCCGTTCCAAGTTACTCGCTAGTTCGACGCCTAATTTTAAGCCTCATCCAGTCCGACGTTTAACAGTTTTACTTCTCTGCATAGTAAGGATTCGGAAACAGACTTAAGCTTTTTTTTTTTTTTTCTTTTTTTTTTTTTGGGGGGGGGTAAAATGATTCAAATGATGAACAGCTTTAACGCAAAGTTTTACGAATTGTTTAATTGACAGAACTAATGTACTGTTTTACAGTGTATGTAGGGGGATAACAGATTTCCTCGCCAGGGGTGGCTCTACGGCCGGACAAACCTCAAGCAAATTATATAGCCGGATTTCGGCTCGAATATGTAGAATACTTTATTGGGAAAAAATTAAAAAAAATATTGTACAAAGTATAATTCTTTATTGTTTGAAAGTCTGGAACATTTTTATATTAGATTTAATTGAAATGTTTACCTGTGCATGTAAAATGAAAATGATTAACTGTAAAGATATGTTAATTGCTTTTGCATACAATCTCCTACATTGAAATAGTCTTCATCTGCCATTTCCTGTGAACGTCCTAACTGCTCCCTTTAAAGTCTTTTTCGTTTTAACTATCTTGCTTGACACAGTTTACTTTTTTTTTTAGAATTATGTGCCATTAAGCTTCATCAAACCAATTTAGGTTTCAATACCCGCTGATGGCCAGTACCAACAATTTTGGTAACCAAAGGACATGAACTTTTACAAATAATACAGTTATAATAAATATAACCTTAAGACTTTTAAAGCTTTTTTTATTTTTGCAGATAACTACAGAAAATGAGTCGATAAAACCCGATGTCGTTTTTAGAGTTGAATTTCGGCAACATTCTTATGGTTCTAAATATTTGACCTGAAATTCCAATTGTTTATGTGTGAACCGATGTGAATTTGTGAAGAGAACAAACACATATCTTCATTTCATATAAAAAATATAATTATATAATAAATTTAACCTTGAAAGTTTAGAGCGACATAAACTGGCACGAACAAGATTATCTAAAACTCAAACTAAATTTAAAATGTTTAAATTTTACAGGAAAATATTTTGATAGAGAGATTTTGAATGTTCAGTTCATGTCATAGTAAACTAAAATAAAGCGAACATTCGAAAAAAGAATTTGATTTGAGAAAACTTAAAGAGTTTCTTTAAATCTACTAATATTTAATTGGCCCATTTGAAAAAAAAAATGTTAAGACTTTCAAATGTGCAGCAGAATTTGCTTTGGTTCGGAGTGCTACAGTCTACTTTTTTGCTAGAGGACGGTTAGTAAGACTAGAGCTTACTGCCTACAGCCAATTCAGTACAGTTACAAATATCCATGCCATCAGTGGAACTCACACTTACGAACTCGACCGAACACATATTAAAGAACAACGCCCTACCCCATCCGGTTTTGGTTCGGCGTATAACAGTATAGAAATATTCGAATCAAAATATGTACTATTTATGCCTATTATTATTTCATATTCAATAAAAATAACAGCATTCTTTGCATTACAAGACCTATAAGCTTAACATGAAAATATGAACTAAACAGTAATACACCGGTTGCATTATACAATGTTCTTTGCGCATCGCCTTACGCAAATTACACGAATATTAGTCAATAAATATGTAAAATTTACTTACCCTGCTCGAAATTAAAATAATTAACAAAATAAACCTAATTTTAATATTAATATATCGCTATCTAACACTTCTTAGCCTCCTGTCCGAAGTCGACGCAACAATGTTACCGCCATTTGCGACATAGACGAGAAAGGCATTATTGCGCATGTGCGTTTTAAATCTCCAACTATTGCAATATTCGCGTGGCACAGTATCAAGTACGCACGTGTAATAATCTAGAAGGCTTCGGTACTAAAATGACAGGATGACGTTAGTCTTGCGTCGAATTCGAATAAGCTGACAATCGACTGATTGAATGTTCCCATTTTAGGGATTTCGAATGATTTAAGGTTGCCAGGTAGAAAATAAAACAGGGAATTTTATATACTTCGGTTACATATTAAGTTTAAAACTAAAGTTTGCCTTTTATTATATGAAGTATTTGAAGTAGCAGATTTTTGTGCCAGAGAAAAGTAATTACACATTAGTTCATGTACTTGGGTGTCAAGTATATTTATTTCATTAATATAACTAGGTTTGGAGCAAATGTGGATTTTTTAAATTGAACTTTAAACCATTACATTTTTCAGAAAAAAAGATTATAATCGGAAATAGGATGTTGTTAATTTGACAGTTAAGAGTTGTTGACAGTGGTGTAATTGAGGCGATCACCCCTATAATCAATGTTTTTAGGCCTACTCTCACCATAGTTGATTAGAGCTAAACGTAGATTAACCATAACAGCAAATGTTTGACGTTTAATCTATGATTTGCTGTAATCGTCCATGGTGAGACAGAATCTCCGTGTTTATTGCTTTTAGGTGTGAATTGATGACGTCACAGGCTTGTTTAAAAATACAAGGAGGTAGATTACGTTAGCTCTCTGAACAGCAAATGAAGAAGGTGGACGCTCGAAGGCTCGGTAGGGTACATTTCCCCAGATGACGTAGCTCACAGATTTCCCTAATGGCCTGTTATAAACATTAATACCATTAAGTAATAAATTTTAATGACTCTTAACCAAAATCATTTAACGGCTAACCTCAAATAATCTCTGTTTAAATGGAGAATTGCGTCCCACCATTGGTTGGCGCCATTGGTTAATCGCGGTTAGCCATTAAACGACTTTGGTAAGACCTGCTCTTAATCCATTAGCTCCATATATTTAGCTTAAGATGAATCTAGTAGTCTTGGGTTTCATTCCCGAATAGGCGGTACCGTTGAAAGACAGTACTCTCGACTGTATTGGAGTAAGGTTTGAATAAATTCGTTTTGTGTCAGATAAAGAGTTATGTTGTCTTGTCAATTGGTTACCGGAAGAAAGATCAACATCACAGCCACCGTCTCATTTAACTCAAATAAGTTTTATAGAAATAAAGAAAAATGGACATACATTTTAGAACAAAGATATCAAATTCGCGGCTCTTAGCGGTTATTTCTTATCCCAACTCAATATAACGGTATATTAATAAAAGTATTAATATAATTTTTGTAATGAAATTTAAATTTCTTAAGGCATTTTGTTTTCATCTTTCTTTTTCGAGTTCGTAAGGTAAGTTTTTAGCTTCATGTGTTTAGCACAAGATTAACCTAGTAGACTTAGGTTCCATTCCCGAATAAGGCTTCAATGAATTCGTGATGCTTCAAATAAATGATTCTGTTCTCTTGTCAGTATGTTACCGGAAGAAAGACCACAACCTCAATATCTTTCAACTCAACGAGTTTAATAAAAATTAAAGAAAATGGTTATACACTTTAGAACAAAACTCGCAGAACACAGTGGATATTTTTTACTGCCCACTCAATATAACAGTATTCTGAAATATTAATATAATTTCGTATTAGAATTTTAAATTTCTTGCGACGCTTTTTGTCATCTCGTTTTTTTGATTTTAGGCTTGATTATCTCTCACATACACCCATTGAGTAATGCGCATATGATTACATATCCTTTATGAAAAATGTGGAATCGCTGTAGCTCAGTCGAAAAGTTCGCAACCGGAGGGTTGTGGGTTTGAGGCCTGAGACAGCCGAATATCCGCCATGTTCATTAGCGGTGACTGGTGTACATAAAATAGGTTTGGGATCGCAATGTTCTCCAAGTGCAAACAATACCTCTGGAGGTGGCAGGCCAAGCCTGGGGGTCTTCTGCTTGGTTCTTACTGCTAAATTACAAGAATCCACTTTGAGGAAGCTTGCTCTTTCTCCCTTGCGCTGTTCTTTAAACGAAAAGCGCAACACTATGCCTTAATTCATGTAGCCTCCTGCTCACGTGCTCGTTTCGCCCAAGTGTCAGTTTTAACAACAACAACTGTTGGAAAGGTTTATCGATAAAAAAAATATCGATACAAATTCTTTCGGTCGTAACCGCATTTCCTTCTATGTAAATATGTTGAGTCAGCCGTGATATAAATTGACTTCCTTGGTTGGCTCCGGGCCTTGCCTTGTCTCTTACTCTGTTTGGTGTTGCTAAAAATGTTGGTAAGGAAATACGATATACTATGTTTAAAAATGCTTGCTTTAGTTTGATTTTAATGCCTTGTTTATATTTTAATTATCGTTCGATCTGAACGAATAAACATCCATGAAATGAACTGTGTTTTGGACTCTCTACGTATATCCACACCACACGCATAGCATGACGATAAGCACTCTGCAAATAAGATAAAATTTACCTCCAACAACAACATTGGCTCAATACTCCTAATATGGTGGCATTATAGTAGGTTCAAATTGGAACCATTAAATCTGTTAGAGTTTATCCAAATTTGGTGCAAAATTCATGGCGCCCCTGATCTTTCTGATTGTGGCAGCTTTAGCTGAGCGAGGGCGGTGTTCCGGCCGGCTGGATTCAGGAGTGGAGGTGTTCCGTGGTTGAACATGGGTGTGAGTGGAGCCGCGACTATCGTGACGACTCGTCGTCGGTTTTCCGTATGGCTCCGGCTAGGTCGGCAAGAGAAATTCTCTTAACCACAACGAAAAATTCGTTAAGAGCAATAATTGAGAATGTTACTGCCCGTGTAACATGAAAACCCGCCTTTCCTTTACTGTTAGAGTTTTTTCTTTCTGTTTTTAAACTTCGATTGATTCAGAAATCACTACAGATACTTCGTAATTAACTGTCAAAGTGTTATGACACAGGACTCCATTAAGCCCTGCGTCAATTTTGATAAAAGTAACTGCGGACAAGATTTCTCTTGGGGTTGGAAGGATAGTGACAGAGAAGATAAGCTAAGTTTTAGGATGACAACATTAATTTATTGTATTATTCTGTTCTTACATTACTTGAATTTAATTTTTGAAATTTTTAATTTTAATTCATTACTTTGGTAAATATGCGACTCGAAAAAAAATACACACAATTCCTTTACAACTTGTATGTAGCACCCTCAACTTTTATTGACAGATTATCAGTTCTTGGAATACTACATGGAGTTCTACACCGTCATCAATATTCAAATTGGCCGTTTGGTATGGTGCAAATACTCGGGTTAGCTGATTCTTCTGTTCTTACACCAAAAGAAAAGAGAGATGGAATGATTGCACTCTCTTATAGTAACTTTCAGATTTAAAAAAAGGAGGGGGGGGATGTTGGTAGAAATAAACTAATACGGAAATTTAGGGCTTTGTTAGTAGCGATATGAAAACGTGACCTACCCGCCTACTCAACTAAAGCAGGTACAATGGGTTCTTTCTATATTGTTAGATACATAAAGCACTCAGACTGCCTCCAAAGTTAATGGGACCAGACAAGTGTTTATATACAAAACATTGATATCAAAATGCAAAAAGGAAAACATCATTCGAATAATCTCAGCCAGATCATCAACAAGCCAAAATTCATGGATGAGTGGACTCAATATCTAGCATTATCAAATGTTAGGTTGCATTTTCTTTGATCCGAAAAAGAAAATCAACTTAAGAGCAACAGATGTTACTCTGTCCAAGACCAGAGGTCATCTCCCTCTCTCCTCTGTTGCTTTCATAGGGTTCTAACATTAGTAATATAATCCACCAGAGAAATCGTTCACTTCAGAAAACCCGCTTCTCATCCCCTTGTCTTAGTGTTTCGTCGAAAACACCTGCATCAGTATCTGTTTCCCCAACCGTCACCAAGTAATGCCAAGTCCGGTGACTTTATGAGCCCAGCAGCCGGGGAATTTCCAGAGGAACACAGAGTGGAGGGGTCAAAGGGTTGATTCTCTGATATCAGGAGGGAGCACATATTTTAAACACAGGTTACGGGTCCCCAAACTTTATAGGTTTATTCGGAATTCCGCATTTTTGCATTATTTATGTGGTTCTGTTTATATACAAACATAGAGGAATCCCATGAAGGATATTTGGACTTTTGGTATAACCTGGATATAATACTGGGATTTCCCATAATACCCATGAAAAAAAATAAAGGAATTGTGAGTTTAGAGAATTCCAAGTTTGACTGAGAATTCTGAGTCAAACTTGGAACTTTTTGAACTCACAACTCATTCATTTCTTCATGGGAAGTATGGGAAATCATAATATTGTATAGGGTCTATGAGAACTAAGAAAATATTGTACTGATGTACTTTCCTGCGATGGACAGCATGTGCATACACAGCTATGGACTAGATTTCTAAGAAGAATATAGACGCAGTTGTGGACTTCGAGTTCTAATGAGGGATCCATGCGGAAGAGTTATAGCTGATGGAATTGGCAGAATTGTAGTGGTCAAGCCCAGGCAGGGATGCAGCTGCGAGATATGGTGGCAGTGGCTAGGCAATAATGTCAATTTTCACCAAAGGGGGGATTTTAATGAGCCCACCTGCACAACCGAAGGGGATGTAGATGTGGGAAAATTCCAGCAATAAATGACTGGAAAAGAGAAAAAAGGGATGTTGAACTGAGGTATAAAGTTGTTAAAAAAAGTTGGGAGAAGCCCGGGACGGCAAACGGAGGTATAGCCGGATTCCTTAGCCCAGAGCCGGAGAGAAGCAAGTAACGACCTTTAAGCCCGCTCCGAGGTTTATCCTGTCTGGAGCCCTGTCTGTACGGAGAGTCTGTCCGGACATCCCGCTCCCGTTAGAATGCCTGGAGGTAAACCGCTTTAACATATTCCTGATCATTTAAAGAGGAGCTTAGTCAAGGAGTTCAGTGGCCGAATGGTCAAATCGCGAGATCGACACAAGATTTGTGGGTTCGATGCTCACCATGGCGGTTGATCCAAAGTAAGGATTTTTAATTTTAAAATGTTATTTATTGTTGCCTTATGTTCTCTAACATTCTCCTTCGTTCTTTTTTATGTAAATTAGTTACTTCTCGAATATTCTGTTCGGGTATAAAAGCTGCTACCCACTAGTTGTAGGCAACTTCTCTATCTTGTAAAGTGTAGAGTTTCCACTTTGCTTCGATAAATTCGTCTGTTAGGTTAAACGGTGTGTTCGAATCTTCAGGACAATATAGTAATCAAGAAAAAAAATCTGTAAATAAACAATGTATGTAATAAATATTTTAGTTAATATATAAGGTTTTTCCTTTTAATGTTATGTAATATATTTTACTGTGTTTCTTCACGAACACTGGTGTGTATGTTAAGTACTTTACAACAAATATATAAAAAATAATAAATTGAGGTGCTTTTTATTGCATTACTCAAAAAAGTTTTCGTAAAGAAATTGTTTTTATTTGGGGGTTACTGAAAAAAAAATTATGTGAAGATGAAATTTATCTGGAATAAAAATACTTTTTAATCAGTAAGAAAATTGATGTAGATAAATTTAACTGAAACGGTTTAATTAAAACTGTTCTACGTTAAAAAGATCATTCTGGTGTTATAGAATATGGTCCGTGGTAGTTTCATGGTTTAACATAATACTGTTTGTCACAAGTAAGAATTTTTTTTAATCAAATACACTGTCTACTTATAAGTATTTGGACACCTGTGATAGAAAAGAAAAACTAACTTTACACAAAATCAATAGTTGGTAGAGCCTCCACGAGAGGCAATTACAGCGTGAACCCTCCGGGGCATACTTTCCACAAGTCTTTGTATTACAGCTAGTGATATTGTCTTCCACTCGGCTTGGAGTACGCATACAAGTTCCTTCACCGATTTTGGACGGGTAGTGCACCCCTTAATACGGCTATCCAACTCGTCCCAGAGGTTCTCGATAGGGTTCAGGTCTGGGCTCTGGGCAGGCCTGTCCATTCGATAAACTTCATTGGCACCATACTAAGCCTTGGTTAAACCATCGGCCACATTTGTGATACCCGATAATTATACCTTTCTCGAAATCAGAGAGCTCCGAACTGCGCGGCATCTTGCATGCGACTAATGCTGATGCTGTTTCCTACACGATGTATACCGGCGGAGGCCGTGATGTACCTCAGGACCGCAGATACCGTCATTTGCATAGGTGTCCAAATACTTATTGGTAACAGTGTAGTTCCCTTTGTGTGTTATAACTTAATTTTTTTTCTTTTTTAAAATTTGAATTAACCTCTTTGACATTTTGACTGTGAAATAAAATGTGCACAGTAATATTCAAAGGTAAAAAAAGTAACAAATAAAAGAGACTGGATATAACACTAAATAATACGAAACAGATGTCATTTCTAAGAAATATTGTATTAAAGTTAAAAATACCATTAAAAATTACTTTTATTTCGTTTTTAATCAAACAGATCAATAAAAAACCTTTAGCAAATACCAGGACTATACTTTATTTTTCACTTAAGAATGCAATATATGCGAATTTTACTTTTCTTTTCGAAACAGAATCAAGAAAGTATATTTCAAATAAATGGCAATTCTAGTAATGTTTGTCCTTGAATTCACAAAAATTTAATCTTATGAAAGCCTACTTTAATATTTTTCTATCATTCTTTTCCGAAATGGGTTTTATGTGAATCGAAATTCGATTTTAGCTTTTGTGTAGAAAGAAAAAAAAAATCTGCCCAGACGAAATTTATTGAGTTTATTTTAAATTAAGAAAAAAGCATTTTTTGAATTCAGAATAATTTAGCAAGAAAAAATAACTTGTTCTTAAATAGAAAACGTTATCTTTTTTTCTTTTATTTACTTTAATTTATCAGCGTCAAGTAGAAAATGGTTAATTCTAAAATGTACATTGTGTAGTGATATGATAATGTAATCTAGTCCCAACTTTAATCTTGGAGTTTAAGGAAATATGGATATAGTCCTGTGGGTGGACTAAACCACGTAGAAATTTGAGGGATGGGAACTCTTAGTGTTCACGTTTAACGTTAGCCGCGGTCGCTCAGTCGGCAAAGTCAACGCTCTCGTAACTGGAGGGTTTGCGGGCATGGTTGGCATAATTTAAATCAGTTGATTTTTTTTGGAAAAATCATTGAATTAAATAATTTTTTTTCACTTCTTTAAAAACCTATATTCCAAAGACAGGAGAATTGGGAATTAGTCAGCACAGTAATACCAATAGGTAAACAAGTGTAAATAGATAGCATGTGCTTTCCAAAAATTTAGGGGTTGTTATCAGAAAGTATGTAGTAGGGGTAGTGAAATGATTGATTATGATTGGTGGAATTCACTTTATGTAATGGGAGGTAAAGAGTATTACAGAACTTGAAATCCAGTTTGTCTACCAAATAATAATAGCCTTGACTACATCTGCTGGAATGGAAAGACAGTTTTCTTCTTTTGGTATTGTTCCTTCTAGCCTTCATAACCAATTAGGAGTGGATAAAGCATTGAAATTATTGTTTTTATTGAAACAGTTAAATCCATAATTCGGTGCTTAAAAAATATTGAAATAATTGTGATTTTTTTTTAAATAAATAGTTTGCATTAAAAGAACATTTAATTTGTTCTTTGAATTTACATTTTGTTTAATTTGCACTATCTAATTACAAAATAATGGAATGTATTTAGATTAAAATTTATATATTTAATTTTAGGTAATCAGTGTGTAGAATATACTAGATAGATAAGATGTTATTTCGTATAACAAACTATTCTATGAATATTGCAAAAAACATAAAAACAACAATCAAAATTAGTATTCACAAAAAAATCAAAGAAATCCAATTTAAATAAAAAAAAATCTGATTTTAATCAAATAAATCTGATTTTTTTCCAACCCTGGTTGCGAGTTCGTAGCTCGAGCCGGCCTAAAATCCGCCGTGTCCGACTGGGTGACTGGGGCACTTAAAATAGGCTCGTGGTCACAATGTCCTCCAAGTTTTCAATCAATACCTCTGGGAGTGGCAGGCCAAGTCTATTGGTTTTCTGCTTGGTCCCTGAATCAAAACTGGTGGAATTCATTTTATGTAATGGAAGGTAAAGAGAGTATTACAGAACTTGAAATCCAGTTTGTCTACCAAATAACAACAGACGTGGCTTCATCTGCTGGAATGGAAAGACAGTTTTCTTCTCTTGATATTGTTTATTCTAGCCTTTGTAACCAATTAGGAGTGGATAAAGCATTGAAACTAGTGTTTTTATTGAAACAATTAAATCCATAATTCCTACTTGAGCTAAAGTTGTACTTTCACCCTAGCGGTGCACTTTAAAACGAAAGACGCACCACTGTGCCTTAATACGAGTAGCGTAAGGTTCAATCGTTCTTGGTTTGACCAAGTGGCATAAAACAACAAAAATGTTTAACATTCTTGAAAAAGCGCCGCGCTCTGCAGTTTTTCGAATATATTTATTTTACACCGTGTATTTTTTTAGGTATTATTTTTTGAAGAGGATAACACGTGGAAAAAACATAATTTATGCTTTACTGACAACTAGTCCTAGTATGACGTAAAGAAAGTGCCCCTTTACTCAATAAAAAGTATCCTCTCACTCAACTTAAATCGTCCTTTTTGATAAATGATCCCTGTAACTTTTTAAAAGAAATGCCAACACCAGTAACTGCCAAAAAATAAAATAGAATTATGTACTTTTATTCACTGTTTAATTGTATTTTTATTTATTTATTCTCCTAGCCCTGCAGAACGCCCGGTTTGGTGTGCTACGGTCTACTTTTTGCAACACGAGGGCTAATGAGACCAGGACCTACAGCTTAAAGCCCTTTCCGAAGGGCTACGAACATCCATGCCAATGTGGGATTCGAACCCACGAACTTCGGTACCGACGGCCAGTACTCTAACCAATCGGTCATCGTTCACCTGGGTTGATGTGGAATACGTGCAGTACATCTGGTAACATTGATAAGGGGAAAACGAAGGTTTTGAAAAACATTTTTATAAGTGGGCAAGAAAAAAGAAAAAAAAAGAAAAGTTTTAGTGAGCCGAAATTCTAAGTGTCGCGTTCGTCTCAGTCGGTTTAAGACGAGCGCTTGCGAAGAAACTATAGGGCATTGTCCCTATACGGAAAACATCAATAGTGTTCCAGTAATGGTTTGTTTGACTCCCGAACTTTTGGAATGTGTCAAGTGGGGCGTTTGTGAACGCACCGACAAAACAATGAAATACAGGGCTGTAACTAGGGAGTGGCAAAGATGGCATTTGTCATGGGTGCAACAGTTTTAGGGACGCCGCACTATGAGGAAAATGGGATCCGAAAGAAGACGATTCGCCCCGAGTAGAAATAAGGAAAAGTTGAAAAATAATTTTTTTATTATAAAATCCAATGAGTTTAAATTTTTTTTATGAATTTTCTTATTTTTTAAAATGCTTCTAGAGACTAACTTGTTATAGATTCTTACAAAATATTTACCAGACTTAATATAAATCTTTAATATAAATCTGGGTAATCATTTTAAATTTTGAATTTATTTAAGTTATTAAAACGCTTTTGTAATGTACTTACAACCTATACACCAGTGTTCGGTTACAAGGGGGAAACACAGTAAAAATATAATACTTTAAACTGAGATTCAGACATTTGTTCTGTACATTCATTTGCAAATAGATCCTTGGTTATCATATATCATAATCATTAGTTATTTATGTCTTATATTTACACCATAATTATTACAATTCTCTTTATAATGAACTATTACTAATCACCAGGTTAAATTATTAACAGAGGCCTAAGTTAAGTGACTGTAAATATTATTTTATCTTTACCTCCATTAAAGGCACAGGGGAGTAGGCAGGGGCTTTTCTCACGCGATGCGTCGGCCCTTCAGTTGGTACAGAGGGTCAGGTAGAGGCTTTCCTCATGCGGTGAGTTGGTCCGGGCGCACGGGAAGAGTTGGTGATCGTGAGCGGGGCTTAGATTCTTGTCCCACTTCTCTCGAATCCCGACTTCAACTCCTCTCCTTAACTTCGTTTCCAAACTCCTCACCTTGGTTTTTACGCCCCTTTATCTTCCTCTCCAATCCCTTGTCTTTGGGAAATTTTCCCACATCTCATGCCCTTCGGGAGTGCAGATGGGCTCATTGAAGTAGCCCCTTTGTGCAATCTAACATTACTTTTTAGCCCCTGCTCCCATAACTCACGGTTACATCTCTGTGCGAGTTTGACCGTTACGCTGCCATTCCGTGATCTATACCTTCTCTGCAGGGGTCCCTAAACTTGACGTGAACAACTGGAGTCCTAAATTCCTCCAGGAAATTTCTCCTACAGCTGTGCATGCACGTGCAGACCATCGTGGCAAAGTACCTCGGTACAAACGCATTTTAAATTTTGGATTTTTAATGAAAATTTAACATCTAAATAAAAATTAATTCCTTCAAATAAACTAGTCAGTTTATCAGCAAAACAATATCCCCAAGACGTTAAAAAATATTTTTAATGTTAATCAGGAATTTTTTAAAGGTAAAAATAGAAAAAAAAAATCAAAATTTAATATACTAGGAACATTTTATGAATTAGAAAAATATTTTGAATTCATTCTGAATATGTGATACAGAAAAATTTTTAAAAATTTTTTTTCCCTATATTTGGTGATAAGGGCGAAGACAATTTTTTTTTTTTTTTTTTTTTTTGCCACGGGTGTTTAAGGACTTAGTTACGGCTCTGATGAAATAGAAGCTTTGTGAGACCGCGTCGGCCAGGAACGAAGGGGGAGATGATCTCCCCTGAAATGGAAGTTTCCTCGTGAGCAAAGGACAAGCGTTAAGCACTGTGACGCCTTCAATATTCTCAAATGAGAGGTAACGTGAATAATGGATCACAGTCAAAGATAAAATTGGAAATTTACTTTTATTCTTGATTAAATATGGCTATTTACAAAGGAATGTTAATTCCCAAATCATGTAGAACTGCAAAGGATGGTTGCCGGTAAAACTTCCTCAAGACGATCACTGTCGAAAGAAAAACAAGAGATCTCTTACAAATGGGGAGGCTTTTCAGGGTGCAATCAAACCCAATTTAGCCCCCGTTCGGTATCGAGACTCTGCGGCTCCCTATATGAGCGATTTTACGAATCTCCCGAAATAGCAAGCTGGCTCCGGTAACAGAATGCGAAAGCCTCCACGAGGTCAACACACCTACTAAAATTGTAGGCTTTTTATACCTGGGGGGTCAGTTACGGTTCCGCCAATTGTTTTCTTTTTTTTAGGGGGGGGTCAGTTAAGATCCCAGTTACTTAAGAACTCCAGCTAAAGTTACAGTTATATTTTTTAGCTGAATTCTCAATCGCTGGCTGTCCTTTCACGGAATATCCAAGCATTCATTAACGAGATCCATCAGGGGCGTATTCGTCTATTCAGTCCGATTGTCAAGATCCCAGACTCTGCGAAGCCACGCTATTGTCCAGTAAACAGGTGTACTCCAGTCAGCTGTTTTGGTGCGTGCTCGGACAAAGGGGAGTCTTCACAGCACTCACGTCTGGACTCGGAGAGGGAACAATCATTTTCTCTTTGAGAGATATCCTCCTTCTGATGGGGAGAATTTTGTTTTCGTTTTGTATTTGATGAAATTAACATCCTCAACTTTAATTTCATCATGTTTTATGAATACAAGCTCAATTGTAAATATTTAAAACATCAACGGAAGTCTCGTTTTGTGTCATCAAAGCTGCACCTTTCATCAGAACCCGTGTTACGTCATATCGAACCTACTAGGGTGTGACAAAGAAGGAATTTGAACACCTTGACCACTCGGTGATCTTAACAGAAATTATATAATGCAAAAAACTATAATGTACAAACTGTTATGTAAAGACAAAAAAAATAGTATACTCCCAGATAGCAAATTTAGTTTGCAGCAAACTTGCAACAGTCTTGCTTTGAAAGCCTGCTTGCAACAATTTCAGCATGGCAAGCCTGCAAGTTTGAAACACGACTGCAGCATGTCTAAGAATTTTCATTTAATATTTCAACTTGTAAGGAGAACCTTTATAGCTATAAATGTTTGATTACACCTGTCAATCATACTTTTAAAGCTTTAATTCCCCGTAAGATGGAGCCACAGTTCATCTACAGAGATTTTCGCTCTGTCTCTTCAATGAAACGCTTTTGTTTTGAAAATGATTTATAAGATCAAGTATCTGAATATTTTGTAGATGGATAAATATTTAGTTATAGTAAATTTTAACTTCAAGAAATATTAGTTGTAAAAAGTGGTAGACCAATATTAGCAGTTATAAATAAAAAATCTAGGAATAAGGTGAAAAAATAACGAGAATGAAAAAAAAAATTATAAATTAATATTTAATTTTAAATGCTTTTCGGTGTTATATATTATTTTATTTTGTTACTATTTTTAGTTAATTTCCTGAAAATTTAGACTCAATAATCTGAAATTCTTCTCACACATTTCTCAAGAACATGCTTTTAACGATAAACAGAAACAATTTTTTTTCTATCTTAAAGAAGGAAGGAAAGGGAGGGAGAGCTTGATTCTGGAGTGAAATATTTTGATAGTAAATAAATTCATCATCGTATAGACAAATTCCTAGGGACCAACCAAAATGCTAACCTGGTAAAACAATTCAAAATTTTTTTTTAATAGTAGGTGTTATACAAAAACTGAAATTAATTACTGTGGGTACTCAGTAAAATATCTGATTAAATACAATGCAGTTTCCAAGACATTAATTCAGTGTTTCTTAACCTTTTTTTTTTTGTCTGACTGCAGTCTAAAAATATCTTAATTTTTTTATTGCACAAAATAAAAAAAAATAATAACATTGATTAAAAATGCAAGAAAATCATTTTGAAAACATGTTTTGTTACTAGAACGCCCGGAATATATCTACTTAGTATTGCCAAGAATATATGTGTATGTGTGTATAGACATTCACATTCAAACACATACATACATACATACATACATACATATATATATATATATGCATGTATGTATTTATATAAATGTTATGTATTCTTTTTTATATTGTGATTTATCCAGATTATTAGAAACGTATAATGTATTCAACATACTATGATGTATTACAATGAAGTTGAATGTATATTTACTATGTATTTTTCACTAAAGTATATGATTATATATATATATATATATATATATATATATATATATATATATATATATATATATATGTGTGTGTGTGTGTGTGTGTATATATATATATATATATGTGTATATGTATATATATATATATATGTGTGTGTGTGTGTGTATATATATATGTTTGTATGTGTGTGCTTGTGTGTATTTATATATATATATATATATATATATATATATATATATATATATATATATATATATATATATAAATAATACATACATTTGTGTATTATGTATATATATATATATATATATGTGTGTGTGTGTGTGTGCATGTGTAAGGAAAATTAAACTGGATCGGGAAACTAGTGTAGGCATTTTGAATAAAGCCCCTGAGATGGGCCATGACTGCAACCACTCATCGTGAAGTCCGTCTTATTACATATATGTATGTGTGTGTATACATCTATGTATATAAATATGTGTGTGTATGTGCAGAGAGAGTGAGATAAATATTACTGAATTTTATATTAAAAAAATGCAGGGCATGGAGTCGAAATAACTCCAACGGGAGTTTTAGTGTTGAAAAAAAACAACAACCTTTGAGGTAATTACAAATGTCATTTTATAGTAACTAAACTGTGTAGTGCAGTTATTCTGATAATATTTAGGTATAACTGGTTTTTGTAAGGGTTTATTTTGTAATTCACGTTACAAAATAAAGGAGATTATTTGGACCTGACTACGTTATTTAACCAGAAACGTTCGAAAGTGCATTTTTATTTATTCATTTCTAATAAACATTTTGAAAATTTTCTTTTCAGCAGATTTTTTGTTGTTTTCCTATATTGCTATTTTCTGAAGGTTAACTTATCCAGAAAAGTAAAAGTAAACAATCAATAGTCTGATATCTTAATCACAAATGATGACTTTATATGAGATTATATGATAAAACTCATAGTGTGGAAACAGGAAACCTTTATTCCTACTGACATTGATAAAATCAGAGTAGCCCCCTTGAAATGCTGGTATAGTGACAGGAGTAAATAAAAAAATTGGCACCTATAGAAAATTATTAATGTAAAATGATTATTTGCCAAAACTTTTTGCAAAATAAATGCATATCTGTCCCGGTATAAACGTTAGAATCATAGATTTTGAGTGTTTAACGAATACATTTTAACGGTTTTCAAATTAATTTGTTTCATGCAAGAATTGAAAACAATTACTGTTGCTATTAAGTAAATCATATCTATTTCCCAGGGCATTAATCGCTTAAGGGACAGTAAAAGCTACAATGTTTTCGTGAAAATTATTGACTTAAAATTGAGTGAAACTTTGTATATATATGCAACAAAAATATCTAAATAACTATATATATTTATGAATAAAATACTGTAAATATAATAAAATAATTATAATTAAAAACAAATAAAAATCACACTTTAAAATACTTTAAACATAATTTTTTTTATTTCAATTGTTTGAAATTTTTTTAAAACGTCGCTTGCGACCTAGATCTCATTTTTTCTTTTATTTTTGTATTACTTTTACTTAAAACTATCTTTTGAACATATTTGGAAATATTTTTGCAAATAGATTGAATAGTTAATTTATAAGTAATATTTTTACGTCTCTACGTAGAATTTTCAAGAAAATTCGGGCTATGGAAAATTAAACTGAGTTAAAAATACCTAAATAAATAGATAAAGTTATTAATTAAATATAATAATTATAATAAAATTATTATACTTAAAAACAAATAAAAGATCACATTTAAAAATATTTTAAATATCAGATTTTTTTATTTAAATTTTTTTGTGGATTTTTAAAATATCCTTTGCGAGATAATTTCCAATTTTTTATTTTTGTATTATTTTTACTTAAAAGCAACTTTTGAATATATTTGGGCATTGTTTTGCAAATAGCTTTAATAGTTAATTCATAGGAAACATTTTTAAGTCTCTACGTAAAATTTTCATGAAAAATAAGGGCTATGAAAAATTAAACTGAGTTAAAAATACCTAAATAATTAAATAAAATTATGAATTAAATATAAAATTATAATAAAATTATTATGTTTAAAAACAAATAAAAATCACATTTAAAAATATTTTAAATATCAGATTTTTTTTTATTTTAAATTTTTAAAATGTTTTTGTTGATTTTTAAAATACCCTTTGCGAGATAATTTCCAATTCTTTATTTTTGTATTATTTTTACTTAAAAGAAACTTTTGAATATATTTGGGCATTGTTTTAAAAACAGATTGAATAGTTAATTTATAAGAAATATTTTTACGTCTCTACGTAGAATTTTCATGAAAAATAAGGGCTATGAAAAATTAAATTGAGTTAAAAATACCTAAATAATTAGATAAAATTATGAATTAAATGTTATAATTATAATAAAATTATTATACTTAAAAACAAATAAAAAATCACATTTAAAAATATTTTAAATATCAATTTTTTTTTATTTCAATTTAAAAAAAAATTTTTGTTGATTTTTAAAATACACTCTGCAGATAATTACCAATTTTTTATTTTTGTATTATTTTTACTTAAAAGCATCTTTTGAAGAAATTTGGGCATTGCTTTACAAGTAGTTTGAATAGTTAATTCATAGGAAACATTTTTTCGTCTCTACTTAGAATTTTCATGAAAAATGTGAGCTATGTAAAATTAAATTGAGTTAAAAATACCTAAATAATTAGATAAAATTATGAATTAAATATAAAATTATAATAAATTATTATGTTTAAAAACAAATAAAAATCACATTTAAAAATATTTTAAATATCAGATTTTTTTTATTTAAATTTTTTAAAATGTTTTTGTTGATTTTTAAAATACCCTTTGCGAGATAATTTACAATTTTTTATTTTTGTATTATTTTTAATTAAAAACATCTTTTGAACATATTCAAGTATTGTTTTACAAATAGATTGAATAGTTAATTCACAGAAAATATTTTTACGTCTCTACGTATAATTTTCATGAAAAATTCGGACTATGGAAAATTAAACTGAGTTAAAAATACCTAAATAATTGATAAAATTATGAATTAATTATTATAATTATAATACAATTATTATGCTTAAAAACAAATAAAAATCACATTTAAGCCTATTTTAAATATCAGATTTTTTTTATTTAAATTTTTTTGAAATTTTTTTGTTAATTTTTAAAATACCCTTTGCGAGATAATTTCTAATTTTTTATTTTTGGATTATTTTTACTTAAAAGCTTCTTTTTAACATATTTGGGTATTGTTTTAGAAACAGCTTGAATACTTAATTCATAGGAAATATTTTTACTTCTCTAAGTAGAATTTTCATGCAAAATTCGAGCTTACTAAACTTAATTGAGTTTTAATAATCAAAATCAAGGTAAAATTTAAAACGGATGCCTAGATTTATCTAAATATATATTTGGAATTCTTGATAAAAATTCTACAGGAATCTATCAAAAATGGTAGTTTCAAGGAACATTTTGAAAATTAACAAAAGTTCTATTAAAAAAACAACTGTACAAAAATTAATTAAAAATTTTTAAATAAAAGTTTGAAATTTAAAATTAATTATTTTTTTCTAAAAATCAATTAAGATTTAAAATAAAATAATATGATTAATTAACTTATACTTCAATTAAAAGTGCACAAATTTTTCAGAATTCTGAGTTTATAATTTATAAAAACATTTTGTAATGTTCACCATATCTTTAATCTGCTGCAATTTCCAATTTTTTATTTTTGGATTATTTTTACTTAAAAGCATCTTTTGTATATATTTGGGCATTGTTTTACAAATAGCTTGAATAGTTAATTAATAGGAAATATTTTTAAGTCTCTACGTATAATTTTTATGAAAAATTTGGGCTATGGAAAATTAAACTGAGTTAAAAATACCAAAATAATTAGATAAAATTATAAATTATATCTTATAATCCAAATCAAGGTAAAATTTAAAATGAATGCCCAGAATTATCTAAATATATATTCAGAATACTTGATAAACATTTTATAGGAATCTATAAAAAATGGTAGTTGCAAGGAGTATTTTGAAAATTAACAAAAATTCTATAAAAAATCAACTGTACGAAAAAATTTAATTGATTTTTGGAAATAAATATAATGTGATTAATTTACTTATTCTTCAATTATAAGATCACCAATTTTCAGAATTCTGAGTTTATAATTTATAAAAACATTTTGTAATCTTCACCATCTCTTTAATCTGCTACAAAATAAATAAAATACTTGCACTGGTTGGAATTTAACAATTAATTTACACAAAAATAATATAAATAGTCATGTTTCTGGCTACTAAGCTATAAAAAAATTAAATCTAGGAAAGTATTTTTATATAGATTATTCCCAGTAAAAAAGTATTTTACAAATTTGATCCAATATGCCGCCTCTAAAATTTGCCGCCCCAGTAAGGGATCTGGTTTATCAGTCCTGCAACTACTACTGATGTTAGAATATATTCAAATGAACTACAGAATATAGTTTCTTTTCTGAAAAATATCTCCAATTTTTATTTTAGATTCTTTGAATTTTTCTCGCGACATTTTATAAACTTTAACGATGCTACTTAAAGAATTCTATGAACATCTAAACGCCGCATACCCGTACTAATTGCTTACTTAATTACACACTACCGTAGTATAATTCGGACCTTTGTTAAGAGCTATGTTAATAAGAAGCCGTAACTGTTATTAGCGAATACAGCAATGCAGCGCAGACAGGGTAGTAATAATGACTATTTATATTTTAATTGCTCTAGAAATTTCTTACTAGAAGATTTATAGGGCCTTTTTCCTCGAAAGTAATTACTATTTGCTCTTAAAGCGGTAACATAGGTTAAGAACGTATAATTTGAGTTGTGGTAAATAACAACTATGGCTGTTTTATCTGGGAATAATCGAATGCACTTAGATACGACAATAAATATTCAAATGGGCCAAATTTGGCTGAAAATTCGAACAAAAATTCTATAAAAAAATCAACTGTACAAAAATTTTAATTGATTTTTAGAAAAAAGATAATATGATTAATTTACTTATACTTCAATTATAAGTGCACAAATTTTTCAGAATTCGGAATTTATAATTTATAAAATATTTTGTAATGTTTACCATCTCCTTAATCTCCGACAAAATAAATAAAATATTTTCACAGGTTGGAATTTAACAATTAATTTACACAAAAAATAATATACATTTTTTTTTTGTTCCAGGTGATTAAGCTATAAAAATTAAATCTCGTAAAATATTTTTATACATATTTTTCCCAATGAAAAGTATTTTACAAATTTGATCCAATGTGCCGCCTCTAAAATTTGCCGCTCTATTCAGAATATATTCATATATATATATATATATATATATATATATATATATATATATATATATATATATATATATATATATATATATATATATATTATATATATATATGTATATATATATATGTATATATATATATATATATATATATATATATATGTATATAATATGTATATATATATATATATATATATATGTATATATATATATATATATTTCTCCCTCATTGAATCGTGAAAAGTACCTTATATAATAATAACCTAAGTTATCTGTCCGTCTGTCCTCGAATTTATGAAGTGGTTGGACCTGGAATGGATAGAGACATCCATATTGGATTTTTGATGAGTTACAGTTAGCAAAATTCAAAGCGACTAAAGTTTATCTTCTCCTAAACTATCTATCCGATTCTAAAATAAATTGCTATAAATATGCTTCATATCACAGCGAAAAATTCCGTCTTCTTTAAAACATTCGATTTTTTTTTTGAGGGTTGACGCCGACTCGAGAGCAGTCTTCAATCAACAAAATGATAAGTTGATTCATTTGTATTCCTTAGGCATTTATACAATTATAAATAATTTAATCAAGACCTATTATTCATGTGTTTCTTGAGTTTTATTTTCTTACTCAAACACTAGGCCAACGTAACATTATTATTTTTACAATTATTTAAATCGTCGTACAATTATTTTTATCGTCTGCATTGTTTTCATACGTTTTACCACTGAACTTAGATATTACGTAAATAATTTTTTTTATATTTGTCTTAAATAATAGATTAGGTACAAATGCGATAATTTTATATTTAATCGTAGATTATTATTATTATTATTATTATTATTATTGCAATGAAGTTTTTATCATCGGTATTAACAAAGGAGCAAACTCTTCAAAGGTAAGTTCGGGACTACCAGGACGAACGTAGAGAGAAGATCATTGGGATATTTCGGATGCGTGAAACCCATACTGCTGTGATGTACTGGAGAGGTGGTAGGCGAGGCCATCAAGGATACAGGCTGAATTCTATTTAACCTTGACTAAATAATTTATTCGAGAGAATAATATTTGTACAATTATATACAAAATTAATTAAATGTCATTAATTAAGAAATCTCGTGCAGAGATAAGCATTAAAAAATACTTGGGTACAGTGAAGCTGGTCACTAACAGGTGCAAGAAAGAGTTCGGAATGTATTGCAGGTACGGGACTCTCTTACTATTATGATTAACGGTCTGATGATCCGGAACAGTTTTCTTCCACATGGAATCTCCAAGGCTGACAAACGCTCAAGTAAGTATCTCAGAGATGTTCCGTGAAAATTCTTGGATGCTCGACGATCCTGGGTAAGAGTAAGGATAACTCTCAACTAACTACTTCGAAACACGAAGTCAAAGAAGCACGTAGCGGGAATGAGATCCCGAAGTCGAGGGTCGACTTTCTAGCTGAAATGAGAGACTCTGGCGGTATCTGGCGAAAAGCAAGCTCCGGCAAATCGAATAGACTACTGACACTCTTCTCGAGCTCAGAAAAAAACCCTTTTCCCTTCTGTTGTTAGTTGCATGAGGAGCTTTAGTTCATAGTTGTATCCCCCGCCGTAAAGGTGAAAGATTCATTCAGGGTGAGCATCAGGATTTGCGAGTTTCTTAAAGGTTTTACAGTTAATTAAGATAAGAAAAACATAAAAGGTGAAATACAATTTTGGCCTAGATAGCAGAATAAAATAGTACAGTGGGTAAAGTAATAAAAGATTTTAAAGAGTAGAAAGTTTAAAAAGGATTGATCTCTTCCCCTTTCATTAAATCTTTTTATATAGGGGTCCCGGTTTTTCCTGACGTGATCATTCTGGAACCTTCCAGAAAACAGGGTGACACAATTCTGCCGTCAAAAGACCCGCCTGGACTCAGCTGACGTGTTTCCAGATTTGGCCGGAGTTCTTTTAAGTTTATCAACAGACAATCACTCGCACATTAGTGGCACCATTAACTTAGTCCACATGTGGGGAACATCAGAGTCTCTCGGCACAAAGCGGCAGACAGATGGGCTCCGGCATACCGACACTTTTAATTTAACTTGACGTTAGACGACCCGCTTCTTTTCGTGTACGAAAAATCTGTACACAAAGGGCTTTTTTCGTACTGTTTAATCGGCGCACGTTCCTACCTAAAGGTAACAATATGTCTCCGCTTCTAAGGACCTTTAGGCCGACCTTAGGTTTTTCTTTTTTTTTTTCGGACATGTAACGGGTTGTTACAGTGCCCGTGAAGGGGGGGAGAGTAAAAGGATAAATCGCCAAATATCACTAACTAAAGCTCTTCTAAACATCATAATTTAATATATGCTGCAAAACTGTTTTGAAAAGGCCACACGATGTTACTAATTATTTATACTCGAGCCGAAGGCTAGACGTAAAGTAGCTATTGATCTGTATTTTACATCCATACACGGGCTTTGCTTAATAACTAAAGGCATAAGTTATGGTTAAGTAAAAGATTTTTCCTGACAAGGCATAGATGACTTTTAGTTATGTACGACAGCCAAAGAAAATGTTTAAATTTGGAATAATTATATTTTCTCACTCACTCCTTTAATAATTTTTAACACGTCGAAGTAGAAATAAAGCAGATTAATACATTTTCTTCGGAACAATCTTAATTTTAGACAAACTCCATTCCCAAACAAAGATCTCGATAAGGATTTCGAAACATTAACATTCCGAAAAGAATGTTTGGAGTGATTAATTGCCGGATGACTTTCTCCAAGTAATATTGTATCTTTTTCGAAAAGTCGATAAGAAACTTCTCGCTTTAAATGATTTTAAAGTAATTAAAATTAATTACCTGGCTCCCATTAATCACACGCTGCACCCCTCCCTCCCCAGCTTTTTTTCCCCCTCGTCAACTCTGTTCTGTTATCGGGCCGTGACAAGCTTTATCGACGTTTGCAAGTAGTGCGTCCATTTCGGCAAAGAACCAATTCTTTCGCCGGGGCATTTTTCAAGCCAGTCGTCACAGTCAGTAAAAGGGGGCCAAATAGATCGTAATCAATGAAGGAAAATGGGTGATTAGTACCGCAAATAGATTTTCAGGAAATTTTGAACAGTCGGAGAAGTTTTCTTTTCGTCGATACAAATACTTGCTTTGAATCTAATTCGATCTTGCAGCGTTAAGACATCTTTATAATACCATGGCAGTATTTAATGCGGCGAGTCAAATGATGTTACGATACTGTCGCACGAAGATTGATATCTACGTGGTAAACTTTTTACCCTTTACTTTTCTTAAAGAGAACTAACGCGAAGTTCTCCTAAAAAAAAAAGAGAGAATTTTTACTTTTTATGACTTAACCTTTGATTTCGATTTGATAAAGGAATTTGTTCTGTTAAATTTTTTTCTCTCCAGATATTTTAAGGTGAATTAGTATTTGAGATTTATTTAATAAATAGTTTTTAAACCAGAGGCTGATTTGACTCTATTACGCTCTCTCTACGTATGAAACTTTTTAGCCGTTACTTTTTCTAAAGGGAACTTCCGGAAGTTCTCTTAAAGAAAAAAGCATATTTTTACATTTTTAAGTTAACCTTTGATCTGGATTTGATAAACACATTTATTCTACTAAAAATTTTTTCCCCAAATGCTTTAAGATCAATTTAGTATTTGGGATTTATTTAATAAACAGTTTTAAAACTAGATGCTGATTTAATTGTATAAAGCTCTCTCTACGTGTGAAGCTTTTTAGCCTTTACTTTTTCTAAAGGGAACTAACGTGAAGTTTTCCAATAAGAAAAAGCGTATTTTTAATTTTCATAACTTAACCTTTGATTTCGATTTGATAAAGAAATTTATTCTACTAAATTATTTCTTCAAATATTTTAAGGCAAATTTAGCATTTGGTATTTATTTTATAAACAGTTTTAAAACCAGGGGCTGATTTTATTCTATTAAGCTCTCTCTACGTATGAAGCTTTTTATATGTTACTTTTTCTAAAGGGAACTAACGCTAAGTTCTACAATAAGAAAAAGTGTATTTTTACTTAAAAGTTAAGCTATAAAGCTTAACTTTTAATTTCGATTTAAAAAAGGAGTTTATTCTACTAATTTTTTTTTCTCAAAATGTTTTAAGGTGAATTTAGTATTTGGGATTTATTTAATAAATGGTTTTAAAATCAGAGGCTGATTTGATTCTACTAAGCTCTCTCTACGTATGAAGCTTTTTAGCCGTTACTTTTCTTAAAGGGAACTAGCACGAAGTTCTCCAATAAGAAAAAGCGTACTTTTACTTTTTATAACTTAACCTTTGATTTCGATTTGATAAAGGAGTTTATTCTACTAAATTTTTTTTCTCCAAATGTTTTACGGTGAATTTAGTAATAGAGATTTATTTAATAAACAATTTTAAAGGCAAAGGCTGATTTGATTCCTTTAAGATCTCTCTACGTGTGAAGCTTTTTAACCGTTACTTTACCTAAGGAGAACTAACATAAAGTTTTCCAATAGGAAAAAGAATATTTTTACTTTTGTAGTTTAATCTTTGATATCAGTTTCATAAAGAAATTTATTCTACTAAAATTTTTTTCTCCAAATGTTTTAAGGTAAATTTAGCATTTGGGATTTATATTAAATTTCGACCTTAAGGGAAGAGAATTTATCGAAAAAAATAAATATCAAAATTCTCTTACCCTTTCATATTCGGGTTCCGTTGGACGCACTGGAAAGATGTATTCTTCAATCACGATTTAAAGAAGAAGCTTTTCGTAACGAATAATACATTTATTTAACACGACAAAACACTAATAAACGAACATTATACATAAATTTTAAAAGAATAACTCAAAATAGGGTTAAAAAGCCCCTATTATGAAGGACCATTTCCTGTAATTGCTCGAAATGAAAAATATTTCACGATTGAAGTAAAAGGCAAAAATGTCAATGTGTCATTAGATCGATTAAAACCTGCTTACTTATTACCAGTCAATGAAAATAACTATTCAACACATCCAACGGAGAATGTTCAACAATTTGCAGAGACTCCTCCAGTGACATCGCAGACACAAAATTTGCAAAAAGAAGCTTCATCGCCTAAGCATTTACGGTTCAACCTTTTTCGTTCAGGTAGAGAAATAAAACCGCCTTCTCGTTATAAAGACTATATTTAGAACTATACTTGCGGAACTATATTTTGTAAATTTTAGTTTGTACAAATAGTAGTATTTAATTTACATTTATTAATTTTATTTGTCTTTTAATGTATTTAATTAGTATCGTAACTTTGTTACTGGGGAGGGAATGATGTAGTAGCACAGACTCAATGATTTGTTTTTCGTTTAAAAATCGTTTGCAGTTTGTAACAAGTTTATCGTTTGCAAGTTTTGGTTTTGCTGTTAAGTTTTTATAAAAAATTATGATGGAATAAAAAGTTGTTGTTCTAAGTAGACTGGAAAATGTTTCGTTTCTTTTAATTGAATTATTATGCCTGATTAATGAATAAGAATATAAATATAGCTCAAACTAAGCTTAAAATTAATTTAATATCGTACCAGTACGCGATAAACTCTTTGGCAAAGGAGGTAATTCTCCTTTAGGGCATACATCTTTTGACAATGGCGTGCGATTGAGTTTTCGGGAAAACGAGATCCCTTTTTTTTTGCGCCGTGGGGTCGTTAAAGCGGTCGAAGTTATGGACTGGAATTCGATAAACTAGCATTCGTACCATCTGGCATCGGAACCGGAACTAGGGTAAAGGAGGCATTTTTCACGGGCGTATCAATCGGAAAGGCTCCCTATAGCTAATACTGATTGATTCCCTCATGACATAGTACACAAAATGTTTGCAAATGGCTGTCCTAGGAAAGGTTTCGTTACTACAGAATCCGTACGAGAGCAATTCAAGCCTTATAGGAATAAGAATAATTTCTAAAGCCCCGTATGTGCCAAAAAGAAGTACAAATGCAGGGTAGATCCGTGAATGGGACTCCCTTGCTAGGGAAGCAATTGAGGTGTAGAAAAATTCCACCTTTCTACTAGGGTAATTGCAGAGTTTAACCTCCTTTCCCATAATCCTTTGCGTTTGGTGAAACTAGATTTTAAAATGGTCGACTCCAGTACAGTAATAAAAAATGCAATTGAAACATTTTCACCAACGCAATTGCAACTGATAATGACATGGTAACGGATCGAATGCATCGTTTATTATCATCCGTACTCTTCTGCTTCCAAAAGTTTCTTCATAATTTAAGGAATTTTTCCTGTGATTCATTAAAAATAGCAAAAAGAAACGTCTATGTCACATTTTGTATCAAGTAAACAAAAACACAATATAAGGAATGATGGAATTGCACTCCCGTGGGATCTCGTGAAATCCCGGCCAAGGAGAGTTGAAATCATTGCTAATATAAACGGCATTTTCAGGGTGCTATCATATTATAGTCGACATATGTCACTAGTGACTTATGCGTCATAATGAAGCCAAAGAGGGAAATTTATGGTACCAAATTCATATATCTGGTGATTTCTGAGGACATTATGACGTAGAAGTCACCAGTTATATATGTCGATTGTAATATGGTAGCAGCCTCTGACTCTTCAAGCAGAATTCCTTTTACACATTAATAAAATAAAGATAACTTGTAAACGGGGCTTAAAACTCCATAATTCTAGTTAAAGGGTTAAGTTGAAAGGCAGTAAATTAGAATTTTTAAAATTGTTAGTATGGAAATTCACATTTATGCACATTAGACTAGATTTCAATAATGCCAAAGCTTAAAACTTCTATGAATAAGTTTTAAAAGGAATTTATCATCTAAAACCAGAGAATACATACTCAGATTTCTTTACTTATTTGTAAAGATAGTTTCGTGTCAACGTTTTACAGCCAGCTGAAAGTGATAAAATTATATCTACGGTCCTTGTTAAAACAAATCACTCTCTTTCTACTCTAAATAAAAAAACTCTCTTTTATCGACAAATAAACGCCATTTTTATTATAACATCAATTTCAGAAAAAAATTCTAAACTCTCTCTCTCTCTCAAAAAAAGTTGCCATTTTTTAAAACACAAACTTTTAGGAAACATAAATAATATAATAATCACGACTAGTAACTATAGTAAACAATTACAAAATATATATAAAAGGGAAATATTAGAGTCAAAATGTTTTACAGCCCTCGTTGGGATAGGAATGACTAGGGAATATGCTTTTACCGAACTTGCTTTGTAATAGAAACGGCAAACAGCTTGTTGCGTGCATCAATGGTTTAAATATTTGCTTTAAAAATATTATCGTTTGTCATTAGCTTTATTTTAATTTTTCTTTTGTGGTGTGGCAACTTTTGAAAAGGAAGAATAAGAAGTTTTTTTTTTTTATTAGATTGGAGTTTTTAAGATAACGGAAAGCATATATATGAAATTAATAAAAGAGATAATATGGTACTTCTTGCCGTATTTCCATGAAACCATCTATATCATGCAGTATTTAAATAAGAAAACAAAACAGCTTTGACGAAATCATCGACCTATTCAAGGATGCTTCGGAAATTAATGTTATAAATACATTATCTTTTTATGCAATAATATGAATAAAGTTGTTAGTTTTGTTATTTGTGAGTTGTGAGTTCACTCTGAATATATTAGAGAGAAAACATGGTTATACAGTTTTCTTCCAGGAGCACAAGCTAGTGTTTCTACCCCGGACGCCAAAGACCTATTCCCGACCCTGTCCGGCATAATTGAAAATTACTTTGCGGAATAAGTGCCTTTAGATGATAATGCAAGTGAGTAATATATGCACAGTAGTATCTGGTTCTATTAAAAAAAGTGATGAAAAGTTATCAAATGAGGATAAAGCCGAAGCAGAAAACCTTGTTGAGAATTCTACAACTGGTACTGGCGGTCAGTTTAGGTAAGTCCGAACGAACAGTGAGGAACAGATGCATTATAGACGCCGGCCCTGTCTGTCATTTTTTTTTTCTTTTTTTGGTACGCGTACGGTACGCATTTTTACAGTACGCGTTTTTCACAATTTATAGCATTCTTAAAATAAAATTAGCATAATAATTATCATACTTTACGTTATTTAAAAATTTAGATTAGTAATATTTATTAATCCCCAAGTTTGGCGAAAAAAAAAACACGGCGTCTAAAATGCATCTGTACCTGATATTTTAGACTGACGAAAATTATTTTTTAAAATAACATGCGGTATTTTGGATCGGCATTGTTTAGCACACCGACGACATTACGGGGGCGATATTTTGAACGGTACTTTTTTTCACCCCAAACGTCCATGTCTACACCTTGAGGATAAGCTGGGATGATAAGCATCGAGTAAGGTTATTGTGATGTGTCGTTTATCCGCATGTCGATCGCTGTTTGTCATACCATCCAAGTCTTTAAATTTCACCGAGTATTTTCATTTCTTTTTCAATTCTGGAGACAGCTGGTAATCGCTAAGTAGCAAGTCCGTGATTACCACCTGTTTTGGTGAAGCTCTGATTTAGAGTTTTTATTTTGTTGCAGTGATTTATCTTTTTTTAATTTACTTATTTTCCTGTTGTCTTCTTTAATTTCCTTTTCTTACATTGTCGTTTTTTCTTGCTATGCTGTGTCCGAATTTTTTTTTATTATAGTGATGATAATGAATAAAAACTAAACATACAACACAAGTCCCCTACTAAAAAAATCTGATGATTTTCTTAAGAAAGTACCATTTTCTTAAGAAAATCTTCAAAAATGTGAAGATTTTTTTGAGATTCAATTTTTTTCTTAAGATTATCTTGAAAATTTTTTGAGATATTTTGAGTTTGTTAAGGTGAATAAAATGTATCTTAAGACATTCTTAAGAAACTGTTAAGACAATTTGCAGAGTAACTTTATCTTTAACTTAAGATTTTTTTCAGAGATACAAATAATTTTTTTGAGATATTCTTCAGAAAATTATCAGAGAACTTAAAAAGTAGTTTTAAGGTGTTAAAAGATAGAACTTAAACTATTATTTGTAAAATGCTGCGATATCATCAGCAATTATGCAAATTACAGTATTTCTGTTTTTTTTAATTGAAACACAAATTTTGATTGTATTAATATACTTTAAAATGATAGTAATTAAAACTTTTTAATAATTTTTTTCCAGCAAATATAACAAAACAATCCTAGATAGAAAAATGAATAATAAAATGTTTTATTTTGCTTAAAATTATTTCATATAAATCATTGTGGTATCATGTGTTTTAACATACATGTTTATTTTATTTCTTTATCAGTTGTTTTCATTACTTATTTAAAAACATAAGTATATAAATTAATGAAAATTCCTCTCAAATATATTTTAAATGATTTACTATTCCTTTTTTCTAAATGTAGTATAGAATAATTAATTCAATTATATTAAATTTGCTTTAACTTTTTAATAAGTTCATTTATTTAAGATTGAAATATTCTAATTAAGGAGAAAAAAGAATACTATTATCCCAATTCTGATTTTATTTTATTTACTTTAAATTTACAACAGAACCAGTATTAATAGATGTTTTATATATATATATATATATATATATATATATATATATATATATATATATATATATATATGTCATATTATCAAAATTATGCAAATCAAATGAAAATGGTTAAATTACACTCATTGGGTTTACGGAAAATTTTGCATACATATTTACGGAGACCCGTCAATAATTTAAAAATATTTACAATCTTACCGTGAAGTACAACGTTGTGGAGCCTATATACATATACTAAACGACCCGACAGACGTTGTCCTGTTTTAACACTGTGAATCCAAAAATTGTGACATGTTTTTAAATAAATTATAAATTGGACCGTTCTGATGAAAAAGTAAGAAAAATTAATTTTAAAAATACTTGAGGCCATCACACGTACAGTCACCACAAACATAATTAGATTAAATTAAAATTCCCATCACGGCTGTACAGGGATTCGATCCTGGAACTTTTCTCGTAATGGAGCCCATTGCGCCGACCACTGCGCCACATATACGTTGGTAGTGATGGATTTCACGCGACATTATAATAATCTCAATAAACGAGCAATTCTGGATTTTTAACCCCTTCCGGTAAAATGACGAGTCAAGCTCGTCATTAGTTTTTCATTCCATACCGCACAATGACGAGCTACACTCGTCATGCGATTAAAGTTACTGTTAAATATGATAATTAATTTAGTTTAAAATTTCTAGTGTACTGAATTTGGCAACACTTTTATCACTTGTGAAAATCACAAGTCACTATTGCATATTGTTTACTTAGAATTTCTTGGTACAAGTCATTGCCAAATTAATGAGTCAGAATAAAAGAAAACCTACTAAGAAATGCCGTGTGTGTTACAAGAATCAAATTAAAAGTGAGACTACTTGGTGGTGTAAACAATTAAGAATTCCTTTGCACTTTGTTTTGAAAAGTACCACTATCTTGAAGACTATTATCTGTATACCTTATTAATGTTTTACTTTGATATTTTCTTAATTTTACTGTTTCTGATATTATTTAACACTATGTAAAAAGTGGATTTTAATTAAGAATATGTAAGAATTGTAAAATGAAACAAGTTTTTTAAATAAAAATTAAATGGTTATTTCATGCACAGTTTTTCATTATTAAATCATACCGGAAGGGGTTAATGAAAAAAATTTCTGTCGAATCTAATTTTGAATCTAAACCATTCTCGAATCAACTTAATTACCTATAAAAAATTTCATTAAAATCAGTCCAACCGTTTAGGAGGAGTTCTATTACAAAGACACAGACAGAAGAATTTTATATATAAAGATATAACATACATACATACATATACAACATGCCTACATACATCTACAGATTCAATAGTACGTGCAACAAATGGAGCTGGTGTAGACCTTACTGACCGCCTAGCACAAAATTGTATCAAATATAAATATAAATAAAACACTTCTTGATAATGGTGGCTCAGTTGTCTTTTATACATTATCTCAAACAACGCAGCTGCAATTTGTTGAATATTTTATTAAGAAAGCGCCATACAGGCAGCCAACATTACTCCCTAGGACATCACAAACGAATAAAGTAGGATATATTAATTTGGATGCAGGGATAGATTAGACCCCCCCCCCAGGTTTAGCCCGCACCTACAAAGGTATCGTTTGGGAACTTGGGAGACATTGCGACCAGGAATCTATTTTACGTGTCCCGACCACCATTATTGAACACGATGGATCTGTAGCGGCTCAAGCATCAATCCCGAAACACTCCAGTTATGAGATCATTTTTTTTTTCGACTGAATTACGGAGGATTTTACTAATAAAACATTAAGTATGTAATTACATTACTTTGTTTTTATTTTACGACACATTGAAATGCGATTAATTTGTACTCAACTTATATATTATGCATGTAAATCTCTCTCTCACTATATATATCTATATCTATATATGTATATATAGTATATCAAAATTATTTAATCTTTAATATTTCCTTAAAAACCTCCTCTCTCCCATTCTAATTTCTTAAAATCTTTTTCCCAGCCTCTAAATGTCTTAATCAAAGGAGTGTCCTCGACTTAAAATTCTTTCGATACATTTCCCGAAGCTTTCTGTCCTATAGATGTAAATTTTCTGTCTATTCAACACGTTTTCAGCTGTTGCCGGCAAACGGCTCCACGTTTTCCCCGATCTTAGCAGTTTCTTGTCCCTTGGGAAAATTCTTTCTGTCTCCTCTCTTGGGTGCACCTCTGTTCGAGCAGAGTAATTGTGTCTTTCTTTTGTTTGTCGTTGACTAGTAAAGATGTCTGCTTTTAATAGCTCTAAAATAAAGTTATAATTAGACTTGTCATTCTCTTCAATGAGGGCCGACTGCATTCTTATTACTAATAAGCTGTTTAGGTTTCCCCTTGTACAGCAGTTGTATAACTCCTGGATTACATATATATACAAGAGTGAACAAAAATATAGAAACACATGAAAAAAACATAGTGCTAAACATATTACTAATTATTAACAGAACATTAAGTATATAATTTACTTTGTTTTTGATTTATGGCACTTTGAAATGCATTTCAACATGTATATTCTTCTCACTCGAGCTAGATTTTCCTTGTATGACCAAGAATTAAGCATAATATCCTATACATGGCGAAAACTCACTCTTTAATAAATTCTGTTTCACATTTTTTGCAGATACAGGTTTGTCACCTTGTGCTTATAAATCATCATTATTAACCCATTTCATTTTTCGGTGCACTATAATTCGATAATTAAATGCGCGATCATTAATTTCTTCATTCTGACAAAAGTGAATTTAAAGTAAAGGAAAAAAAAAAAAGATTGATTTCTTTTATTCATGATAAGTGTCGTAAAATCGATCGTCGAACTCGCTTAATTTTTCACCCGGCTGTGACACCGCTAAAATTATAGATGTTAGTGCGAATATGTTCATTTGTTGCAGTTAGTATAGCAGCTTGATGGAAACGGCAATGAACGCATACAGTAAAAGTGTTAATGAGCCTGAATTTCGTAGTTATTTACACAGCAGATTCACCATTCCGCTTTGCCTGATTGAATAAGATACATGCACACATGCGCACACTCTTGTACGATAATTTATAGGTATGTGAGCCAGCCAATCAGGGATTTTAGTGGTTAGTCACATGGTAACGCGGTAGAAGTGTCACCGACTTATATAAGGAAAGTTGGAGTCAGCAAGAGTTAATTTTGGTGTATACGAAGTCGCCAATTTTCTAGATAGAACAAAAAGAGTTTCGCCAAAGGTTGCAATTTAAGGATAGAATCCCGGAAAATTATTTTAAAATTCAATTATGGTTACGCTGGTTAGTTTAGGTAAAAATATTATTATAGGCACACACAAATATATAAATATATATAGTCTCCAATTTTCAAGAAAAAAAAAAAAAGATTTTCGCCAAAGGTTGAAATTGGAGGATAGAATCACCTGAAAATTATTTTAAAATATGATTATAGTTACATTAATTAGTTTTAGGATAAAATATCATTATAAACACACTGTAATAGCACCCTGTTCTGGGGCGCTATACTTGCGTTTGGACCTACCCGCCTACTGTACTGGGGTAGGTATGTTTGACAGTGGTCACTGGGATGCATGTACTTAAATATAATTTCTCCAGTAGCTTGGACGGACAAAACAACATTTATTTACAACATTTAAGAAAACAATAAAAGTAAATCATATATCATATTTCTGAGTCTCAGAGCCTGACGACAATCCAAAATTATAACTGCATGACCGAGCGTTTCATGTCCGAGAAGAAAACAAAAAGAATAAAGTTCTCCCCTTTAAAACAGAGGGATGTGTGTCCGTCGCCAGCTCGAATCCAACTCTGTCCAACTCTGAACTCCAACTGCCCTCTTGCAGATCTCTCCCTTCTTCGGAGGATGTGTGTGTGTGTGTCTGGAAACTTGGAACCTACCGAAAGGACCCCATCCTCTCTCTCCGAAGGCCTGCGAAAACAACCAACGACACCGAAACATCCTTATCAGGCCCCCTTTTTCCGACCAGCTTCTTACTTCTCCTAAGAAACGCCATGTGGAAGGGGTCAAATGGGGCGATACTGCCGAAATCATCAAAGGCACACATGAGTCGTGGGTGCAAATTCCTTACAAACACACATACATATATATACAGGGTGTCCCAAAACGACCGCATAAACTCTGAACAGCTAGATTCCTCGTTGGGAGTACACAAAAACTGCCAGAAGAAGCATTCCTGTACGATCCATTGTTTACGCGAAAAAAACGACAAGCAAAGTATGACATCACTGCCGGCTCAAGAAAAAACACATTTATTGAACATATTAACAGCAGTATATGCACAATTTAAAGCAGATATTCAAAGTGTCCGCCGTGCATGTAGAGGCAGGCTGGAGCACGCCGTGGAATGGTCATTACACGTTGCAGCATCGCAGGGTCCACCACAGTACAAGCAGCATGCAGACGAGCAACTAAGTCCATTGGTGCTGTCACTGCTTCTCGATACACCAGTTCCTTGAGATGACCCTATAGGAAAAATCATGCAAAAATCATGACGAGATATGCGCGGCGAACGTTTTAAACATTATCGACTGGAAAGATATGCAAATAGTGTTGTTGATATGTCCAATTAAAGTGTTTTTTTCTTTCTCCGGCAGTGAAGTCATACTTTGTGTTTTATATTTATCTCATATATATATATATATATATATATATATGTGTGTGTGTGTGTGTATATATATGTATATATATATGTGTGTATATATATGTATATATATATATATATATATATATATATATATATATATATATATATATGTATATATATATATATAGTATATATATATATATATATATATATATACATATATATATATATATATATATATATATATGTGTGTGTGTGTGTGTATATATATATATATATATATGTGTGTATATATATGTATATATATATATATATATATATATATATATATTTATATATATATATATTAATATGGGCTAGACTCATTCAAAATCACAACACAGTTTATTTCTGGTAAGAAACATGAAATCCGTACAACAGGCAAACTCCTTTACAACTTCGTGCACACAGACAATGTGATCCCGCACATACGCTTTTCAAGTAGGGATTCCTAAGGTAAAAAGACTACGAATAATCCCTAAGCACAATTGATCACGTGATACAAAATACCCATGTTTAAAGAGAACGCGCTAACTATTGGCTAAAGTAGTACAGACATAGGCTGGATTAAGTCTATAGCGTGTCTGGAGGGAAAAATCAGAATTACTGCGCAAACCCCGAACTCACTTTATGAACAAAAGTTAAATTAATATTAAATTAATATTAAAATACGTAAATAAGGTATTTTAATATTGCATATATATATATATATATATATATATATATATATATATATATATATATATATATATATATATATATATATATATATATATATATATATATATATATGTATATATTGATAGCTGGATTTATGATAATCGACTGTACACATTAACAACTTCACTGTATAATATTATTAATGAAAATAATTTTTATGAATTATAAAAAAAAAGTTTCTATGGTATGTTTTTGTTTATTTTTTATGTTTTACATTATTGAATATTTTTAAAGTACTACCAATGGTACATGTACCACAGGATGGGAAACGCTATTCTAGTGGTTATGAATTTCATTGTCAGTGTTTAGTCCTAGCTTTTACGCGATATCTGAACACACCTCCTAACCCCGTAATATGAGAGCTAGAAGAGTCCCCCAAAGAAACCAAGTTTTTAACGGCCACTGCTCGCTTTCAGCATGTTGTTAAATTCTTCACACTACCTATCAAAGTGGAAAGTAATTCTAATTCGAGAAAACTCTAATGGAATTCGTGATAACGCGTTATTGTTAGGAGACGTTAGCCCGGATCGCTGGGAGATGATGATCATCTTCGAGCATTTTAATTACTTCAAAAATTAGTTGCCGTGTAAAGTTTTCAGAAAACGACTTTCTTGAGAAAATTAACTCTCTCTTCCTTTATTTTTTCTTCTTCTAAACGTCTTTCGTTTTCCCTTTAATGATAATTAGTTGTTGATCCGTATTACTGGTTCAGCGTCGGAGAAAAATCATTAAGATACTTTAATTGCTATATCGGGAAACCATTTACTGTCACTCTGCATTTTCAAAAATTGTATCTACCTCCACTCTCACAGATCTGCCCTTCCCTGCTCTTCTTTCCCGTATGTACGACAAGGGAAGGTTTAACGATGTCTTTGGCAGTTTTGTGAAATTTACTCCCTGCTGCAGTCGGTTGATATGTTCGGATTAATGGAATTCATTAAACAGTCTTAACTGTATATCTCATATGAAAAATGGGACAGTTTTAAATAGTAAACGTTTCCATATTTACCTTCTTGTAGAGGAAAAGGAAGTTTTGGAAGTTGAAAAAATTTCGTCCTTTATATTTCAACAGAAATACCCATTTTGGCTTAAATGCATTTTGACCAGTTTAAGCAGTTGATCAGTTTGGAATAGTTGTGTACATGTTAACGTAAATCGCAATATTATTTTAAATTTCTTGATACGTTGTACTAGACTTAAAAAATCTACTTTGCTTAGGGAAAATCTAATTAATGAATTTGTTAACCATATTTTAATTGCTGGTTACTCATGAGCTTTTAACCTTCGTATTTTACAGCCGTATCTTAAAACGAGTAAAGAAGATGTTCTACGTTTTGTGGGTTGGGCATTTGTATGCATAGCATAAGTAGTTTTAATGTATACCTAGGTTAATTGCTATATATTGATTTTAATTTTACTTTAGTTTATAGTCTTATTTTTGCATGTATTGTTTTTAGAGAATTAGGCTGTTTTTATTGGTGTACTTATGGTGACCGAAAGCTTTTCAGCTAATTAACCCTCTGACTGCTCAATTTGTAAACCCAGATATCTTTGAAAATTGCATTTTTTTTTTTTTTTTGCATAGTTTAAGTGTATATATAAATTGGAGAATTGAAATACTAATTTTTTTTCTAGAAAGGTTTTTCTTTCTTTTTTTATAATGACTTTTATCACGAAAAACTAAACTTTCAGAAAAACTAATTTCAGATGTTATCACATAAAAATTTAATTTTTTAATAAATTTCAATTGAAATACAGTTAATTTCTATTTATAACATACTATCTATAATTCTATTATCTAATACAACTATAGTTCTAGTCATATAAGTATATTTATTACCTAATTAAATGTCTAGTACTGTATATAATTTATTCCATTGGTTAAATGGTGAAAAGACGGAACGTGCTTCTTAATAAAAGAATAAAAACACATGCCCGCGAAAATCACGGGATGAGCAAATTTTTTTACATTTGAATTGCCCGTGGAAATCGCGGGATGAGCAGTCAGAGGGTTAAAATGGCCATTTAACTGGAGTGTGAGAGTCGCAATTTCCCCCTCCACACACACACACACACACACCGCCTCAAGTATACCAATTCCTAGTCCAATTCGTTCCAATTCTCTATCTTTATAAATTTATTTCCTTTTTAATTAATATATATATATATATATATATTAAATGTATGTATATATACATACATATATAAATATATATATGTATATTATATATATTAATATTTATGTATGTATATTATATATATATATATATATATATATATATATATATATATATATATATATATATATATATATATATATATATACTCTTAGACAAAAAAGACGACGCACCGAGAAGACGTTACTTGATATGCATACAGGTTTCGATGGTAATTGCAAAATTTGAAAGTTTGACGTCCAATAAATGAACGTGTGTCTTTACAGCGTATCTTATCTGCGCAACTGGTAAGATATTTAAGAGGAGAAATTTCGATTCCAAGTCATAAATTCTTTGCGAATTTCCTTATCTGTACTCAGGTAGACAGTAACTATACCTCGCATACAGATGCAAGAACGATGTGCGCAGATGTCAGCATTTGAGAGAGGACGTGTAGTTGGGTTCAAAGAGGCTGGTTGGTCTAATCGGTGAATCACTCAAATTTTAAGCAGGATCGATGCCATTAATAGACGGAATGGGTAAACCATGGATGATCATAGAGTCAAGAAGGAAGCGGTCGGCCTAGAGAAACCACAGAACTTGAGGACAGAGCAATCGTCAGAGCACCAGATGCATCATTATCATCGATTGTAAGTGCAACTAGTACGAACCGACGAAGGTGTTTGCCCTGTTCTGTTGACCTTTAGGTCACACCATCATGGTCTTACATATCAACAAGATAATGCCCGTTTCCACACTACACGTGTTTCTACTGCTTGTCTTCGTGTTTTCCGAACGCTACCTTGGCAAGCAAGGTCGCTTGATCTCTCTCCTACTGAGCATGTATGGAGCATTATGGGAAGGAACCTCCAACCAGCTCGGTATTTTGACTATCTAACTCGCAAGTTGGACAGATTTTGGCATGATATCCCTCAAGAGAACATCTGCCACCTCTATCAATCAATGCCAAGACGAATAACTGGCGACTTCTGACGTCATTATGACGTGAAAGTCGCCTGTGACATATCTCGACCACAACGTAGTAGCACCCTAGATAAAGAGTACTTTCATAACGGTAAGTTTAACTGTCTAACCATAACTTCTACCATTTTGAAAAGCATGGCTCAAAAGGAGCGCCAGAAATAACATTCGGTTGTTCCGTTTGATATTCATTACGGCATTTTAAAATTTGGAAATCAAAACGCAAATGCGTCAATACGATATTTTGAATAGAACGTCAAGATATCTTAAAAAAAAAAAAAAAAAAAAAAAAAATTATAGTGAGTCAAGTTTTATTGTATTTTAAATATGCCAATTTTCAAAAGTTGAAATTTTACTATCTTGTTTGTTTGTTGTTATTTCTATTACATAAAAAGGAACGCTTATCGTATGTCAAGTAAACTCTATTGTTGCCACTCCTTTTGATCAAGTACTGAAAGAACGTATGAACTTTTAAAAAGCTACAAGGATAATATAACAAAAAATAGAGGAAATAAAAATGAATCAGCATCAATTACTTTATTGTATATTAAGACAATCTTTGTGTTCTTAATACGTAGTTTCAGTACTAAAATCTTCTCGCATACTTGTTTCAAGGTAGGTTTTTCTCCTAAGAATATTATGACTCTGTTTATAAATTGATTCCTATACTATTTTTTCCTTCTAAAGAAACTGTGACAAGGTATTATATATAGTTACCGCACCAAATAAGTACAAATAGTGTAAATACCGTCATTAGGCAACTTCTGCCCAAGTATGGGGAAAATTTCATCGGCAGGGAAAAAATTCCCTATTGAAAACAAGTTTTATTATAAAAGAGTATCTACGTGTCATATTGGGAAAAAAAAGTAATAAAACCATTTATTATCTCAAATTAGTTGTTTGAATCCATTAAGATAATCGTCGTCGCGATTAATTAATCATTTAATTTCATTCTTTTTCCAACTTTGAACTCTTTTCTCCCTTATCGGGTAATTATTAAACGTTTTCTATCAAAATTTCTTAGAGTTCGGCTATCGCAGTAAAAATGAATACTTTTTATTTGGATTAAAAATAATGAGTTATTATTTTTATATCAATTAAAAGTAATAAAGATTTATTATTCCGAGAACGAAGTGTCATTTTTATTATTACAAAAAGGAATAACTAATAAGAAAGAACATTTTTTAAATCGAACGGGGAGAGACAAATCAATATAATTAAATAATTATAACAATTGAGAAATTAAACTTTTTTTCGGTGGTATTTTCTAAATACCGGCTATTTCCTATCAGGTTATGGTCACATACGAGAAACAAAAATGGGTCAAAGTATTTGCATAAGGGTTAAAATATGAAACCATGATGATTTCAAAAATCTAGTTTACAAGTCATTGCGCAACTAGTCTTCAGTATGAATAACTGAGGTGACCAAGTAAAAGTTATTTGTATTGCAAAATATATATTATTGGTTTATAGATTATATTTTGCATTCATCAAGCACATTCACAGCCTAAGGTGTATTTGGTGCCATGGAGTGTCTTGTAGCTCTCATTAAATTTAGGTATTTACCTATGATCAAATTTATAGTAGTCATTATTTTGTTAATTAAAGACTAAATTTTATTTGTCTTGCGTTGTGCAGATTATTTAAGTTTTAAATTTAACCGCAGGTTCTGAGAGACTACAGACTTATTTTTAAAAAACTAATAAGTTAAATTAAGAGTTACTAAAATCAAATATTACACACTTAAAATAAACATATACAAGGTTGATAGTTTAAAATTAAAAAATAAGCAAATTTATTATTATGCTATTTACATGTCTAAGTACACAAATTTGATTTAAACTTCATAAAGTTTGCTTTTCCAAACTTTCTACTAGGTGCCACATTATTTAAAATTTTACATTACTGAGATACTACTCATTTATATAAAAAAGAAGAGAGAGGATCTAATTTCAAATTCAAATATTTATAATAAGTACCTTTGTGGATCTATTGGATGTGCCAGGGCGGTACTCAGGTTGGAAACTCTTGGTGACAGGATGTAGACACTGCTGACTTCAGTCTCACCACTGGTCTAGGGCCTTTTAAATGATTGGGGTGATTACAAAAGGCGGATGCACTGGAACATTTCTGGTAGTTGCGAGATGTCGTCCTCGTTGGTTTTTCGGAGTCTCTCTTGGACCAACTCTTCCTTTGGTCCCTGAACTCTGCTTTCCGACTCCCGAACTCTAACTGCCTATTTTTCCGGAGTCTTTCTCGGAGCTAACTCTTCCTTTGGTTCCCGAACTCTGCTCTCAGACTCCCGAACTCTCTCTTCTTAACTTTTTTTTAAATACTATTTTCACCTCTGTCCTTTCTTACTTCTGCTAGTCCAATCAGAAGAGCTGTATATATATATATATATATATATATATATATATATATATATATATATATATATATATATATATATATATATATATATATATATATATATATATGCATACATACATTGGTCTCCCTTTCCCCGCCTTTAAACCGCAAACACGGGAAAAACTTTACGCCTTTAAATTGGGTTCTGTCCCTTAGGGACTCATAAATAACTCCACAAAGGTACATTCTTATTTAGTGTCGTGAACGGAGACCTTATTCTAATCTGGAACTGAGATCAGAACTCCGCCAGAGAATCCCGCACACGACGAATCCATTCAATTAATTTTTATAGGTCCCTCTTCTTTACAAAAAAAAAAAAAAAAAAAAAAAAAAAAATGATGAGGTCAAATTTAGATCCCAAGCATTTCACCTCTCGTTTTATCCATATAAATTATATTAATCAATCAATTATATTACATACATATGCCCTCTAGATGTACCAAGAGGCGTCTAGTTCGTCTGCCATGCTCCAGACTCCATGATTCTTGTCCCACAAGCTGACTACTAGGAAACAGACTCATACCATCTGCCAACCAACTCAGGGTTTTTGTTTAAGGAGACCATGAAGAACCGAGAAAACAGACCTCACCACAAGCCACAGCCTCGGGATCATGCCCATCACAAATGGCTGGGTTAAAAGAATCCTGCATTCTATAGTTACAAAGAGTTACTATCGTCCCATATAGCACAACTTTGCCTATGGCTTTCCCAGGAATCTCTATCTATTTTTCCCTTTCTCTCGATCTATCTCTATCTCCAATTTATTTCTTTCTCCCTCTATCCTTATCTCTATTAATTTTCTCTCTGTCTCTATTACTCTCTCTCTATATCTATTTCTCCCTTTCTCTCACTCTATCTCCAACAATTTCTTTTTCTCCCCCTCTATCCTTATTTCTATCAATTTTCTCCCTCTCTCTATCTATTTCTCCCTTTCTTTCGTTCTATCTCTATCTCCAATTTCTTTCTCTCCCCCTCTATCCTTATCTCTATCATTTTTCTCTCTGCCTCTATTACTCCCCCTCTCTATCTATTTCTCCCTTTCTCTCATTCTATCTCCAACAATTTCTTTCTCTCTCGCTTTCCTTATTTCTAACAATTTTCTCCCTCACTCTATCTATTTCTCTTTTTCTCCCACTCTCTCTCTATCTCCATCCATTTCTTTCTCTCTCTCTATCTATTACTCCTTCTCTATCTATTTCTCCCTTTCCTTTATTCTATCTTTATCTCCATTAATTTCTTTCTCTCTCCCTCTATCCTTATCTCTATCAATTTTCTCTCTCACTCTATTACTCCCTCTCTCTATCTATTTCTCCCTTTCTCTCATTCTATCTTCAACAATTTCTTTCTCTCTCGCTTTCCTTATTTCTATCCATTTTCTTCCTCTCTATCTATTTCTGCCTTTCTCCCATTCTTTCTCTATCTCCATCCATTTCTTTCTCTCTCTCTATCTATTTCTCCCTTTCTCTCGTTCCATCTCTATCTCCATCAATTTCTTTCTCTCTCTTTCTATTCTTACCTCTATCAATTTTTTCTCTCTCTCTCTACACACACATATATCTATCTATCTATCTATCTATCTATCTATCTATCTATATATATATATATATATATATATATATATTGTAACACTATACATCCAACACAGGTAAAAAATCTATCTACATTTAACAAATTACGTTTAATTATTAAGATATTTACGCATATTTACAAGTTTTACTTAATATTTAACATTATTAAAAATGCAGAGAGCAGGAGGCCCTCGCACACACCAACACACCACATAACGGAAAACTAACAGTCTGTCCTTTAAGGCTAAAACAAAAGGGTGCGCGCGCAGATGGCCGTTGCGCGCTGTCACATCCTTCCCCTCAACCATCGACTAATGTCTTCATGTCGATGGGTGGAATCTAGGTGATCTTCTGATTGGGGTAGAGTCTGGCTGTTGCTCACTTTCTGGCCTTTTAGGTCGACCTCTTCTTTTCAGGGGCAACATTGGGTTGCTCTGCCCTTGCCCTCTATAAGGTTGGAGGCATGATGAGTGGTATTTTCCTATGGGAGTAAAAGGATTATTTTGGGTAGCAATCAAATAAGATGTAGGAGATTGTACTTTATAAATAACATATGGGCCATCGCGTCGTGGCATAAATTTAGCTGTTCTTTCGGATTTGATTTGACTTTTGGGGTGGAGAGTTACCCACACTTTATCACCTGTTTTGAATTGAGGCGTTTTTCTGATATGTTTATCAGCATAAAATTTATTTTTATCCTGTTTCAATTCTATATCAGACTTCAACTGATTCATATAATTTGCCAAACGTTTCAAATAGGGCGTTATCTCGGGCACGAAGTTGTCATTTGAGATAATAGCTCGAAGGTCGCGAGTAACATCGTCTGTTGTTCGAAGCTCTCTTCTGAACATAAGAAATGCTGCTGTTTCACCTGTTGTGTCGCATCTTGCTGTGTTCAGGGCAAAACGTATGGTTGGGAGTTTCTCACTCCAAATAGTGTGGTTACCTTTGACAAGGATTGCCAATCTTGGTTTTAAGTCTCGGTTCTTCCTCTCCACCGGGTTTGCCCGTGGGTGATATACCGGGGTTAACACCTGATCTATATTAAGAAGATAACAAACTTGCTGCATCACTGAACTAACAGACTTCCATTGTCACTTATTATTCTTCTTGGGAATCCATAACGTAAATAAACTTCTTCTATCAGGGTGATAGCACATTCCCTAGCTGTAGCATGTTCTAATGCGAAAAGTTCAGTCCATTTAGTAGCACAGTCTTCTACTATAAATATCCATTTTTTACCATCAGGACTCTTGGGTAATGGTCCAAATAAGTCAATTGAAATTGATTCAAAACGTTGGTTATATACAGGTGTTTGTAGCAAACCTGAAGGTTTCTGATTACTAGCTTTAAATCGGCAACAATCTTCACAATTCTTTATGTACTCTGTAATGTATCTACGCATGCCAGTCCAGTAGTACCGCTTCGCTATCTTACTAAGTGTTCCTCCTACACCATAATGTCCCGCCATTGGGGCATCGTGATATTCTTTCAGTATTCTTTCACATTCATGCTTTGGCACTACTAACTGGGCTTCTTCTGTCTCTGCTTCTGGTGAATATCGGTATAAGACTCCTTGATTCAACAAATATCCCCGATTTAGCCAATTTGTAAAATTTTCATCTTTAGCAGGACTCTCAAATGTTTCAATGATCTTTTTAAGGTCTGCGTCCTTAAGTTGTTCTTCTCGTAATTCTCTGGGACTTCGTGTTGGCATATCAATGGCAATTTTGCAGAATTGGCAATATTCTTCAGCGTGTTGGCAGAAAGGTCTTGACAAGAGATCTGCCACAACGTTGGCTCTTCCAGGTATGTATTCCATCTTTGGGGCAAATGACTGGACTTGCAAAGCCCAACGAGCAAGTCTTCCAGTTGGAGATTTTAAACTCATTAGCCAACGAAGAGGTTGATGATCTGATGTCACTGTTATATCTTGTCCCTCGATGTATCCCCAAAATTTATTTAGGCCCCAAACCACTGCCAACGCTTCTTGTTCTGTGGTTGTATAGTTCCGTTCTGCATCGTTTAATAGTCTGCTCGCATATTCAATAGGGTGCTCCTCAGCTCCCTCACCTTGCAACAGCACTGCTCCGAGCGCATAGTTGCTAGCATCGGTTCGCAAGATGTATGGCTTATTTGGGTCATTTTGTCGTAGAACAGGAGGACTAATCAGATGATGTTTTAGGGTTTTAAATGCATTTTCCTCTTCTTTCCCCCATTTCCAAGGGCTATTTTTCTTCGTAAGATTACTTAAGGGCCTTGCTATGTCAGAAAAGTTCTGTACAAATCTTCTATACCACGAGCAAGTTTGCAAAAAGGATTGGACTTGCTTTAAATTCCTGGGAGGTGGTAAATTTTGAATGGCGGCAACCTTATCTGGGTCAACTTCAAGACCAGAATTTGTAATGTAGTGTCCCAAGTATTTCACTCGGTTACAGGCGAAATTACACTTCTCTCTGTTAGCATGTAATTTAAACTCACGCAATTTTGATAATACTTTTCCTAAATCATCAATATGCTTCTCGAAAGTTTCAGATAAAATTATTATGTCATCTAAGTACGACAGAACCAAAACATCATTCAGGAGTTTCTGAAGTTATCGATTAGTCTTTGAAATGTCGCCGGAGCATTTTTAAGCCCAAAAGGCATGCGGCAATATCTGTAAGTACCAAAAGGGCACACGAAAGCTGTTTTATCTCGATCAGTGGGATTTACCTCGATTTGGTGATATCCGGATCTTAAATCTATCGTTGACATGTACGGAATGTGTTTAGCTTCATGGAGCAAATCATCCATTCTAGGCAGAGGGTATTTATCCGTTTTTATAGTGGAATTCAACTTTCTGTAGTCCACACAAAGGCGAAATTGACCATTAAGTTTTGGAACTAGCACCACTGGTGAGGCATACGGTGACTCACATTCTTCAATTGTGCCATTGGCCAAAAGATTCTCTAACTCTTTCTTAAGAATGTCCTTCTTTAATGGAGACATGCGATATGGTGGCATAGCTACAGGGAGATTATTACCAGTGTCTATATAATGTTTAATTCTAGGTGTAGGCTCTTCCCCTGGCTGAAAGATATCCGTAAACATTTCTAACAGTTTACATAATTGTAACCTTTCCTCGGCAGATAAGTGACTGCCTTCAGTTTCTTTCAAAACGCAAATGTTCAGCTCAGGGGACACAATAATTTTATCGGATGATATAGTGCTAATGTTTTGCGAATTACCTGAGGATTCGAAAGAGTTTTTATGTGACACACAAACTGGTATAAATGTATCTTTCTCAAAATTGAATTTTTTCCTAGGATTACTGTTGAAATACTATTTTCTGTTCTGAGTATCCAAGCTAACACCAGCTTTGGATAAAAAATCAGTACCAAGGAGAGTTCGATTGTCCTTAGCTGTAGGTAATACAAATAGTGTAGTAGGAATTCTTTTCCCTAACAATTCAATGTCTATTTTGGTATTATAAACTTCAGAGAATTTCGGCACTCCGTCCGCGAGTGTTATATTTAAATTCACTTTACGAAAAATTATCCCTTGTTCTCGGAGGAGGTTATACAGGGTTTCTCCAGCAACAGTGTGGCTGGCTCCAGTGTCAGCACATGCTAAACCCCACATACCATTTATTTTAATCTTCATTAACATTGCCTTGAGTTCTTGTATCGCACACGTTTGAAATTTCAAGCAACTAACCTGGGCGGAATCAACTTTAATGTTTGGGGAACACGTAGGGCATTTTGCCTTTATGAAATCAGGTTTCCCACAGCCATAGCAGCTAATAGGTCTTTCGTTAATTTTATTAACAGTTCTATTCGTTGAGTATTTATAATTAACACTATTCTTAAAATTTCTTAAATTGTTACTCGGCTTAGAATTTTCCATTCTATGTTGTTCATGGTTCGTGTTTCTACCTTTTAAGTTTCTACTTTCTTCATAAGCATCTAGCTTATCAACTAAAGCAACTGGATCGCTCAATTCACTCCAGTGATCTAAAAAATGATCTTTGTAATCCGGAGGACACTTCTTTTTGATTTGATCAGAAATTATTAGATCTTTTAACTGATCAAATGTAGTGATATTAAGCTCACTGAGCCAACCTTCAAAAAATTTTCTCAAATCATAGAAATAATCTCTCCACGTGGAGTCTGGATTTTTTCTGTGTTGGACGAAAAATTGTCGGAATTTCTCTGCACTCATCTTGAATCGACGTAATAAAATTTTTTTTATTTCCCCATATTCCGGTGGTTTATCCGGAGAATCCGATTCTATAGCAATTAATTTTGAAATTTCAATAGGTAAAAGCCCGATCAGATATACCACCCATTTTGATTCTGGTATTTTCAAAAATGACAGTTGTCTCTCGAAAAGGTTTAAAAACGTACTAATGTCATCTACCTTCGGGTCAAACTGAGGGATTAACCCTTTAATTTCAAATTTAGATACATCCGTATCACTATCGGCAAGAACGGTTCCTGTTTTCGAAGCATGATTTAAATTTTGTAACTTTAGTTTCTCTAATTCAAATTCCATTTGCCGTCTCTCGGTTTCTGCTTCCTTTTCTTTTATTTCGGATTCTTTTCTGGTGCTAATGATTGTATCCAACAATGTTTTTGTGAATTCTTCGTCATATGAAGTACATCCGGTTATAACATCTTTAATTTTTATTACTGTGGCGTCGGGTTCCAACTCGATGCCTAATTCTGCGGCCAAAACCAAAAGGTCGTATTTTTTACCTCTAGCAAGATATGCCATTTTTATTCTTTTCAGGCCAAACTTAAAATTAATGGTAAAACTCAATTACTGCGAGAATGGCTCATTAGAATGACATAATATGCATACATCTGATTAATCAACTAAACTATATTATTCCGATTTGAAACCGGAAGTATCAATAAATTTGAAGGAATAAAATAATACTTCTTAATTATACAAATATTTCAGATACATAATATTTCTATTAAAAAGAATCATCGATGGAAAATTAAATAATAAGCAACACAAAAAAAAAAACATTAACCTGAGCAATATCTTTTGTTATTAATACAAAAATCCAAATTAAATTGAACCTGCACCAATATTCAACACTGAAATATTAACTATCTTTATGAATTCTTAATCAAAACAATTGAAATTAACAATATCCATAAGTCCTAATAATAAAAATGTTAAGAAAAATAAAATTCAAAACTTGGACCGAAACCACAAACTATTCAAATTTCAATCGTCAGGCACTAAAGGAACTGGCATGCGGTATTTAAATTTGATCTGGATGATCATAATAAAACAAAACGAATTCAGGGTGAATTCAAATCAGAATCTCTTCTTCATTTGTCAGGATGACAAAATTAATAAAGTTCCTTGAGTGCTTGTCAAAAAGAAAAGAAATCACTTATCTGTGGTCATGTCTTCGGCTTCGTGTTTCGAGCCACGGGTTGGGCGCCAATCTGTAACACTATACATCCAACACAGGTAAAAAATCTATCTACATTTAACAAATTACGTTTAATTATTAAGATATTTACACATATTTACAAGTTTTACTTAATATTTAACATTATTAAAAATGCAGAGAGCAGGAGGCCCTCGCACACACCAACACACCACATAACGGAAAACTAACAGTCTGTCCTTTTAGGCTAAAACAAAAGGGTGCGCGCGCAGATGGCCGTTGCGCGCTGTCACAATATATATATATATATATATATATATATATATATATATATATATATATATATATATATATATATATATATACATATATCCTAAACAGAATTTGGAAGCCAAAACCTTCGTCAACAAGCCAAAAATACAATTTGTAACTACGACCTATCTCGTTAGGATTGCATTAACAATTCCCCATTTCTATGTGATTTCGAGTCGCCTAGGTGTTTCCACCCAAGACTTTTGTCTCTTTCCTTTTGAATCACCCTGTATATATTATGTCGTCATATGTGTCTATGTATGTATGTATACACACACATATCGACTGCTTCAGCTCATTTGTGCAAACTCGCAGATCGCCTTCAATTTATAATTTGATGACTATATAATTTCATCGAAATGTCCAAACAAACAAAAAAAAAACCAATTTATTTGAATTCATCAAAAGTAATTAAGAAGAGATGCTTACAACCATCAAAATGACAATTCATTAAATTAACAAAAATAATTTTGATCCAATTATTTCGAAACTTTCTTATTGAAAATTAGGGGCCTGGGACAAACGAAACTGCGTATCGAATATTAATAATTACTTCTCGGAGAAGTAGCAATTAATATTCGTTCCAAAGTCGTTACAAAACTTTTCATGGCAAAGAATGTCGGAAGTAATTAAAATACTTTGAATAATCATCTTTGTCTGAAACATTCTTCTGTATTTGTTCCTGCTTATCGGCGATATTTATGAGAAAAGAAATTTCCCTCTAATAATCACTGGAATGAAATTAAGTCATTTATTAAGACGAAATGGAAGATTCGAGATATTTTATTCAAATAAGCAGTTTTTAATTGTCTTTTTCCTTGTTTTCATTTTTTGTTTATTATTTTGTTAATGAATACTCTATATGGGGTAATGACTCACATATCCTCTAGTTAAGATGTGTTTTTTTTTTTTTTAGAAATATATAAATAAAACATACTTTTTAAGAAAATAAACAATTCAACTTTTAAAACTATCAAAGAAATATACTTTTAAAATCAACTTGGTTTCAAAACATCTGGGAGAACTCATTTATACGAAATTTCAGTTATATAAAGTATTCGGAATATTTAGTTTTCAGAAAATCATTGAAAACTCATTAATACGAGGGTTACTCTGAAATTTTTGAGATACGAGCAGACGAGAATTGAGAAAAATAAAAATAACGGTTAAATTTTAAAATACAAAGTATTTTAACATAGCAGACGATTTTTTACTGACTTACTTCAACTTGTTTAGCTTAGAATAAATTTTAAACAGAAGAGAAAACGGAGTTGACGGAAGAACATTTTCGCGCTATGATTTTCTACAATTTTAAAGCAGGATTAATCAAAAAGAATGCTTTCAACGGTTGCAATTGGCATTTGATGATGAATTTCCAGCTCGTGCTGCTGTATTCAGATGGTTTAAAGAATTTAGCAGAGGTCGCCATTTTCTTCAGGATGAAGAACACACAGGAAGACCGCTGTCGGCAGTAATCCCGGATAATGTGTCTGCCATACGAAAAATGTTAATGGATGATAAGCGCCGTACCTATCAAATTATACAGAAGAAACTTAACATTGGATCCGCAGCCATACACAAAATTATTAATGAAGAATTACATATGAAAAAAGTAGTTTGCCGTTAGGTTCCCCATAATCTAACTGAGCACCAAAAAGGGGAGCGTGTCAGAATCAGTAAAGAAACTCTTAAATTGCTAAATGATGGTGACCACCGCATCATTTCTAAAATTGTAACAGGTGATGAAACGTACATACCTTTTTTTGACATTTCAACACATCAAGAAAGCAAAGTATGGGTCTTTGAAGATGATCCCATGCCGACAATGGTGAAAAGACAACGCGCATTGAAAAAAGTGATGTATGCCGTTTTCTTCAGAAGTACGGGATTGGTCGAAGCCATCAAGTTGGAAGGACAGCAGACAATAACTGCAAACTGGTATACCACTAAATGTCTTCCACATATTCTACAAGAAGTGAATATTAGTAGACTAATGCTTCACCATGACAATGCATCTTCAACATACAGCCGGATTAACAGTTGAGTTTCTTAAAACAATTTAAAGTGATAGAACATCCGCAGTATTCACCTGATCTAGCCATGTTTAATCTGTGGAAAATTCGTCTGCAAAAGTGCATTGATGCTGGAGGAGACTACTTTGAACACACCTAAAATTTTGTAAGTATAACTTTAAAAACCTAGTTGTATCTAAAACATTTCAGAGTGACCATCGTACGAAAAAACTGGAGCAGACCTAAAAGTCCCATGTTCAAGGCGAACTTAAAAAACAATCTGCAGGTGTCGACAGATACCGTTGTACAGGGGTACAAGTGGGTCTCCTTAAGTCCCACAAAAAGGCTGGGGAAAAACTCTCCAAGAAAAAAAAAAACCGCCTCAAATTGCACCTCTGTCCGTTCTCTTTTTCTGGGGACTCTCCGACGAAAACCTCGCGCCGCCTGACGCCACCTTTCGTCTCTTCCCATTGGATTTTTCTTTCAGCGTCGGCGTCCTGGTAGCCTCTGATTGGCTTGTCCGGGGGCACCTTACTGTCTGACATTTCTTTGTCCCGTCTGTCCTTCGGATTCCCCTCAGACATCTTAAGGCGTGGTCGAAGCGACAATCCTTTGTAGTGTAGTGTCAAAAACCCAGACAGAGTGTCGCCCTGCCTTGGGCTTTAACAAAACCCCTTTGTGAAGCCAATGGGGTGTAGCGACGTCACAGTTATGTTGCTGTCTGTTAAATACGTACAAGTGAACAAGCGTACAGTTAAATGTTATTTTGTTTTTATATCATAATTGATAACTTTTATTATTTATTTACATTTTTATAACTTAAAATAATGTTTTACTGTCTATTATTTTAAGAATATATTTCAGAAAATTTTCTGTCCACTGTCCCCATTTTTCAGCTGTCCCCCCAAAATAGTGTTACTTTTCCAAAACTACACACATATAAATGTATATATATATATATATATATATATATATATATATATATATATATATATATATATATATACAGAGGTTTTTGCAGTCATGGCCAGAAACAAGATACCATTTTAATCACGGAAGACATTTATTACCAGATCGTCGGGTGGACAGATTCCCACGTCATTATAAGGACGGGTTAAAATCTGAGTAAGAATCTAAGTAAAAGAATGAGTTTCTGATAGCGTGTATCTCCTTTTCGTTCGGTATATCCTAAATTGGCATCCAGGCCAATATAGGATATATCGAAAAAAATTAAAGTTTTAATTGGTTAGATTCCTTTCTGGAGGGCGTGAACTATAGCCCTTGTTGTTAGTTTAGAATAGGCGTTAAAAAAGGGAAAGCAAAGAGAAACTAAACTAGTTTTTGTCCTTGAATTTAGATTTGAAAACCCTTTAGAATTTTTTCGGATCGTAATGAGGCCTTTCGGCTATAAATTTACTTCGGCATGATTAAGCTATCACATTACGGGAAATTTTCTGACAGTATATTCCAGTCTTCGGGGTTTTATGAAAAATCTCTACATTGGTTTACCGATTTAATTAACTTAGTCATGGCCAGAAACAAGACACCATTTTAATCACGGAAGACATTTATTACCAGATCGTCGGGTGGACAGATTCCCACATCATTATAAGGACGGGTTAAAATCTGAGTAAGAATCTAAGTAAAAGAATGAGTCTCTAATAGCGTGTATCTCCTTTTCGTTCGGTATATCCTAAATTGGTCTCCAGGCCACTGTAAAGTTTTAATTGGTTAGACTCCTTTCTGGAGGGCGTGAACTATAGCCCTTGTTGTTAGTTTAGAATAGGCGTTAAAAATGGGAAAACAAAGAGAAACTAGTTTTTGTCCTTGAATTTAGATTTGAAAACCCCTTAGAATTTTCTCGGATCTTAATGAGGCCTTTCGGCTATAAATTTACTTCGGTATGATTAAGCTATCACATTAAGGGAAATTTTCTGACAGTATATTCCAGTCTTCGGGGTTTTATGAAAAATCTCTACATTGGTTTACCGATTTAATTAACTTTACCCTTACTTATATATGTATTTCTTATCAAAATCATTAGAAATATGTGTTAACTCCCTCTATTTCGTCAGAAATGACTAGTGCATTAATGGATTAATACTGTGCACTTCTTCATAATATATGAGAAACAAGAATGCAATTCTCATTGACTTCATGTGTGCCCAACCCTGACATTCGTCATTCATTCATCTTCTTTGTCTCCATATATATAAAGACGTAAAAAACATTAGATATACATAAATATACGCAATCATTACTGATATTCATCTGAGAGGTTACAATCTACAAAAAAGGGTATCATATTAATGTTTCTAAGAAAAGAAAATTGTCTTGGTAATAATTTTTTTTCAGTTTAGTCCAGTAAAATATGGACGATATCGCCCTTTTCTTGAGCGAAAATCAATCACTAACTTTCTTTTCAGAGAGTGACATTTTAATGCTAGAATATATACTGTTGACTAGAAGAATTCCGATTTCTCCCGAATGATTACTTTATGGACAGGAAGTGCTAGGATTTACTTTATTCAGAATATTTCCTTCACTTCCCTCTCAACACTATCATGGAATAGGATGGCAATAGATCTAAGTTGCTTTCTTGTTCTCAAAATCTTTCATAAGTAATATAAAATGAAGGGTTAAGAGTTTTCATTCTTCCGAATTATATTCGAGTCGAAAGATGACTGAATGCTTATGGCGCTGTTCTTCGAGATCAGAGTTCGTTGGTTATTATTGGTTCGATTCCCAATGTTCGGTTTGGTTTGGTTTGGTTTGGTTTGGAGTGCTACGGTCTACTTTTTGCAACACGAGGGCTAATGAGACCGGGACCTACTGCTTAACGCCGATTCCGAACGGCTACGAACATCCATGCCATAATGGGATTCGAACCCACGAACTCCGGATCCGAAGGCCAGCACCCTAACCATTCGGCCATCGTTCGATTCCCAATGTTCGGAGCTGTTCGATTTCGGCTTTAACACTTTATATCGTGAATTAATTTACCATCCACTTTCTTATTGCATTTTTGCATCATTAGATAAGTTTGAATGGAGAATCCCCTATATAATAATAGCCTAAGTTATCTGTCCGGCTGTCCTCCAATTTATGAAGCGGTTGGACCTGGAATGGATAGAGGCATCCATTCAAAGCGAATAAAGTTTATCTTCTCCTAAACTATCGATCCGATTCTAACATAAATTTGTATAAATATGCTTCATATCACAGCAAAAAATACTGTCGTCTTTAAAACGTTCGAAATCCAACCCTTCCCCCCTTTTCGAGAGTTTAATGCCATTATTTCAAGCCCTATTTTCCCCGGTTAAGAGCAGGCGGTTAAATTTATCCATTTATCACTTAATAAATAGGTGAAAATAGCAATATTTTCTAGCATTCTGACGTCATTCCTTTAAATATCTCATTTAATCATTTCCTATTTTAAACTATTTAAATATCGTCTACACTAATTTAATATATTTTATCCCTTAACTTATATATTACGTAAATGATTTTCTTTTATATTTGGCTTAAATAATAAATTAGGTACATACGTGATAATTTTAAATTTAATCATCGATTATTTTTTGTTGCAATGAAAGTTTTATGACCTGTATTAACAACAAATTCTTTTCATATAAGTCTGGGAGTCTATTTCACGGACTTATAAATATCTAACTTTTAATTTATATATATTTGGAAATTAAGAAGTTTGTTCTTTTGTGTGTTTGTTTATTATACATAACCACACGGTTTGACTAAATGAATTCAGTGGAATTCTAAACTGTATTCACCAGATCGGGAGACTTTAGAGGAGTATGAAAATAAATAAATTATTGAGAGTGAACCAGATAATTCTCAGTCAAAAAACGAACCAGTTTTTACCTGCCTCATAAGATACTTAACAGTTCTGGAATATTAAAAATTTTACTAATCCCGTCATAGATGGGCTATACGCTAGTAATCACAGAAAAAAGAAAATAAATTTTTACTGTATTTTAGTAGATAATTTTGTAGCTGGTACTTTCTAGTACCAACATATATTTTTGACTCTATGATAGAAAATGAAACATTAAATTAATAATAAAACGAATGAAACGCTTGCCTGCGAAGTATAGAAGTCTCTAAAAAATAATAGTACCAAATAACTAGTAATAAACCACTAAATTTTCTCAATTGAACAACATGTGTATCAACTCTACCACAAGATGACCTCCGAATGCAGCACGCCAATTATAAAATCCCTACTATGCGAATAAAAAGGATTCCTGATTGGTGCTGTAGGAACTGCATCGTTCATGTCCTTGTGAGTACCGTCAGGAAAAACGGCTTTATTAGGAATATATAGGTGTTTGATTGAAGCGGTATTTATAAGTACTGTCAGGATAAAAAGGGTTAAACAATAGGTCCCGGTCTCCTTAGACCTCGTTAGCAACATTACAGACCATAGTTCTCCAAACCAACGGTTTGTTTTGTGTACGACTCTGTGTTTTCGATGTGTTTGTACTAAGACAAAATTAAGAATATAGAGAAGGATAGCCAGGAGGAACCAGGGCACACATTAACTAAGAATTAAAGATAAATAGCCGTTTCGTAACTACAATCGAACAACTTCTTCAGCATTTAGACGCCGAGAGTTGAGTGGCGGGAGAAGAACTAAGAGTGGAAAATAATGGCAGTGGTTTTATCTGGACTGGCCCCTCTAGTTCAGGTTTTCTTAACATTGTATTTCAATTATAACATGAATTATATAATGACTAATTGTTAAGGCGGGTTTGTAACGGTTATATTGCCTTCCTCTCGCTCAATGTTAACCAGAAGGAAAAATAAAATTGCCTCTGACCGGATCGCATTGTAAAGAATTTATATTTTACCCTGAGATAGAACAACAAATTATCGAGAATGTTACCTTTTCTTTACTTGAATTCATGTCTTTTAAATGCTGTTATTTGCGATTGAAATAGAGTATACTAAAATTTTCCCATATAATTTTAAATTAACACCTTTTTCAAAAAATTGTTTAAGAGAAAAATAGTATCCTAGAGTAGGGATTTTCAAAGTGTGCTTCTTGGAACCAAAATGACCCTCCAGGGGTCCTCAAGAAATATTTTAAACACCAAGAAAGTTTAAAATTTTTTTTTGTAAATTCATTCTCTATTTTCCCCTAATCACTTATGTATAATTAATAATAGTCACTAATACGGGAGAAGTGCAATAATAGGGAACAGAAATGAAATACGACAAGAGTCATTCACAAGAAGGGGGAACATTCATTTGACTTGCATAAAATTATTCTTGCTTGTAAGTCACCTTTTGTAAGTATTAGCTACATTTTAACACTGCTTTATATTGTTTAATTTGTATGTTTATATCAAATTAGTAATAAACACCAGACTTTTATTTTCTCATTAAGTAATATTTTATCAAGGGTTTTGACCAGGACATTGGATAAAAGTGGTTTTAACCGTCTAAAACTGGTCAAAAATGGTCAGAAGTGGTTAGAATTGTTAAAAAGAGTTTTAAATGGTTTTAACTTTAATATGTAATATCTTTTGTACTTAGAAGTGACTTCTAATAAGTAATAAAAATAGTAGTGAAGTTAAACGAAATATTACACTAACAAGTTCATGAGATTCAACATTCTTAAACAGTATAATAAGAATGTTTAAATTTTAAAAATGAATCATGCACATGCAATTGTAAAAATGTAGTCCAGTTGCAGCAAAAAAAACATAAAATACACTTGGACCTGATGTCATGTGGGCAGCAATGAAGAAGGTTAAAGGCGTTAAAATGAAATTTATTGATTTTACAATACATCTAATGAACTGTTGTACCAGTTCTTCATCTATAGAAAGATTATTTTCAAAGTTTGGAGTAATCCAAAGTAAATTACGAAATCATTTAAATTTAAAGACAAATACAAAACTTGTTATTTGTAACCGTTTTTTGAATACAACATAAATCTTCTATATATATATAAAAATGAATTTGTGTGTGTCTGTCTGTCTGTATGTATGTTCTCGATAGACTCAAAAACCATGCATCCAATCGCCGTGAAAATTTGGGAAATATTTAGGTATATCCCTGTGAAGGTTTTTGTAAATTTTCAACGTTCGAAATTCATTCCTTCCCCCTTTTTCGAGCATTTCATGTCATTATTCCAAGCATTATTTTCCCCGGTTAAAAGCAAACGATTAAATTTTTAATTTATCGCGTGATAACTAAATGAAAGAAGCAATATTTCTAGCAATGTGACGTCATCCCAAGTAATTGTTTTAAACGCAGTTTTCCTCGGTTAAAAGTAGAAGATTAAAATTTTTAATTTATTATATAATACATAGGTGAAATTGATATTTTTCTATCACTATGACGTCATTCCTTTAAATATTTCATTTATTCATTTCTTATTTTATAATCGTCTGCGTAGTATCAATTCGATTTGATCTGGAAATTGAGATATAAATTGATTCACTTTCATTTCTATGTGACGCAAATTATAGCATTTTTATATGAGAACTAATTTTAAATTCAATTCTTGGTTAATTTTTAAGTAGCAATGAAATGTTTATCAACAATATTCTAACAACAAAAAGTACAAATTTCGGTGACTCTCATGGTCAAATAAAAACCTATCATTTTATATAGTTATCTTCATATCCATATATTTGACAATATGAATGTGTTTTTGTTTCATACTAAACTATGTGGTTTGTCATAAATTGCCTTAATTTTAGAAAACATTTATTACTACGAACAAAATTAGCACTTTTGCTGTCAAAACCTCTGCTCCCTATTCTATCATGTAATTTGGCAATGTATATTAACGTTGCTAATCAACGTACAGTAGTAATACAGTTTAGGGTTAAACTTATATTTTACTATACAGTTTTAAGCAAATTTAATATAAGACAGAAATTTGATGCAGATTTAATCGTTAGCATGTAAACATATATTTTGTTATATTTATTTATAGATATTAAGAACAGTTTTCATTTTTATGTTTTTTAAACAAATCTACCCGATAAGTCACAGAGTAACTTTTTTGGACAGAAATCCTTGATACCGCCAAATGAACATATTCCACATTAATACATCTTGAATTCCCAGATTAAAATCTGACTGTGAGATCCAGGGTTATTTCGCCCATTCGTGTTCCGATATACCAATTAGTTCGAAAGATATTAACGAAAAACCACACAAAATGGCTGTTTAATTTTGCTACACGAGCTTTCCATTGTTGAGTTGGCTTCTAAATATGGCAGTGTTGTTCATTGTTGGCATTAGTATCGCCAGATATTTGGTATACGGGAAACACAAAATCGTATCTACGCTATTTAAATTCAAGTATATAAATATATGATGGCATTTATATATATATATATATATATATATATATATATATATATTATATATATATATATATATATATATATATATATATATATATAAGACTATTTTCTTATCTGCTAAACGCTAAACTCACTTTTGTTTATGAAATCACCTTTTTTTCTATTTTATTTTCTTGGCGAGATTTTTATTTTCAGTAATTAAAAATTGCCATGTTCTATCAAATTTGTTTTTATTTCGCAGTTGCTATTTATTAAATAAAAACTAACATATGGTTATAGGTTTTGTTATCTAAAATTCAACTACACTAGAAAAAAAAATTTGGCAAGTAATATACAGGGAACAAATAAGTTTTAATTTTAGAAATGGCAACTATGAAATGTTGAGATATTGTAACCACTTTTGATTAAAGTTTAAAATGTGATTTCAAATAATATAATTGTTCTCGGTATTTTAGCCTTATATACTTATTTCGTTTTATCAATATTAGTTTGGTATATTTCTTTCATTTTGAATTCAATTGCGCCATTTTTATTTATCCAATTTTAAGAATTCACTCTGTACTTCACCTATTCTTAAATAACCTTGGCAACTTTCGGTATATTTCTTTTAATTAAGTGTTATAAAAATTGAAATCAACTATTAAGTTACTTCATTCTTATGATAACACTTTCAAGTAATATAATTGTTCTCGGCTTTTGACCTTATGTGCTTAGTTCATTTTAATAATATTTAGTATTTTTTTTCATTGTCAATTCAATTGCGCCATTTTTATTTATCCAATTTTGAGACCACACTAACATCTATTCATAATTATGCTTGGCAGAAGTAATTAAAGAAGTCATTTCGGTCAATCGCATTCAGATATTCTAATTAGTTCGAAATATAATATTTTAAAACCAACAAAAACACCGTTTTAATTATGTAGTATAGTCATTTTAACTGTTGAGTTGGCGTGACAAATAATGACCATATTTTCATTGTTGTCGTCGTTTTCGTCAGATATTTGATAATAAAATTGACATTAATGCAAAACAATTATCGCCTATCCTGCCAAACCGTTGTTTGTTTTACATTTTTTATACTGCTTTATATTGTTTAATTTTTATGCTTATGTCTAATCATTGATAAATAACAGACTTTTAATTTTTCATTAAGTAATATTTAATCAAGGTACCGCGGCTATGTATGTGGTAAGAGAAACGGGTTCTGTGAAATAAAAAGTTTGAAAACCACTGCCCTAGAGAATTTGTTGTTCTATCCCGTGGTATAATATTTTTTAAAGAACACTTAAAATTCAAGCCGGCGAGGGCAATTTTTATTTTTCCCATAGATTAACATTAAGGGGAAACCAATATGACAGGTACAAACTTACCGTTAGGAGACTGCCGACTTTAAAGTGTTTAATTTCGGCGAAAATTTTGGGGAATTTTTTATTACTTCACAATATAACGTACTGGAGATATGGTAGGCGAAGCCATCAATGAAACAGGCTAGAAAACTGTTTAATCTAGACTAAATATTTTATTCAGGTGAATAAATTATGTACAGCTATGTACAGGTTCAGTAGATTTCTAAATATTCTGGGATCTCGTGCTGAGATAACATTCACACAATTAGGATGCGTGGGTACTGCGTACAATGTGGCTAGGGCTTCTAAATCACTGGAACAGTTCGCTAATTAGTGCCGGTACGAAACGCTGACACTATCACCTCCGGGCTGACGATTAGTACAGTCGGCTTTCACACCAAGGTTCAAACGCTAATTATTATGCAGCGGCTCACGGGAAACACAGAGCATTTACTGGACATTCAGCTATTAATAAACTGTTCTAATCGTCAACAATCTGAAACATACGAGATTTATTCAGCATTTCTATTAATACGTCTTATTATCTTTAATAGTGGTTCTAAACCTTTCATCAAATAATTTTAAAACCCAGACCGAAGGCTAGGTGCGAAGCAGCTAGTTACATATAAAACAGCTTGTATAAAAAATAAGTAAAACTTTTTTTTTTTGTATCTTGGTGTTATGGAATATTTGTTTTTGCTGGTGTTATTTATATTATGACATTTTTAACAAATGTAACTTGCCTTTATCATATGCTAGTAAACTATGTTCGATTAGTATTAAATGTACTGAAAAATGAATTTCAGTGGTCAAAGCTGGTCAAAATTGATATTGACCAGGACGGTTAAAATCGGTTAAAACCACTGGTTTCAACCATCCTGGTTAAAACCGGTACAACCCTGATTTTATCAGGGTTCCGCTGCTAAGTATATGGTAAGAGAAACGGGTTCTGTGAAATAAAAAGTTTGAAAACCACTGCCCTAGAGAATTTGCTGTTCTCCGATGGTATAATATTTTTTTAAAAACACTCAAAACTCAAACCGGCCAGGGCAATTTTTATTTTTTCCATAGATTAACATTGAGAGGAAACCAGTATGGCAGTTAGAAACCTACCGTTAGGAGACTGCGAAGTTAAAGTGGTTATTTTTGGGGAACATTTTGAGGGAATTTTATAACGTAGAATATAATTTGCTGTTTCCAAATTTTCTTTCAGTTTGATTCCACTATATTTTGAACAATAATAATGGGCAATTTAATAAAGAAAGGGACATTTTAATAGATCTGAAGTGCTATATAAAGGTCTAAAAGGAAACTAAACATTACCTATATGTATTGTTTTCTTACGTAATTTTGTTGAAATGAAAAGAAAACATACTTATTTTTTTGGATACATTAATCTCATCTGGCAACAAATAGCATAATTTGGTTTCTTGGATTGGTTACCGCTTTAAATGAGCTTTTATAAAAGAAATATTACTGATATTTTTATGGATTTACTAAGTTTGTGCTAATATATCTTTATAAAATTCTTCTGTCCATGTGTTTGTAACTGAATTCCTCCTAAACGGATGGACTGATTTTGATGGAATTTTGTGTATGTAATTAAGTTGATTTAAGAATGGTTAATGGTTTATTCACAGTTTGATACGATAAAAAATGCTTTTTTATTAAAAATCCAGAATTGTGCCTGTATTGAGATTATTAAATACCACTTGAAATCCTTCACTACCAACGCATCTCTGCCGCAGTGGTTGGCGCAACGGGCTCTACTACGAGAAGTCCCAGGATCGAGTCCCATACAGGCGACGTAGGAATTTTAATTTAATCTAATTACGTTTGTGATGACTGTACGCATATTGGCGTCAAGTATTTTTAAAATAATTTTTCCTTTCCTTTCCATCAAAACAGTCCAATTTATAATTTATTTAAAAACATTTTACAATTTTTGGATTCACAGAGTTAAAACAGGACAAGGTCTGTCAGGTAGTCTAGTAATTCGATAGAAAGCTTTACGGTTAGAGGAAAAAAGAGGTATTAAAATTTTTAGTAATGTTTTAATATTTACCTGTTTGAAGAATTTTGAATGTTGTAAACAGAATTTTATCGAAATAAAGCGACAGACATGAAATTTAAAGTTTATCAAAAGTAGAAAATGGTATTAAAAATAATTTTTTTGAAAATCTTTCGTTTTGAAAGGTATTTAGTTCAGTTAATTGATTGAATAATTATAATGATAAATGACCGATTATTAAAAGAATAAAGTTTATTTCACTAATTTACTAAGTTTGTGCAAATATATATAATTCAATAAAATGCATCAAAGTTTAGAGCGAAGGGTTTAGTAATATTTTAATTTTTACTTGTTCGAACGGTTATAAATACTGTAATTTTATCTAAATAATGTGATAGACATTTTATTCTATGTTTATAGAAAATAGAAAAAATGCGACATTTTAATTTGATAAATTGTTTAAAACTTAGAGGTCTGTTAAAGGTTTTAGTAAAGTTTTAGTTTTTACACGCTGGAAGAGTTATTAAAGCTTTAAGCAGAACGTTATCCAAATAAATTGTCCCTTTAACCTCTTAACGTGTTTTCCCGTGTCTGACATTGGCTTAATTCAAAATAAACATGTAATCAAATCGTTCAGGCCAGTGGTTGTCAATGGGACTATGCGGTTAGGCAGTGAAGTTGTTTCAGGGCGGTAGGGCGGCAATGTGAGCAGGTTTTGTCTTTCAAACATAATTTTAAAAATACTAAATAAACTTATTACATTAATTATACAGTTTACTTCATTTTTACCAGTAATAAAACAAACTTACGTGATGGTACCAGAACTAGTTATTTTCGTTCCCTATGTTCTGTGTGAAATTGGGCAGACATTCAGAAAAATATATTTGATCAACAACATTCGTTTGGTTTAGTTTGGAGCGCTACGGTCTACTATTTTGCAACGCGAGGGCTATTTAGATCGGGACCTACTACTTAAAGCCGATTCCGAACAGCTACGAACATCTATGCCCCAGTGGGATTCGAACCCACGAACTCCGGAACACAACGTCAGTTCCCTAACCCTTTGGCCATAACATTCGTTTGAGCATTGCTTCAGCGTGTCTCAGTAACAAAAATTTGATTTGTAACTCTATTGAAGAAAATTACTCAAACATTTTGCCTCTTATAACTCAGTACTTCTTCTAATCTATACTTTAAATTACGGGATTTTTACAAAGGGGAGGGGGCCTTGAACACATTTTGGTTTCGTAGGAGGGCGTAGCTTAAAAAAAGTTGAGAATCACTGGTTTACACTTTGTTGGTATAACAATTTTTTTTATAATTTTTATCCACTTTCCTGTTCCGGTAGTCACACCCCACAAATGAAATTGCAAAAAATAATTTGCACTACTATACCTATATATACCTTTCTGTAATAAATAAATAAATAAATAGAATAATAAAAAAAATAAGATAAGTAGAAAGAAAGAAAAAAACATAATTTTTTACCAGTTTTTCCGAAAAAAAAAACCAATTTTTTTAAGCGGTTCATACGCATAAATTATGTAGTAATTATGCATTTTATCCAAATAGTATGTCCTCTTAATTTGATTCTCGAAAATCTAATACGCTATCCAAATATCTTAACTGCAATCTTTAAAAAAAGAGAATATCCCAAAATATCACACGATTCTCCGCATCGAAAAATAATGATATATGTATATTTTATCATGCTGTGATACAATTGGATAAGATTTATGTAAATATATTAAAATGGGGCAAAATGAAACCTCCATTGGCAGCATGTGAATACAAATGCCGTAAAATATATCCATAAGAATGCCTGCCCTGTCACACGAAAACGATCAAATCCAGTTTTTGCCTTTTCATCTAAAAAAGGCATGCAAAACGGAATGGAGATAAGATATATTTTCCCGAAAAGAGTATTCAAGATTCTTTTTTGAAATATTGATGCAGCCTCATGGAAATTCTTTTATACTGCTGTTTGTTTTCCGCTTTTACTACGAAATCTTTGAACATCTGAGGGTTCATTTATCTTCAATTGAAGGGCTAAAATCTACATTTTTAAGAGATTATGGATTCGGAATCTTTAAACAAAATTGTGAATTGACACGTAATCGTATAAAATGAAAATGGGGTTTAAAAAAAGGTTTTGTGAGATGGCATGATGGCACGGCATACCTTAAAGCAGTCGCAGGCAGACTTTTTGAATAGCGGAGGTAGGGAGGGGGAGAAAAAAATTAGGGGTGGCTGGTAATATTAAAAAGAATTTTGGAAGGTCAATATATCGTCTTCTATCTCTACACCAAATTGCTGTGAACCCCAAATTTTTAAAAAATAATCAGTCTTCACCTTCTGAACACCTAAACACAAGGTAGCTGAAAATTGTCAAGCGCATTTAATACTTAGAGTAAAAAAAATAGGTAGAATCCCTGTTCCGCTGGCCGGCCGCCATGTTTTTGCCTATATTTGTGTACATGTGTTTGGGGCGTTCTTGGACTTCTTCGTTGATTCTTGTACTTTTTATTTTTATTTTTAGTCTAGCCGAACAGATAGCATGGGATACTATCGTGTGCAATACAGGCGGCTGGCGCGGGGATTAACTCCCGCAAGTTTGTCACGGGGGATTTACCCTTTTGATTTTACGATTTCTGTAACGTTTAAAGGGGGTTAAAATTGCGTCTTCGGGGCCCACAGGTGGTTCATATCTGTGTGTTTGCAGGAGGTCTTGTTTATTTCCCACACTTAGGGTCTTTGCAGGATTTTTTCCCCTTATTACTTTTTTTTTGGGGGGAGGAGGCTTATTCCTAGCTATTTTATTCCTGTAGTACAATATTCCCATATTACAATATTATTCCCTTCCTATATTACACACACACACACACACACACACACACACACACACACACACACACATATATATATATATATATATATATATATATGTAAGGAAAATTCTCAGGGGTTTTCAAAACTTAAATCAAGGGTAAAAATTCCCGCGTCATTTTCCATTCGCCTTTAAACCCCTAACCTAAATTGACCACTAGGGCTACAGGTTACGCCCTCAAAGAAGGGGCCTGGACAATTATAAACCTACATGGCCTTAGCGGACAATTTAGGAAATTTCCAAATAAAAAGGAGATACACGCTAGCGGAGACAGATTTTTCTAGAGATATTTTCACACAGATGTTGACCCAGGTGTTACGTGTCTTGTACATAGAACTACATGCTAGTTGACCCTTCAGTTTGTCCCTATGATGAAGTGGGAACCCGTCCTTCAAAGTTATCTTAATAAAGGTCTATAGCTGAAACGGTATCATTTTTATGGCCATGACTGCAACCCCCCATCGAGAAGTCACTCTCATTACATATATATACATATACATATATATATATATATATATATATATATATATATATATATATATATATATATATTGTAATGTACTGGAGTAAGGGTAGACAAGGCCGTCAAGTATACAGGGTGAACATCTATTTAATCTTGTTTAAATTATTTATTCATGGAGATAATTTATATACATCTATATACAGGATTCAGTAAATTCAATTGCTTCTGAAATCTCGTGCTGAGATAAGCATTAAAAATATAAAATACGTGGGTACAGTGAAGCTGGTAATTCTCGAACACAGGAACAGTTCGCTAATTAGTGCCGGTACGGGACTCTGACAGTATAATCTACCGGTATGATGATTCGAACCGTTAATTTCTACACTGAGGCTCGAAGCGCTCATATCTCGTACGTATCTCGCTGGAGTTCGTTGTGAATCAAAGGATGCAAGACGGTTCAAATATGAGAGTGTCACTCTCAGCGACCTACTTCTAAGCACGAAGTAAAAAATTATTAAATGTAACGGGAATGAGATCCCGAAGTCGAAGGTCGACTTCCTAGCAGAAATCAGAGACGCTGGTGGTCTCTGAAGGAAAGCAAGATCCGCAATTCGGAGAGACAAGTGGACTCTTCTCGAGCTCCATACACACACAAAAAAAAAAAAACCGCCTCTTCTCTGCTCAGCCAATCTTCTTATATAGGGGTCCCAGTTGCCCCTCGCTTGATTCATTCCGGAACCTTCCAGACCCAGGGTGACGCAATTTTGCTGTCAAACTACCCGCCTGGCTCAGCTGACGCGTCTCCAGATGTGGCCGAAGTTCTTTAATTTAACCGACCAAGCATCCTAAATACATTAACGGCACGGTTAACTTAGTCCATATGTGGGGAACGGTGAATCCAATCACTCGATTAATAATTATTATCAGAGTCTCTTGACGGCAATATACATCATAAAGACGTAGACACACTGGCTCCGGCGTACTGACAGTTTTTAATTTACTTCCACTTAAGCGACTATTTCTGTTTTGTTGACGAAACCCGGTACACAACGGATTTGTTCGGACCCCTCATTTCTACCTACTGGTAACAATAATTTCCGATTCACAGGTCCTTGAAGGGCACCTTCCGTTCTTCTTTCGTTCGGGTCCCATAACGGATCGTTACAATATATATATTTGTGCTCTTGTAATATTTAAACTTTTTTTTTGTCATGTATTTTATGTAACAATATTATATTTTTTCATTATAAAAATGTTAAGATTTTAAAAGTTTAAAATAATTGTCTCGTGGCCCCTTAACGGGGCTGTCGGTATATCAAGATGGTGCTAAATCGGAGCTTTACTATTAGGGCCGTAACTAAGGCTTGGCAAAGGTGGCATTTGCCACGGGCGGTTCCGTCCTAGCAGAGCAACACCGTGATGAAAATGAGGTCCGAAAGAGGAAGACTCATCCCGAGTAGAAATAAGGAAATGCTAAAAAGCAATTTTTTTAAATTATAAAATCCAACTTTATTTATAAAATAAAATGTTAAAATTTTTTTATGAATTTTCTTATTTTTTAAAATGTTTCCACAGATTAAACTTGATTCCCACAAAATGTTTACCAAATACTCCTAATATGCCTTAGTATAAATCCGATTATTCGTTTTAAAATTTGAATGTATTAAATTTATTAAAACTAAATTTAAATTTAGATATTCGTCAATTTTTTTATGAAAATTCAACGTACAAATAAAAAATATTTTCCTCAATAAACAATTCCATTCATCAGCAAAATAATACCCTCAGAGTGTTCAAAAATATTTTAAAATATTAATAAATGTAGAAGTAGAAGAAAAAATTAAAAATTAATATACTATTAACAGTGTAAGAATTAACAAAATATTTTGCGAGTTCATTCTAAATATATGCTATAGCAATATATATATATGCATATATATATATATATATATATATATATATATATATATATATATATATATATATATATATATATATATATATATATATATATATATATATATATATACATATATATATATATATATATATATGTGTGTGTGTGTATATATATATGTATATATATATGTATATATATGTGTATATATATATATATATATATGCATATATATGTGTAATATATCAAAACTGTTTCACTTTAATATTTCCTTAACAAACCTATCTCCCATTCTAATTCCTTAAAATCTTTCTTCCAGCCTCAATATGTGTTAATCAAAGGAGTGTCCCTGACTTAAAATTCTTTCAATGCTTTCTGTCCAAAAGATGTAAATTTTCTGTCCATTCAACACGTTTTCTAGATGTCGCTGGCAAATGGCTCGGTTTTTCTCCTGATCTTAACAGTTAAATTTGCTGACTAAGTTTCCTGCCCCTTGGGAAAATTCCATCTGTTTTCGCTCTAGAGTGCACCTCTGTTCGAGCAAACATGTATGATTTTTGTGTCTTTTTTTCTTGTCTGGCGCTGACTAGTAATGGTTTCCTTTTCTGGGAGCTCTTAAATAAAATTTCGTTTAGACTTGGACTTGTGTGCCGTTCTCTTTAATGTGGCTAGACTGTATCTTATTACTGCTAAACTGATTAGGCTTCTCCTTGCCCAGTAGCCAGGGCAAGTAAAAAGAATAGGGACTATAATCTCAAAGGTGTCCAGCAGATTTATAATTCCTGGATTACACATATATATGTAATCCTTAAATTATAAAACTGCTGGACACGGAAAAAGCCAAACAGATAGCAGAGCAGTAATAAAAATGCATTCGGCCGACATTGAAGAGGATGTCACAAGTTTAATTGAAACTTTATTTCAGAGCTGCTAAAACGGACATCTTTAAGAGTTAACGACAGACAAAGGAAAGACACAAAAATCACTCTGCTCGAACAGAGGTGTACCCAAGAGCGAAGACAGAAAGAATTTTCCTACTTACTCAGCGAATTTAAGTTCAAAATCAGGAAAAACAAGGAGCCAGCTGGGAAACGTGTTGAATAAACAGAAATTTTACATCTTTAGGATAGAAAGCTTCGGGAAGAATTTTAAGTCGAAGACACTCCTTTGATTAAGACATTTAGAGGCCGGGAAAAAGATTTTAAGGAATTACAATGGGAGAGAGGAGGTTTATAAGGAAATATTAAAGTTAAATAATTTTGATATATTATATATATATATATATATATATATATGTGTGTGTGTGTGTGTGTGTGTCTGTGTTTTCGCACTACTTTTGATGGTAGGGACGCTTACCAGTTTTTTGCCACGGACCCCAAAGGACCCAGTTACGGCCCTGTTTACTGTATTTCAATTCTATCTCTATTCAAAGGAGAAAAAATCAATACTTATCAACATTTCACTCAAACCTCTCGATTTTCCTTGTCGCAATGTTGTATGCTCTTTCAACAAGGGAACTGGAGCGATTTCTTTATTTGTATTCTTTCCACTTTCGGATCCCAACGCTGCAGAGCAAACAAACAGAAGAACACCGATAATTACTTTCCTAACAGAGTGATTACAACGTCATGATAAATTATTAAAAATTTTTCCACGGAACGAGGCTACGGGATCGACGATTAATTGTCATTTAAGGAAGCGAGCGGTAATTAATTCGCTCCGAGAACTAACTTCTCGGCCATTTTGGAGAATAATTAAAATGCCCTCCATAATCATCTTTGTCTTCGTTATTTCCTTTAACAACAGCTGCTCCGTCCTATTGGCATGTATCAGAAATATAATGCCACTTGCCTGACGAAACTGTGTAATTAAAGAAATCATTAGCAGACGAAAAATGATGTCATTCGATGAATTTTTACTCGCAAATTATAACCGAGCGCGGGAGGGAGAATCATGGGTATTTTTCATCTGCGACTCGCGTTCTTTGATTCCGATTTCTCTAGCACTCGGAGTTCAGAGATTTAATGGTTGCTTTAGAGATTATTTTGGGGTTCACGTGGTGATTCAATTTATTTGTTACCTTCTTTTTTTGCTTCGTTGTATGAAGTGAAATAAATAACTGCAATCAAGAAAAATGTCGGTTCTTTGATTCCGATACTCTCGCACTCGGGGTTCAGAGATTTAATGGTTGCTTTAGAGATTATTTTGGGGTTCACGTGGTGATTCAATTTATTTCTTACCTTCTTTTTTTGCTTCGTTGTATGAAGTGAAATAAATAACTGCAATCAAGAAAAATGTCGGTTCTTTGATTCCGATACTCTCGCACTCGGATTTCAGAGATTTAATGGTTGCTTTAGAGATTATTTTGGGGTTCACGTGGTGATTCAGTTTATTTCTTATCTTCTTTTTTTCTTGCTTCGTTGTATGAAGTGAAATAAATAACTGTTATCAAGAAAAATTTCGGTTTTCAGATTTCGACAAAGAAATATTGACCATGGCGTTTTGACCATGCCTCAATCCATCTAACTGGCTTAAACATTACGTCTGTTCAGACACACAAGGAAACAAACTCTGAAACTTCAAACTATTCAGTTTTCCTGATAACTTTAAAAAAAGTCAAGCTTGCTTCGTATCTTCGAAATGAATTGAACTCCTAACTCTCAGTTTATCAAAAAAAACCACTTAATTTAGAGGTTTTTTTTTTTTTTAATAGTGAGGAACTTTCAAGTTTTCTAATTTTAATTTTAAACAATAGAAGACAAAAAACTAAGCAGGACAGTACCTATTTTTTTTTTCATTTGGGGGCCTAATTAGTGATTTCTAATGGGTTTTATAGCGGACTCTTTAAAGTATCTCAAAAACGATACTTTTTCTCCGCCGAGTTTGTGACGTCATAGTTCACAAAACACCTATGTTGTTTACATGTTAAAAGGCGACTTTTAAATTTGTTTCTGTGTCAAGTCTGGCATATAATAGAAATTTTTTTATTATGTCTGGGATTAAAAAATCATATTCTGAATGTATTGTACCACTCAGTAAGAATACAAGAACTAATTGCAATGAGAAGATATTTTTCAGCTTTCCCAAAAATCCACATACACGTAAAATCTGGACAAATGCGATGAAAAGGGATGAGAAATGAAACCCCAAATTATCATATAAATCATCTCTATGGGTTTGTGAAGACCATTTTTCGGTAAGTAAATGCTTGCTTTTGCTTAAATATTACTAATTTAGAACAATTAAAGTATATAAAAATACATCTATACCTTTAAAAGGACTGTTGATTGACCAGTGCTATTTAACTTTTAAAACTGCTAATTTTCGAGTATTATCCCAGAGTTCAACTTTAAAATTAACTTTAAAATTAATTTTCAAAATGATGGGCCCAGTTTTTTACATTTTTGAGAACATTTTTGGAATCTACGAGTCTGGAATTATCAGAAAAATACTAAGTTGTTCGAATCCCCCACATGTGCAAATTTCTCATTATGATGTCAACTTTTTACTTTGCTTTTCGGTTTATTTTATTTTTTCTTTCTAGTATCTGGTCGCCTTACCGATTACAGTATTTATACTATGTATACTTTCAGTATAAGGTTGATTTGGTTTGTAGAGCTACATTCTACTATTTTGCTACACGACGGCTAATGAGACCGGGATCTACTATTTAAAGCTAATGTCGAATATCCATGCCATCAACAGGATTCGAACACACGGACTCCGGTATCGAAGAGCAGCGCCCTACCTTTCGGCCTAGATTCAATACAATAAAGTAAAAATCTGATATGGAAACCCCATGATTTCCTTGTTTTCTTATTAAATTATATGTATTTTTTAATGCGTTCAGTCTTGAGTTTAGTAACTAAAGCCAGCCACCAGATGGCACTGTAAATTATATACTTTTGAGTTCGGATGTACTACTGTATTACTTTTGAATTCCGCTCTTCTATAATAAATTGTGTGTTTTTATACAAATCTTTTTCATTGAATTTTATATATTTCTATTTCTAAAATTTTAAGTGAAATCATCCAAAGCTTAGCTTCAAAGAAATTTTAAAAAAATGGTGCCTTATTTTTGAAATTTCCCGTGGCTGATCTACACTTTCGTTTTAGTTTGTAATGCAACCCATACTTGCTATCTTGCTTTTTTTTTTTAATCTCAGATAATCATATACAACTGCACTATATTTAAACTTATGGTAGAATCCCAGTTCCGGGGGCCGGGGTTTTTGACTATATTTTTGTACAAGTGATCGCCAAATTACAATTTGTACTTCGGTTTGTATTAAGTTTATACCCGATTTGAAAGCATATTTTGAACGAAAAAGGTTTGAGATTTTGCTTCGGTGATTACAAATTTAAATTTGAGTTTTTAATGCATTTAAACACGCTTTTGTACTGTTTATTGAACTAAACAGTGCAGAATTTCTGCTATAGGTACAAATTAAGCAAAATATCTTGGTTATATTCAGTCATCACTTGATTATATTTAGGCGGTTATACATATAAAATATTTGGTTATATTTATAAAATATTGTTTCTATTCAATGAAATTATTTTAAACTATCGAATAATTATAAAGTGATAAAATAAGTTACAAATTACTTTTAGAAATTTAGCATAAAATCGAAAAGAAAAGAACGGAGTAAATGTTTAAAAAAATTATTATTTAAAATTTTAAAGAAAATGAGGGGGGTAAATGATTTTTCTTATCCAAGGGAGGTAAAAGCCTTACTATTAACAAACGTCGAAATAATATAATTTAAAAAACAGTGTAATATACTATAAAATAATATCTTAAAATATTACAACTTTGTTTCCCACGATCTGGGATAAGGCCAAACTTATTTCATTTGAATGCGAGATACGATACTTTAATTCAAAGAGGACAGTTACCCCACAATTGCTAAAGTATAAGTTTTTAATAACCCGTACAGAAACAGGCATTTAAATTTCAAAGAGTATTTTACACAACAATTTAGAAATACGAAGAGCATAAAACAATTTCAGATGTTTATAAAGTGTAATTATTTTGCGGGGAAATACGTGAAGTTAATATTAACTAGTATAAATCCACAACAGTCATAACTATTATTTTTTTTTACACTTTTGTTACAGAATTATAAGTTTTTCCTGTGCTTATTAAACAATTATCATGATTAATGTCTAGCTCAATAAAAGCCTTTTTTCTTGTTCGTAGTTTGCCTAAAAAAATATTTGTCATTCTATATAAAATGTCCTCTAACAGTACACGTTTAGCTAAACTTGTCGACATTGATAAGACATTTGAATGTTTTATGTTCTTCACAGACATCGACAGGATGTCTAAGTTTCATTTAACATTTTAGGCATCAAATAGTTATTCAGTGGAAACTGTGTTCTGTTAGAATAGTTTATATAATTTTGAATATTTTTCATATTGGGGAAAAAAAAAAAAAAAAAAAAAAAAAACCGTATTCGATAAAGTACATATATATCTTATTTTGTCTATAGCATTTACGCTTATTTCTGTCAAGGAATCTTGACGACCAGTAAGTTCTTATTAGAGGTTCGAAATAGAATACAATTAAACATACTTAGTGTGGAATTCGAAAGGCTACTGAACGATGGTCAAAGTGCTCGTCGGTACCGTAGTTCGGGGGTTCGAGTCCCGCTTCTGACATGGTTGTTTGTAGCTGATCGGAATCGGATCTAAGCAGTAGGTCCCGGGATGGTAGCCTCAGTGTAACAGGAAAATAGAACAAAGCGCTCTAAACCAAACGAAATTAGAAAAGCTACAGCACACTTGTCTTTTTACAATAATATGCTGACTAGACACTCAAACATGATACAGTGGACTCCGGTTAATGTGATCAGTTTGGAACACCGGGATTTTGATAACAATAAACGATATGCAAAATTAGATAAATTTACAACCACCCCTTCTAATTCACATTCTAATTCACATGTACTACATTTCAAAACAAAATGAAAATACTCACCTTATATTTATGCACTGTATATTATCCTTTAAAACATAAGAATTGTATACATAATTTAAAAAATTAATCCATTGTTGACTGTCTACAATTTTTTATAAGAAGGTGATTGATAAATTGTTCGTAATCATAATCAACCTGTCATAGCGATTTAAAATTTCGATCTTTTATGTTAAACCATTTCGCTTTCTGGCTTCCATATCGACAAGCTGCATGTAAGCGAGAAAGGCATAAAATGCGAATACGCTCATTCTCAGTTCTAATAATAATATGTTGCCTTCTGCTTATCTGATAACCATTGTCCACCAGCAGGGTGTGCGTATTTCTGAAAAAGTTCCCACTCCTTTGTTCATTCTCCATTTCCCTAGGTTGAAGAGGAGAATTCTCGGAAATTCAAACAACAACGAAGGAAAAAACAGAATGGATTCCTTCTGAATATATTGTAAATATTCCTTTGCCAGTTAAAATGAGGTTCGAAAACTGATCCCATTAACCGTTTAACAATCCATAAGTGCGATCAAAACACAAATTAGAAAAATCCGGACTAAGTGATTTCGATAACAATAAGCGATTGACTAGTGATCAAAAGTCATGAATATCACAGACAAATTATAGAGTATTTTCCAGTGTCACGTTACTCCCCCCTTCCACACCAAACTTCATTATGCGATAAACTTTTGCACCCTTAATGAGTCTAATTTTCTGATAATTGAATGTATATTCAATAAATAACGATCCATGCGTACCTGTGACATCAGCAGTTCTTTTTATTCAAAGATGCGTTTAAGCATTTATCATTATTATGGAACTAGGCGAAGCATTCGCCTCTCATAGGAAGTTTTCGGTTGCTGCAAGAACTAATTTCGAACTTCATCGTCCGATTGAAATCATATCCACTTAAATGTTTGTTGAGTTCTCCGAACACATAAGAATCGTAGGGAAATAGGTCAGAACTGTAGTGGGGATGGAGGAGAACTTCTCATTGAAATTTCAGCTTTCAGACATATGCCTGAGAAAGTCATTTTCTCCACAGCTTTCTGCTGTAACGAATCTTACTATCCTTCCATCTCAATGAGTGTACATAGAATACATTTTAGAAAAAGAAAGAAAAATGGCGTGTCAGGCTCTGACTTATCATTTTTTTTAATGCACCTTATAATTTAACACTAGAATATTTAACTATAACATTCCGCGAAAAGGGTCATTTTAACCCACAAATTATTTCGTGTCCGATTTTCTCAAAAGGTTACTTAAGCAACCGAAATCAATTTTTTGACTTTTCCTAATTTTATACTCATAAAAATTTATGAAAATATAATACTGAAGAATATGTGCAAATGCGAAAAATGGATCATCAGTGAGCTTCCAAGGGTGGAAACAAAAGTGTAGATATTTTTCTAACTGTAAAAAATCGATATGTATAAAATGTACAAAATATATATAAAAAAAAGTTTCCCATGCAACGATTGAACTGTGTAAGAGACCTTGCTTGGTAAGAAAGTAAATATTTCCATTAAAGTTGTCTATATATTTTTTTAACTATATATTTTTTGATATTGTAATACCTTATTATTTTTTAAAAATTATTATAGCAGTTTAATGTCTAAAAATGAATAAATGTCATTGCATGTATTTTTGAATAACAACATGGTTTCATATTAATCGGAGTACGTTTAACCCCGCTAGCAGTTCTATTGTTAATCGCTTAAGAACAAAACCAGTTTATTTGCCCTACGCAACATATTCAGTTTCTTCTATTCAGATAATTAGAACAATAAAAACTGCACTAATCTCCTTGAAACAGGAGTCTTTATTAGTAAAAAATAATTATATTAGAATTTAGCACATTGGTCTCTTTTCAAATGAACAATAGTAATATTTTTCAGATAATTAAAAGATAATTTTGGTCCCAAAAGTATTCGACTAAGTTTAAAATAACGGTTTTTTGTCAAAAATTAGAAATCTTTTTTAATGATATATGCGAAAGAACATAATGTTAATTTTCTAACAGTTTTTGTCTTTACATGAATAGAAGTTATGACAATTTTGTTTTTTATTGTAAAACTAGTAGTTACACATTAATGTTGCAAACCGGAATTTATAGTTTAAATGGACTTCATTTGTAAACACATCGTTAAACTGTTGCTGATGATTTCAGTTTAATTGCAACTTATAAAGCTCGAGATTTTTCAGTGGCTGTAATAAACATTTTGTAAAAGTCTTCTTCAACAAAAAATTTAAATGCATTTCAAAGAAACTATCTATTTGCATTTTATTACTCAGGAATAGGTAGTAATAAAAGGTTTTACTATAACAATGTGAAACTTATACTTTGTATAATATTGTGAACGTAATGAATAAAAACTTTGATTCATTAGCAATTTTTGGAAAATTGCTGATGATTGGTTGGTTTGCGTCGTGTTCATTTAGATGTTAGAAGACTTTACATGTAAAGATGATTTCCATTGCTTTCAGAAGTTAAGAGTCTCAGAGTGGGTCCTCATAATTTAAAAGCAGGGACGAAACAGAAAGCTCCCAGGCTTGGCCTGCCACAACCAAAGGTATTGTTTGGGAACTTGAGGACATAACCCTAAATCTATTTAAAAGCTTGAGCCTGCTAACCTCATGTAAGACAGCTGCCTTTGCTATCAAGTCTTAAAATTACAGTGCTTTTTTTTTTTAAATAAAATGTGGAATTTTTTAACAAAATAGCTGAATTTTTATTTCTATGATTAATATCTCCTATTATTCTGTAGTTCTATAGTAGTAGTAGAATATTATTCTGCAGTTCTTAGATCTAATTTCATTACATTTTGGGGTATATTATTTGTGCCCCCCAGCAAAAATTTTTTTTTTTTTTTGGGGGGGGGAGGACGGTTGATATATTATATATTTTGTTTTGTGTTAGCAGTAGGTATAAAAAATTGTCCTTTTTCCACATTGTTTTGCATAATTTCAAATTTTATTATTTTTATCAGTTTTAACATATAACACTTTAGAAACAATTATTAGCACATTAAGTGTTTCTGTTTATCAAAATGTGGTACTTGAACTCAGTTACCTTTAGTTGTTAATTTTTTTTTTAATAAATAGAAAAACATACCATATATGAAGTGAGTATGAGGAAGTCAAATAAAGGACACTCGGAAAAGTTTTAACTTTTATTTTCATATATATAAGTGAATATCAATACACAAACAACTATTCCATGCACAAAATACACAAGTGGTTAAAGTTGCCACAGTGATTAGTCATGGAGAACAACACTGAAGTCATTTTATTAACAGATAATATTTCCCAAAAAAAGTACAGCATGCAGTAGGAAGTCAAATCAGTCCTAGCTTCGAAAAAGGAAATATACTCACAAAGTTTGTACCTCAGAAATAAATAGTTCTATATAGTTTCAATGGTTTACATATGTAGTCCAACTACAACTGTACTTAATAAAAATACAAACTACACAAAAATTATTAAATGGTATTTTAACAACCAATTTTTTTTTATTATAAACAAGTTTAGTATTTCAGAAATTTTGATAGTAATACTTCTTTTTAACCAAATTTTTGGTCTTTTAATAAAACTAAGTTTATTTTCTTCATGGGAAGCAATATTCTGAATACCATAGAAACCTTAGGTCAAAAAGAAGTACGATTAATTGTTGACCTGGAGATAACAGTTCTGGAAGTCTACAAGGGTTATTCAATTGTCATGTGCAATGTGAAATTTAATTTTACCAAATATCTTTAGTCATTTTTATTAATTATGCACCTGTTAAAACACATGATTTTAAAATGCTTGTATTAAAAATGACACACTATTAATATTCATACAAAAATTTCCAGCTTTCAGAAAGCACGTCTTCCTTACATACTTTTTATATTTCTGACACTGTAGGAAAACATTTTAAGAGCAGATCATTTTTTCATTTGCAGGATGGATAAAATAATGACATAATTAATATATCTAAACTTGTGAATGAATACATCAACACTTTCAATTGTACATAAAAATTAGAAATAAGTTGAGAAATATATTATATTCCATTTCTTTCCCAGCACACAAAATACTTAAGACTTTATGTACACTGTTACTTGTACAGTCAAATCTTGTTATAACAAACATGTGGCGACCAAAAAATGTTTCCTATATCATTTGTTTTAAGTAATTGATAAATTATATCTCCTTTAAGTGTATTCAATAGAAACCAGAAAACAATTAACCCTCCAAGTACGGCTCCTGCAATTTGAGCGAGGTATCAGTATCGTACCTGCTACGGGTCACGTGAAAATCGTGGGCAAAGTATTTTCCTCCTTATTTCAATACTGATCCGTGTAAATTTAAAAAAAAAAAAAAATCATTTGATGTTTATTTCCTTTTATTTTTTTTCCCGTTTTATTACATTATATCTGTAACATTTTTTGATTTATTCGAACATTTTCGAATATTAATCTGAAAATAAAAATATTGCATGAACTTATTAACTTATAAACCGGGGGCCGCATTATGCATTTTTTGAAAATGTAACAGCTATTAAAATTCTTGTATTTTAAAACAACGATAAGATGTGAATTGTAATATATGTAGGTACAGAAAATATAAAAATGTTGCTCCATATTATAGAACCAGAAAGTATAAAAACTGAGCCGTATGCGGTTAAATGGATCTCTAATAAACTGATTAAATTTTACTCAGTTTTGTAGACAATTTCGGCTATTTGACTATTAAATAGACAAGAGAATAAAACTGACTAAAAATTAAGGCTAATGAGAATTCTTTACATTAAACAGTTACTCACTATTTCAATACATAATTAATTGCAATCCTGATACGATTCTAAGAAAATTTTATGAAATTTGTCCAATGAAATGAGAGATTACAAGATTTTTTTCTTCCACTATTTTTAAAATGGGTTTATACTATAAAATAATAAAATAGAAAAACAAAACAATGCACAACCAAAATTTTTTTATTGTTATAAGCTGGGTTAGCTATAACAGGATTTGACTGAAGACAAATAAGTGTTTATTGAATTCTAAGTAAATTATACAAGATTAACAAAATTAGAAATTCTTCGTTAAAAACCCTTCATCATCCAATAGCACTCATGCACATTTTTTTCTCTGAAACAAGCTTAAAGACTTTATTTAAAACACATCATTTTGTAAAATACAAGTTAGTTGGACCACAAATGCTTTTTCAGAGTGAAAGAAAAGAAATCAGCAAAAAATTGAAAGGAAAAAAAATCCATTAATTCATAATGAAACATTACAGCATTTAGCTTATCATATAAAAAATAAATTAGTTTATTGCATTGAAAGGGCTCTTAGATACAAAATTCTAAAACGTATCTACTGTCTTCTTCGTAACAACCTGAAACTGCACTACAATTTCATTTATACAAATGTACATTTGAAAATGTAGAGGGGAGAGTAAAGAAAAAAAAAAAAAAAAAAAAAAAAAAACAAGAGCTAAAATACTTCCAAAAAATCAGTTTATCCAATAATAAACTTATATATGCCAATAGACTCAACAAATAGCATTTCCTACTAAAACATAAAATTAAAACAACCTATAGCATTTCATTTAATCGAAATGAAAACATAAGATAAATTTGATTTCACAAAAAACTTACATTTATACATAAATATATAAATGAACAGCTTTCAGCTTTAAACTAACCTAAAATACAAATCATGTACACATTCAGAATATTCACAGAATAACTGAAATAAAAATATTATACAACTGAAATCCTGAAACAAGTATTAAGATATATACATACTTTCGGCATACAATTTAAAGCATAAAAGTTATACTTTTTCATAAAGTAATTTTCCTTGTCATTTAATAACATTTCCATAAGAATCTAATCATTTTTAAAATTTCAACAAAGATGGTTAAAGAATCATAAATTAAAAACTTCATCACTGTCTTCCAATTTATTTAGGGGAAGAATGGATCCAACCAAGTGTTACAATAACAAATGCTTAATCGTCACAAAAAGATTGAGGTTTATGATGCTTTTCACAAACATTAACAGTCAATATGGAAAATTGTAACGACCACCAGAGAAGAAATTCATGATACATACATTGGTGGTGAATTACATAAGAAAAGTGCACCACCATCTTAAGTATGCACACAAACAGAAGATTCTTTACAATTCCAGAAATCTAACTACACACATATTACAATTTTTAAAGTAAACTTCATTCATCAACAATGACATGCAGTTGGAAAGTTCACAAGATTGTCTATGCACTGCAGCAGCAAAGGAAATTCCTCCTATAGTTCATTATTCTTTTTTTTTCCCTCGTTAGATTTGTACCAGTGTAACTTCTTTTAAAGAAACAAAACACAGTATGAACAGATTTTATCATGTTAAGCTCTTCTCTTCAGAATAAAATCCAAGAGTTCGCATGCCATCTGAATTCTATGGGCATGGGTGTATGATAAATCCTCTCACTCAATATATATATATATTTCGCATCAGTTCCTTTTTCATATATATAGAGTGTATCATTATTTATATATATATATATTACAACAAAAATCATTTTTTATAATACTGAGTAGAGAAATTGCACCCTGTACATAACATCCCTTTCACCAGCACTTTTCAGGAAGAGAAGTTCAACAAAACTACTTAACAGTAGAATAAGGATTTGCAGACACTTGCCTCTGAGCAACCCAGGTTGCGAAAACATCTCTGGAAAGAAAAGAAAAAAGACAAAAAATTAATTATTTATATTTATAATTAACTAAAGGGAAAAATATAATTGAAAGGATTGGGTGGAATCTGGTTTAACCCACTGCTTTTTAACAAATTATTTCTGCATTACTTTTCTAACAGCTTAAATTAGTCATCCATGTACATGGAAGATTTTTTTTATTATTATTGCTTGCAAATATTTATGCAACTCTAAATTTTATAACACTGGGATTAACCACCTCAAATCTCTCATTCATTTATCTGAAAAAACCCATGCTCACGTGCTGTTTGCCAATACTAGACATGCCAACTTCTCCGAATTCTCCAGCTCTGGAGAAATTGTTACATATTTCAAATCCACAGCAAAAGTTTCGCATACCATGTTGCGATCGAACATTTTGCAACACGGTAATTGACTCCTCATTAATTAGGCATGCAAACTGTTTTAATGTGTGCATGCAAGTCAGAGCGCAAGTATAAGTACGTGTTGGAGCACTCACTGAGCCAGCACAGAACGTGCCTTTCGCCTTCTCCCCGGCAGTTCATTCTTTCGCACGTAGCCGTGTGGTGTACGTTCGTGGTGGATTGCCTGAACTTTCTACCTTCGAGTAGCCTTAGCCCGTAGGGTTATTTTCCTCCTTTTTTTACGTAGTTTATTATTTTTCGCTTTTAAGTAGGATTACCGAAGGTAGTAATGTTTATTTTTGTCTTGCTCTAGTATGTACTTTAAGCTTGCTCCAGCCGTCTCCTTAAACTTATTTTTAATATTATACTGATTTGTTTTTCTTGTGTTTCTGTTTACCAATAAATGTTAATTGTTTGTACTTAAGTTTTGTCTTATTTCCTCTTATCATTGTTATTGTGCTTTAATTTTTCAGAGTAGCTTCTCTGCTTCACAGAACTCTACTATTGTAATCTATTGAAGGTATGCACCAGAATTTCAATTCGTTTTTCCCAGCTAGTGTATGCATTTGTCATAGCCTTTCTGTGACAGAAATGAGAAAATTTGATAACTCCGAAAATTCTCAGATTTCTCCGGAACATAATAAAACTTTTGAGCAGCCAAAAAATTACAATTCAGCAATTAAATACAAAATTTTGCAAAAATTAATGCTGAATATTGCTCTTTTCACACAATGTTGCATGTTAAACATTCCAGTACTGTGTGGATAAACCAAACTGAATTTGAGTAGACAAACTCTAGAATCCTTGTTGATAGAAAAATGGAAATATTTTAATCGGGGTCAATGTTGCTGTAAGAAACATTGTTCTGAAAAATAAGTTGTTAAAACTAAGAAAAGCTACTCAAATTTTAAGTGCATAAATTTTAATTAACCTCTTAAAATTTACTACTGTGTAAATATTTTAAATTTAATTTTAATTTAGAAACCAATACCATATGTACTTATGTATAATCTCCAATTGGTATGTTAAAATTTCAAACCACGCTGTTGCTCTGGACACAAATGCCTGAAAGTTGGCATGTCTGCAATACATCTGTAATCCTGTACTCGTGTTGAGATCAACTGGTGAGAATATATCAATGGTACTTTGCTACACAGGATTAAATCTTGATTTTCATCCATAAAATCATTTAAGAATCAAAAGTTACCTAGTATGTACATATAGATGTAACACTTAAAAAATGTTCAGTTAGTCACTGTCAAAATAAATCTTTTCATAGAAATTTGAGCTCTGAAATTTATTGTAATGACAATACTTCCTTTTACTTTTGTACAAGAGGTAGTAAAAAGGACTGAGTTGATATAAATTTTAAACATTAAGTTAATTAAAGCCAGCTAAAGAAACTAATAAAGAGGCCGAATATGATGCAAGAGAGAAAACTCAAACTTACTTGCAATGTGAAACTACACATTCACTACTACAATATTCTCGGTCCCAGTCAGGAGAATCAACTGCAGGATTAGAACAACCATTGCGGAGGCAAGTTGGCAGAGATGTCATCATATCACTGCCACCCATTTGATTGTCACCTCCAGAAACCTAAAAGAGTTTAACCAAGTAAGTTACATGCATTAAAAATAAAATATATATAGAATAAAACATGCCTTGTTCCTGTACTGTATGGAAGCATTTCCATTTAGAAATTTTCCAGGTAAATATTCGATCTTTAATACAAATGTATAACATTTGAAACACTTGTATCCATATTTTCCTGTAAGAATTATTCCCTCTCTGCAAGCACCCAAGCCATTCCCATATTATACATATTCAGTAAAATCTTAATACAAATATAAATCCCTCTATAACGATAATATTTAGCAGTCATTGTGAAATTGCATAGAATATAATGGTATTGTCCTGTTGCCATAACTATATTCCTCACAGCTATAAACATTTATAAAATGACACAAAATGAATTTCTTAAGAACCATCGTTATGTACTATCCCTTTGCAATGATAATTAAGTTTCCAAACATTGGGGAAAAATTTTATGCTTTAGATGCTATGCATACATTGTTAGTTGATTTAACAAGAGAAAAAAATTATACAAATAAATATAAAGGATTTTTGATAGTAAATTAATTTTTCAGGTATCTGAATTTTATTGCATGCTTGTATTTTCCTCAAATTTTTGTATATTTTGAGAATATTTTACAGTTCCTATGTTTTTAAATTTTTAAGACTATGTGATACATATATCAAACTACTCATAATTTAAGCCTTTTAAAGTGAAATGCCCTTGTCAGATAATCTATTTTATTAGTTTCTTTTAAACCATTGCATCACCCTTCGATATAATGAAGATTTTATTGGGCCTTCTAAGTATTGTTATATCAAAGCCTTACTCTGTCTCTCTCTATATATAAGTAATTCATAACGAAACAGAACCATGGCATTTTGAAAAATTTCCAAGAAATTAAGCATTTAAGTTTCTGCATCATAATTATTGCTTGGAAATTTGAATTAATTTTAGAAAATGTTTAATAACTAGCGTATGTTTTAACTGATGTACATATGCTTACATATGAAATAGCAAGGTATTAACTTTCTTAGAAAAGTTCTTTTTTTACTTTGGTTTTGAACCCTTTATATATAAATGCTGCTCCTATCTAAGCATAATACACTAATTACACTAATTAGATTATTTAAAAACAATATTTAAATATAAAGATTTCTGAAGATGTTAAAAAATTTTTTGGTGTAATGTAGCATATTACACCCGAAAGCTTTTATACAGAATATATAGTTTCTGCACAGAAATATATATTAGGAAGAAAACTTTAGAAACAACTATCCAAGTTGTGCACGATCAAAAAACGAGCTGGTAATATATTTATCATTTCTTTTAATTTCTGTTTTGGCCAAACTGTAAAAGCAAATAACATACTATATTATAATTGTAATGATTAATTAGGACAATAGTTCTCAAACTGAGAGACATGGCACTCTAGGTTGATAATACCATATGCTAAGGGTGCCATGGCAATAATCAAGTAATTTTTTTAAACTATTAAAGAAGACCGAGAGATACTTTAAAGTTAAATTTTAAATCCTCTTCCCTCGCCATTTCAAAAATTGCTAACAATTTCTCTTGTATTTATCTCAAGGAGCAATTAATTCTTCACCTTAACATAATCCATATTACAATATCACCCTTGGGTTTATGCATATGCCATGGGTGACAACAAAAAAAGTTTAAGTACTGTTGTACTAAGAGATTTGTTTTTATTTCATACCATCAAAATTTAACTTGTAATTTTTCTATAAAAGAAAATTATTGCTATAGAGATTTTTAAAATACTAGAAGGGGAAGACATCAATACTCACTGTAGACATAGTCTGATTGTATGAAGGGCTGTTTGATGCAGAGCTGCACATCTGTGGAGAGTTGACTGGAATTTGCGGGACCTGCTGTCTGTTATTCATAACTCCCATCTGTTGTGTAGGCATCTGAGGTGGCATTTGCTGTTGATGCATGTTCACCATGCCATTTCCGCCTTGCATTACATGAGGAGGACTGTTGTTACTTGTCATGTGCTGAGGAGATTGCTATAAAAGTGAGGATAGATATTAATATCTCATTGTCCAACTTTCATGTTCATTTCTATTTAATCACTAGAAATGTTGCCAAGCAGATTTTATTGGCAATAAACAATCATTATTAGTAATACTATTAATATGTATTAAGAAAAAGACCTGACTGATAAAAAATAGCTGAAGCTTGTTTAAAAAATGTGGCGTCAAATGATTATCAGCAAGAATATTACATTTGGCATCAGTTGTATAATTTTTGGCAACTTTATCGCCTGTGCCAGCAAAATAAAGTATTCTCTTTCATCCCAAACTCACTGAAATTTAGTAAATAGACTATTTTTTTACAGATTTTTATCTTTCAAAAAATATTCAAGTACAGTGGTTCGCAGCTGGTACTCTGTGAAACATTGGTACTACTCTGAACTAAAAGAAAGTACTTTGCTACAATTTGAAAATGGGTGAAAATTTAAAACTGTGATTAAGATAAATGAAACAACAGTGGAGTCTTGAATTTTTGTACAAATAATGTTCAAGATATTTTTGAAAAATATTAAAGTTGTGTTATAATTTATAACATTATATTTAAGTAAGTTTGGTTTTTATTAATATTAATAAATATTAAGACAAACGGAACATATGTAGCAATTTTATAAAAAATTTAATGATTGTTATTTAGTACTGACTGATACGCCATAATATAAGTGCTGATTTTTAATATATAAACATACATTCATACACACATGTATATGTGTGTGGAGGAGGTACTATTATATTTTGTTACTGTTTTCTACAACATTTAGTAAAATTATAAGTGTTCTGTATTTTAAAAAGGTTAATAACCATTACTCCAGTACAATAAAAGAAATTAGAAAAAAATAAACAGTTTGTACAATGAACGTTAAATGACTGCACTAAGAGACTACATATATATATATATATATATATATATATATATATATATATATATATAAATACAGTCAGTACCAGCTATATGGTCAGTTTTCTAAAGTCCTGTCTAACTTAATAGGGAATATGTGTTAAAATGCATTGCTTATACAGTCATTTATTTTCTTGTTACCAGTGATATGGTCATTTCATTTTTAATGAGTTCCTATTTTTTTTTGTTTTTTTAGATGTCAGTGTTAATTTGGAGAGGACCTGAATTCAAGCCTTTATTTCCTTCCCTTTCTCCATTTCCTGTTTGTGTAGACACCACCTCTCTCTTGTCCCCTGACAAGAAGAGGTGGACATCTGTCTGTTTATTGGTTGAAGTTATATCTCCCTGCTTAAGTTGAAATTGAGATGAAACAAGTAAATGAAAATTTTGTTGCATTTGGATCATACTCACAAATAAGAACGTTCATTTTTAAATTACGGCTTTGAAAAGAAAAAATTCATCATTTGCTGCCAAAAATGAATTGATTGAAAATTTAAAAAAATCTAAACTTTTAAAGGCTACTTTTGCCAAAGCAAATTCGATTACCTGGACGACATTAAACAACATTTTAGCTGCCAAACTTTGGTCCTCAATTATTGAAATCGGTGATTAAGAAAGAAAACGTCAGCACTTGTCACCTTATGGGAATATGGATAAGGCTCTTCTGTTATGGATTAAAAATGTACGGTATATGCACAATAGGGTTGCATTGTTCCGCATACATGGTCACTTCGCTTATACGGTCTGATTTTTTAGGACTGCTGAGCTTACCATATATCCGATACAGACTGTATATGTATGTATTTATATATATTAAAACTATTACACTTTTGAAATGTTTCTGTTTTTATATTTAACTTTTAATTTACATTTGGGAAATGTGATAATCAAATGGTATGAAACCACTAGAACGTATGGTCACTCTGTAGATAAGACTGACATAGTTAAGATGAGAATATAAATCTGCAAAAGATATTACCCAGGACTTTTTTGTTCAACAAAAATAACCAAATTCTTACCTAAATCTCATTAAACAAAGCCATTGCAAGAAATAAACAATTTTATGTTAAGCTATATTTAGTCTCTGTCGAGTCTCTAAAATGCATGATGTTAGTATCAAAAGAGAGTTCCTGTATCACAGATTTTTAATCCCTGGTTAAGAGCCTTAATACTAATTATCCTGTACTCCAGAATCAATATCGTGAAATATGTTAGACAAAGAAAAAAATAATGCCATAATGGGATACATCACAAGCAAATGGGTTTAGAAGTGTTTAATATGCACAAGGATTTAAAAAATAAAAATAAATTCATGCAATATAATTACTGGAATGAGCTTTACCAGAAACCATAAAAACATTTTTTTAATATGTTAACAGCATATCTTTACACTCACCATTTGCCACACTTGTTGATTTTGAGGATGCACATTCATAGAATTATTGACAGGCTGCATAGTATCAACAACAGACTGATAAACTGGGGATTTTTGCACTTGCATTACATGCCCTGGAGGAGAGCTGATTGGAGAGCTAGCAGGGGGACTATTATTAGGACCATTAGTGTTGTTACTTCCATACATGGAATCAGAATCAACAGGAGCCTAAAAAAATAAAGGAATATTTCATTATCAGGAAGTTTTTGATAAATGCTCAAATACCCAATTTATTATATAGTTACAATCCATTTAATTGCCACAGATACCCAAAAGAAAATATCGAAGAAAAAATTGCATGCATTAAGACAATTCAATGAACTTTTATTTATGTGCAATGTTCTAATCTTGGTACAACGAAGGTACTAAGCTAGTTGCAAGGGGATAATCATATTAACAAACAGTGTGAGACTTGACAAAAGTATATTCATTCTATTAAAATAGAACATATTTTAAGTAACGACCATATTCGTATAAATTTTTAATACCCTTTTATGTGAATAAAAATTACTCAAAACAATTTTAAGTTATTAAAAATTGTATTAATTTCCCTGTACATTAAAAAAAATCCCACAATTTAGTTCCAATACACTCTCGTGTTTGTTTCAACGTTTAGTAATAATCTCATATTATTGATTAAAAAATAGAATATAAAACTTTTACAAAATAAAATCATAAATATTAATTTATTTTCTAATTCTAAAATAATCTGATATCGTCAACAATTAATCAAAACAAACGCAATCACAACTGAATATGAACCAGTCCTGTAGACGCTATAATTGTTATACGATTCGGGTTTTTTTAAAGGCAAAATCATTTGCAAGTAATAAATTTGCTTCAACTTACTGGGAAAAGTCTTTTTAAAACACGGTAATGCATAACTCAAGATATGTATTTGTATCACGCTACTTTCAAGCGTCAATTCATGTAGAGGAATAAACAGAAAATAAATTTAAATAGAAACAACACAGCGGACGAACTTTCGTCAGCTGCTGCCATCTACCAACGAAAGTTGAACTAAGTAAAACTTTGAGCGATTTGTAAGATTAAAAATAGGTAAGTTTAAACGCAGCTATTTGTATCTAACATAGTGTCGCTGAAGTATTGACTCAGTCTCCTTAAATTCCTTGATTCAAAATTTTCAAGATATAAACAGATTTATTAGTTTAAGGAATATAAATTTCTGGAAAACAGCAATTTGATAAACGCAGTTTTTGATGAAAACGAATTAATAGTATTACTTTACTAAGTTCAACTAACACTGTTCAATACCAAGACAGTTAATCTATTCTTCTAGTTTTAATTACTTTGTATTTTTATTGAAATTTAAAGTAACATAAAAATACCAACTTATGTTATAATTTCAAAATTACAAACGCTTTAAGAAGTTATCTCCTTTTTGTTGCGTTTAGAATTACATAATTAAAACCAAATTTTGAATTAAGTTATTCGTATATCTCTCAATTGTTATTAATTTTCAGAACATTCTTGAGTACGTATGAGACTTTTTGTCCGAAGATACTTTAAATAATATTCCTAACTAGCTGGAATTTAACGTTTCGGTACGGTTATTCTGCATTTATGATGAATCAAATGATTGTCTTTTTAGTTTTTATTATATATCATTGTAAATTTTAGGCAAAATTAAAAATAAATTTCTCCCATGCACCTCTAAATTATAAAAAGAATAACAATGTATTTTTTTTCTTTAAAGGACTTGTTTGTTTTTAAGGATCGTTAAGTAGTCATTATGGATTCATATAAAGTTTATTAAATCTATAAAGAAAATAAATAAACCCTGAAGTAAATTTTATTGCCGACGTAGCTCTGGTTTGCAGCTTGTTCGTGCAACTTTGGAACCCTCAGCAAGATTTCTGTTTCTCTCCACATGATGATGATTTTAGCAAAAATAAAATTTTGTCAACTTCAAACCTCATTTCCCCTTTATAGGTTTCTCAGTGGCTTCATGCATAGCAATAGAAACTTATATTTCAAATTTCGTTTAATAGCATCAACTATCTTTTATTTATTATTTTTTATTTTTCTTTGCGTTGATATGTCAGTCAGTCAGTTTCTCATGTCACACCTATCTATGTACGTACGCCCCTATGAACGTACGTAAAAAAAAAGTCCTTAAAATTGTTTACAATGAATTCCTGATATGCATCCTCGTTACAACCTTCAGTTAAGTAACACATCCTTTATAACGAATAAACGCGACACTTACCTTAGAAACAAGAGTAGCTTTGTAAGCAGCAAGTTTCTTCAAATATTCTTTCTTGGCAAGCTCTGTCTTCTTTTTATAATTCTGTATAGGGAAGAAACAATAACCGCATGTAACAACCGAAGGGATGAAAATAATGAACTCAACACAAACAGTAATATAAGTTGGAACATTTTAATTTTGAAATAATTTGTGGAACCGATTGAATTAATGTAAAAATATTGGACAAGGAGCATGAAACACCCATTTAAATTTGCATTGTTTTCCCACCAAGTGTATAGGTATCACAGGCTTTTTGTTGCGATACGCAAATAGAATTACCAAAAATTTCGTAAATTCACGGTTAAACGTGATTCCTTTATAATAGACAATCCTACGAACTAGGCTAATAGTAGTTCTTCTAATAATATTAGTACATTTCCGCAGTAGATTAGTCGGAAAAGGTAACGATCTCGCAACCTGGGTGTAGCGGGATCGAGGTTCAAGCTGACCAAAGATTAGCAGTGTTCATCAATACATATTAGAACATATATAAAATAGAGTTGTGGTCGCAATTCTTCAATTTCCCAAACGATACCACTGGTGGCTACCACTGATACCACTTGTGGTGGCAGGCCAAGCCAGGGGGTTTTATGCTTGGTTCCTACTTCTAAACTATGAAGTATTAAATAACTCCAACCTCTCGAGGCAACAAAGGCAACAGGCAACCATCCTTCCCAGAGAAGTCACATGACTCCTAAACCAACCAATGGACAAAATACCAACCAACCAATCTGACAGTGGTAAACGGTTAATTCGATTTTTAGCGCCACAGTCCACTTGTTATGACGCGAAAGTAAAAACCACAGCAAGAAATAGGAAAAAGAAGTTTATTTATAAGAAGTCGGGGCAAAGCTTATTAATGAAAGAGAGAACAATTCTTAAGGTCATATAAAAACCACTGAAATCGAACTGAACACGATGAGATGTTTTCAAAATAATATAAAACAATGATGAAAGAGGAAAAAAATGCTAAATCTCTAACTATCGATTTAATAAAGCTAACAGCATCTCCTACTACATACAACTCTGAAAAAATAAAACAGAACTAATTTACACTTCGAATAGATCACTTTCCTTTCACTTCACTATACTTTCCTGCTTGTTAAAAGTAATTATCAACAATATAGAAAGGTCCAAAAGCAGAACTAAATTTTACTATCATAAATCTAAACAAAACTTGGATATAATAATAAAGGTTTGGGGCACTCAAGCCTATGTAGTAATCCCGCCCAATTGTTCCTCAACTTATTTCGCTTTTATGGTTTGTAATTCAAGGTGTACCAAAAATGCACAATTTTCAATGTATTTTATTACATACTGTAACAACCCAGTAAATTAACTTCACACTTCATATTCGCAATTTTTCAGGGATCAGACTAGTCATTCCCCTAAAAGTCCCAAATCCTGCAATCTTATGTTTATTGATCCATTGACCTTGAATACCATACTAATAACAAAACGTGTAAAAGTCTAATTATGAAATATTCAGTTTTTATATATGGTTATTATGTACTATATCCGAGAAATCACGATATGGTTCTAAAATAATGAAAAATTATTAAACAATGAAAATGACATCAAACAAAGAAAAGTTATTTAACGACAACATTATCAATTAAAAATTGCTTCTTTTGAACTACATTTACTGTTGTAGATTTTGCCTCCATTAAAGATCATCGTACATTTCGGGTTCACGGTTCTGTCCCCGAAGATGACATTTTTTCTAAAAGTCTAAATAATTAATTTTAACCTTTTTCTCATTCTTATTTTTAAAATTGTTCTATTATTTTTAATGTAGTTTTATTATTTTTAAAATAAATTTTTCCTATTTTTTTCATCGATATTTTTTTTATTTTAAATTATTAAATCCACGTATTTTGTACGAATGTCCCTGGTCACAAAAATATTTCATGTTTTCTATCCCTAAACTCTCTACTCTCTAGTTTTTTTATGCTATGAACTTACGAATCCCCCTCCATTTCTTCATTATTTGTTTAGTTTATTTTTCCGCTCGTTGTCATTTTTGTGCTTACTGTTAAAAACCTCTACATTGACAGGCTTGGCCCATTATGGTCCAGTTGCTCCATCACCTGTAAAGCTTTCATTAAAAAATTATAGTCAAATGCTTGTTCCAAAACATATCCTATCATAGGTCTTTGTTGCCTTGATTAGCCAATCAACAAGTTTTCAATTATTTCATTGTTATTAATAAACGAATATGTATAGCTAAAAATCTCTTCACACTCTGCATTATGTGGAATCGTTAAAATTAATGATACGAAATCCAAGAGCTTATATTTAAAATATCCATCACTGTTCTTTATTTAACCACGGTATCGGCACTTTCTTCTTCAAGAAGAATGTGGTACGGTTGTAGATAGCTAATTTCTGATTGCAGTCTGAAAGTATAAGCACTAATAACACTAATTTGGCAGAGCCTAAGTAAAATTTCGTTGCAAACACAGGCACAAACGAAGAAGAATGCGGTAAGGATTTCTTGCTACAAACTGCAAATTCTGATTGCAGTCGCACTAATAACACTAATGATTTAGCAGAGCCTAAATAAAATTTCGTTGCAAACACATGCACAAACGAAGAAGAATGCGATAAGGATTTCTTGTTACAAACTGCAAAATTCTGATTGCAGTCGCACTAATAACACTAATAATTTGGCAGAGCCTAAATAAAATTTCGCTGCAAACACAAACGGAAAGTTTAATATTTCTTCCTTCGAATATTCAGCGATTCGCACCGGAAAAGGGTTTAAAAAAATTCAGGTTTTGATGGGTTAAACACCTTGAAAAAGAACGGTCAAGATATCAGTTGTTTGGGTGGTGAGCTGTAGTGAATCTGGCGATATGATTTCTTAAAGTCATCCAAGAACCATTCAAATCCAGCTCAACACGATACGTTAAAGAAAGAAAAATACATAACAAAAGATAAAGAAACAGAAGACTAAATCCCCATCTATTGATTAACCATTTCACCCCCTTACATTTTAATAAATCTAACAGCCTCCCCCTACTATAACTCCTTAAAAATAAAAAAAGAGAGAGAGAACTAATTTCCACTTCGAATCGAAATCTCCCTCCTTTTACACACACGCCAGCACTAAAATTCCAGTCACCAAACATTGAACCCTCGCCGTCGTAATAGACTCTCCCTGTCAGCGTTAAAAGTCCATTTATTTCGATTATGTTCAATTAAAGTTCGCGATAGCTGACGAACAGACGGAAATTTATGGTCCCGGGAGTATTATTTCTACGGCGCGATGAAGAATTTTAATTGCATTTGGGAGGTTTTGACGGAGAAAATGTTCCTCTTAATGGCAGGCATAACTCAGAAAAGTATGTGTCCGCGAACATGTTAGGAGCCAATATATTTGTACGTTTATTAAGTATGTATGCATCGCAGATCGATGGAGAATTTTTTCCCCACTGCCAATGTGGAAGGAGATATTAATGTTTAAACATTTTCGAGACCCATTGTTACTGACACTGGGATCAGAAAAATATATTTATTTTTTTTGTTCTCAATTATAAATGATATAACACGTATCAACGCACAGTAAAGAATTATCAAAAATCTGAGGAAAAGATCTAGAAAAATCGCTTTCGTCAAGGTGCATAAACGGAATCAGTACGGTTAGCAACTTCTCACTTTAAACTTTAGTATGAATGTAAGTGTTACGAAATTTAAACGAAGCATCGTACTAGCTCTTGAAGAATTTTGTGTTGTAGCAGACAACTTTTCACTTAGAACAAAGCATTAATTAATAAATAAATTTAAACAAAGCATTATCCCAGATAGCAAATTTAGTTTGCAGCAAACTTGCTTCAAGTTCAGCGTGACAAGACTGCAAGTTTGAAACAAGACGGCAGCAAGTCTAAGAATTTTCACTTGCTTCAAGGTTGTCATGACAAGTTTGTTACAGTTTTGCAGCAAAATGGCACTGCAAAGGAGTGGTCACTTTATGTTCCGTCTAACTTGCAGGAGTTTTCTGCAAGTTTGTAGAGTCAAATTTGTTATGACAAGATATTATCCAGAAAAAATCAAACTGCAAGTATGCATGCTATCTGGGGATACTATCTCTTAACGATTTAATTCAGTTATAGTTAAAAAAAAGAAAAGATACAACACCTAGATTTTGATGACAGTGAGCGTTACCCCCCCCCCATGCACACATACAAATTCAAAACGTATTTTTGCAATACCTCTCTACGTAAGCACACGTTCGATTATATAATTAAGTCGAGAATCTCCAATCTTTTTATACTCTAGGGCAGATTCTAAAATACAATGGGGCAGTGAGCACATTTACTTTTTTTTTAAGGTAAATTTTTCGATTATATAAGTAACTCAGGGGGTCTTCAATCTTTTTATACTCTAGGAAACATTCTGCGCCGCTGTAGCTCAGTCGGTAAAGGCAAAGATCTCGAAACCGAGAGGTTGCGGGTTCGGAACCCGAGCAGGCTTAAGATTCGCCGTGTTCGTTAAAGGTGACTGGGGCACGTAAAATAGGTTCGTGGTCACAATGTCCTCCAAGTTCTCCATCAATACCTCTGGGGGTGGCAGGCCAAGCCTATGGGTCTTCTGCTTGATTCCTGCCTAGGACCCACTTGATCAAAGTTGTTCTTTCACCTTAACGGTGCTCATTAAAACGAAAGAAGCACCCCTTTGCCTTAATACGAGTAGCGTACGGGTCAATCGTGTTTGGTTTGTCCAAGTGCCACCAGAAACAACAACAGGAAACATTCTAAAATACCAATGGGGCAGTGAGCACATTTCCTTTTTTATAGGTAAATTTATTGGTCAGTATAATTTACAATAACAAGATTCAAAAGTTATTGATTGTATTCTTAAACAAAATAAATAACTAGAAAATAATAGACAAACAGAAAATAATAGAGAAACATTTATGGATCCATTGGTATAAAAATTCTTTACAAAACGGAGACGTCTGGCAAGCCTAGTTATAAAATGATAAATTATTTTTTTCCAAATAAATATGGGTATCTTTAATTACAAAACATAAAATACATTGACTTAAAATTTTTAGTGACTAATATTTTTAAACTTTGATATTTTGTTGCGATTCGTGCGGCAGTGGGGACAAGTAAACCGTTGGTGGACGTCTTGTGCACGCGGGCATAGGGTTGGAGACCCTTGAAGTAACTGTATTGTTTTAACAGGCTAATTCGTCGATTAGTGCTTTTAGGAGATTTTTTTAAGTGCAAGTACAGAAAAATGGCTCAACAAGATCTGTAAACTGACTTTACAGGGATCACTTCTGGTTCCTAAGCATCAGATCACCGGGATTAAAGATTCCTTATTTTTTTTTTAAAGGGGCTATTTTGTACAGGAAGAAAAAAGTACTTACACTTTTGCTTTCGATATCAAGGCCATCCCACATGGATGCCACTATCTTTGACACTTCACCAAAACTTGCATTTGGGTTTTGTCCCTTGATGGCTGCCTGGGTGTCTCTGAAGAAAAGAGCATATGCTGATACGGGTCTGAAAAGAGAAAAAGGTAGGCAATGTAATATTTGTTATACAAATAAAAAATATGCATTCAGGAACATGAGTAAAACTTAACTTGAGCTACGTAAGCTAACATGAGTAATTTAAATGAATAAACTACGACATTAAAAAATATTAATTTGACGATGTAGAACAGAGATGGCGAACCTAAGGAAAGAGACAGGTACACATTTTTATTTATTTAAAGCAACATTTATGAAAAGAACATATCTTCAAGACTAGCAGACATCAAATTAAAAACAAAAACGAGCATTAGCGCCATTACGACATTAAGTAGGATATAGAACGAAGACTAGTGTCCCCCTTACACCATGAAAGTACCTGCAGGGAACATTGACTTTTTCTTGTATGTGAGTGGGATGAGTTATTAGGAGAGAATATAAATTTAATTGAAATTATGACAGAGTTTACGGTTTTGTGTCTTACATTTGAATATGAAGTTCATATGCAACAAAAACTTATCTTTCGAGACATGGGAGAAGTATTTTTTGAGAATGAGAAGACCGATGATCACTATCGTCTGCTTCATTGATTCAGACAATGATTATTGTGTATCATATGGCATTGATATTTAAAATCAGACATGGGAGAAGTATTTTTTTTGAGAATGAGAAGACCGATGATCACTATCGTCTGCTTCATTGATTCAGACAATTTGATTTTCTAATTATAACTATCTAAAAAACTGAAAAGGTAAAAGGCTTCAATAACATACGAAAACTGAATTTTTAAATAAATGTCACTTAAAACCTGTATATTAGAGCAGTGATTCTTATATTGTAATAAGAGGATAAAAAATAATTTTGAAAATTAAACATTTTTATGTAGATTATAAGGTTTAAAGATGATTTTTGAAAGAAACATAATAAATGGCAAACTGAATACTTGAAATAATAAACCTTAATTAAACTGGCATATAAATCGAAAAGCGTTCCGTCATCCTTGATGTAGAATATCGTACCAATTCAGAGTTTCGAGAGACTAATCTGCAAAAAAATTGGAATGACGTTGAAAATGTACAGGAGGAGATCCGATATCTATCAAAAATTGCCGATGAGTTACACTTGTTCCGTTTCAAATTTAAAGGAGAAGATTTCGCAATAAAATGAGTGGGCAAGCTTTGTTCATTTGCACCATTAATACACCGCTTCAAAAATGGTATAATTTCTAGACGTAATGTTGTTCTAAATAAATATTATACAATGTGTGAGATGAATGTAACTTACATAAACAACCATTTTCCCAAAATAATTTCTCAACCTTTCGTTCAAGTTTTTTAAAGGTTTTTTTTTTCAAATTTCTGTGCGTTTTTCTAGATAAAGATATCAAATAAAAAACGAAAAAAGAAGACTAAAGAACTCGTAAATTTAAAATGTTTGTAAAATTGTCTAAAATGAAGCATTAAGTTTTCCCAACTTGAATTGTTAATACCAATAAAAGAAGTTAAACACTTCTTTAATGAAAATGTTGACCCATTTTGAAAATAAATTTTGACAACACACCAGCGTCAGTAGCATAAACATTTATCCATTCCCAAAAATGCATATAATTTGTTAGAGATAAAATGTAGAGCAATTCCGCATTAACGCGCAAAGGTGTCTGACATGAATCCCAAAGAGAAAGATGAACGCCACATTTACACTGATCTCAATTTGGCAGTTTACTTTTCTTTAAAGCTTAACGTAAAGAATAATTATAAAAGATTAAGAGTTTAAAAACTTATTAACAGTGAAACGACAACGGATGAGTGCACTTCTATACACACAAGCCAGATGGATTTGTTATGCCTACAATACAGTTTTGGAAGAGACGTGAAAAAAGCAGCTTAGTCAATCAACAGCTTTAATTTAAAGTAGATTTTTAATTTTTGAATCGCTTCTATAGCATTACAACTTGATTATTAATTTAATATATAAATTTTAAATGCTATGAAATTTTTCTGTAAAATTTTCCGTGCATTCTAGTCTCAAATGACATTTTTTTTCTGCTAATACACTTCCACCATTTTTAAGTTTTAATAATATCGTCTGCTGAAACCTCTTATCACCGTGTTAGTAGCCATTTTTTAAAAAATAGAATAATTAAACCTTTCACGTAGGTTCACATGATTTTCAAGATATCCGGGCAGTGCGGTAACTAGATTTGAATAAAAAAGACAGAAACTTCGATAAAAACAGATGGGAATTGCCTTGTGTTTATATGAATTATCTATATTCTACAGCCTGTCTCTGTTCTTTAATTTTATAACTTTTTTTCCATTCCATTTTCCAAGTACATATATATATATATATATATATATATATGTAAGGAAAATTCTTAGGGGTTTTCAAAATTTAAATCAAGGGTAAAAATTCCCGCTTCCTTTTCCATTCCCCTTTTTAACCCCTAACCTAAATTGACCACTGGGGCTACAGGTTACGCCTTCAGAGAAGGGGCCTGGCCAATAATAAACCTACATGGCCCTAGTGGACAATTTAGTAAATTTCCAAATAAAAAGGAGATACATGCTAGCGGAGACAGATTTTTCTAGAGATTTTCCCACAGATGTTGACCCAGGTGTTACGAGTCTTGTACATCGAACTTCATGCTAGCTGACCCTTCCGTTTGTCCTGTCCCTATGATGAAGTGGGAACCCGTCCTTCAACGTTATCTTAATAAAGGTCTTTAGCTAAAAAGGTATCATTTTTATGGCCATGACTGCAACCCCCCATCGAGAAGTCCGTCTCATTACACACACACACACATATATGCACGCACGCACACACACAAACATACAAAGTGATTATGTAAAACATGCCATTTTCTTTGTTAAATATTTTATTAAACACTAACCTACATATCAGTAAAACAGTAAACAGTTAACAGTTAAGAGAGATAAAAGGTAGAGTTGTAACAAGATAGGAGAAAAAACGAATGAAAGAAATAACTAAAAATATTATATCGTTTGTCTTCAGAATGTTTCGATATTTCAAGGCAATTGAATCTATTGCATGAAAATGATTAAGTTATTACGTGATTTCAATAACTTAACGAGAGTACAACCACTTATTACGTTTCAATTCGTAATTACGAAGCTGCCATAAATGAATCTTCAAACTAACAAAATCGAGAGACATAGTAATACTTCCAGTAAAACTCAGAAGGAGCATTAAAAAGTAAATAAATTACATACCTAAAATAAATACCAATATTTAACTTAAGAAAAAAATGGCATAAATGCAGGTGTGCCAGTTTCGAAATAGGGTCAAATACACAATTCATTTCCTTTTAAGTGAAAATAACCGTAACAGCATAACATTGACACTAACTACAAAAACCAAGATTTTTAGAGACTTTTAAAACTATAGCAAAAATTCCAATAAAGGAAAAATGAACCATTCGCCGTAATTTAATGCGAAAAAATACTTTTAATGGATCAAGAAACAATTAGCTGCACTTTTCAAATTCTTTTAAATTCACAAGCCATCTTTTTCGAAGGCTATTCTAAATGGTGGGTTAATTTTTGTTTAAATGTTCTTTCTTTCCGATGAAATCGAATGTCATAAATCAGGAAGAAAAAATTACACAAACGACTTTATTTAAATGAGCAAAAGACATTAGCATTAAAAAAAAAAGAGTGGAGCCCATAATGCATAGAGAGGCAATAAAATTACACAACTGTAAAATTGAGAGTCATAACTTTTGGGGCAATACACTATTTTACATAGATATTGCGAAAACGTCGGCGTAAATCAAAATAATAATAATAATAAAGTATAAAAATATAATCCTTTTTATAGAACGGGATATTTATACGGCAGTCAAACGGGGAGGCCATAAAACTGCCAGTTTTAACAATGGGGATTTATTGATGAAAAGCGTTACATAATAGCGGAAGATTTGGCCGTTTGTCCATTTTTATTTAATATTTTTTCGACGTTGCTAGGCAACCGCTTCAAACAGATTCAAGAGAAAGATATTTCTTTTCCGAAATTTTTATATTTTTTTCTTTCTTCCATTCCATTTATAATGTACACGTATTAAAAGCAATTTATGATTTGCTTTTACAATTTCGAGAAAAGTCATTACTTTCTTTCTCTCTGAACATAAATAGAACAAAGGGGGCTGTTTAGATGATGCATTAGTTCTCGTTCATCTATTATTTCGGTGCGTGTACGTGTATGAGTGTATTTTTCAACCATTTATCACTATCCCGGGAGTTGGCATTGTTTAATATTTCAGAGTACTGAATTCTGCGAAATGTAAAACCATTTATAACTCTGGGCATTTAAGAATGGTAAAAATTCAAAAAGATGGCTGACAAATGATAGTAGACCACAACCTAAATTATAAGACGCACCATTTAATATGCTACTATCGTTATTGAAGGTTTTTCTTTTGCTCTTTCGAAATTGTGATAGCTCCATATAATGAAAACGGATATCAATCTATTCTATTCTAACGAAGAAAAAACAAAAATACGCAAAATTATTTATGATCATCGACCATTTAAAGACAAGATAATTTAAGGAAATAAATAAATCGAAACATGCCATGAAAAATATTAACAAAGCACAATTTACGTCTTAATTTTAGAACTTGAAAAACTATTAAACTACAAACCTTTTTATCCAAATGAATGATGAGAGAACTTCATATTCAAACGACAGACATTTATAAATGTAAAGAAAAATAGTTCATCGGTTTATTTATTTTTTTAAACATGGGAAGTGGCAACAAGAAGAGGAAAAGAAAAACCTTCGCGTTTAAAATTGCTATTTTTTTATTCTCTAGAAAAAGACGGAATGTGCTGTTTCAAATCTGAACATTATTGTTTAGGTGATAAAGAACTTTTTATTTATTTATTCTTTAAAAGGTCGTATACTTGTGATTGTTTCTCGAAACTACTAGTACATCTTATAGGATATTATTTTGCTTTTATATGTTTAATTAAATATTTTTGAGCTATAACATTTATTTTAAATACTGAATATTTTAAGGTATCCAACTGAGTTTAAATGACGGAATTAAGACAGACCAAAGCGTTAGCTTTCCTAAACAGTTTATTTTAGTCTCTACGATCTACAAGATAGAAAATGTGATAATTTTTGTTTTTGATCGACAAATCGAAGTTGCATTTAAATTACCGGAAGTTACAGTTTAAATGAATTTTAATGATAAACAAATGGCAAATTTAATTTTTTTTCTTCTTCAAAGTAGACTTTCTGGAGATTTTAGTTTGATTTGAACTTATATAACTGGAAATTTTTACGAGGCTGCAATGAACATTTTGTAAAAACTTTAAGCAGCAAAAATACATTTCCTGAGAAATTATGATTTGATGTTTTTATTACTCAAAAATAACAACAATAAAAATTTTTAACAGATAATTTGCATAATATTGTGAAATTAAAAAACAGATTGTAAAAGCAATTTTTGAGAAATTACAGCTGTTTTTTTATTATTTTTTATTTATTTATTTATTTTTTTAATAAAATATGGGGATTGTTTTTAAATATCTGAATTGTTATTTTATGATGAATATCTCTTATAAATTTTAATATAAGGTCTTAGATTTAGTTTCATTACATTCTTGGATGACTGAGGTATGTATGTAACCCCCAAAAATATTTTTGGACTGTTATATTTTGACTCACAACGTTAGCGGAAGGTATAAAAAATTACACGATTCTTTTCCACATATATGCAAATTTTTTTTCAGGATGTAAAAAAAAAAAAAAAAAAATTTCCTTTTAACTTTTTTATGTGTGCAAATACCTCAGAAATACTTATTAACACATTAATTTTGCTTTTTCAAAATATGGTACCCGAACCTTATCAGTGCGTAAAATAAAAAAATAAATAAATAAATAAACGCTTTGACATACTGTAACATTGTTTTCGATGGAATTTAACGAATGTCTGTCTTTCAGACAAATAAATTGCCGATGTTTAAAATAAAGTGATACACTAATAGCAATTAAATAAATAAATAAATAAATAACTTCGAAATAATTTAACCAGATTTTTTTAAAGTTAGGGGCCCATAATTTAAAAATTTCATAAAATTACTGGTTATTAATCATAATTTGTAATATGCAATACAAACCGTAAATTATTACACAAAAATATACAAGTCACAAAAAAGTGCTTTTATTTACTACTCATAAGTTTGTTTTTAAAACGCTATATTTATTTAATTTATATTTAGATGTTGTAAAACACTAAATTTTTTTAAAAAAAACTATAATTTTCAGGACTTAAAGCAAAACATAGCTTTATTTTAATATTACTTACTTTTGAGGCTCATTGGGATCTCGCTTCTTTTTCTTTTTCTGAGCCTTGGGTTTCTTGGTAACTTTTGGTACAGTGGTATCGACGGGTTCTGGCGTTGGACGCTTCATTGTGCCTATTAACTGCAATGGAACATCACCGTATTAATAAAAACCAAATGACAAACACAATTTTAACAAAGAAAATTACATAACACAATATACACAAAATTATCATAAATTCTTTTATATAACGAATTTTGTAAACTCGGGCTTGACGTAACTGTTTGTATTTAACACTAGATTGGCCAAGGCAGTCATTTTGACTGTTTTTTAATTTCAATTAGAAAAACAATTATGAAATAAAATGACACAATTTCTTAGAATTTGGTGACTTTTTCTATAACATATAAATGGGTTTATGAACAATTGTAGTTACTTCCGCCCTCCTTTATTATATAATATTAAAAATTAATTTTAAACAAATTTCTTTACATATTTGTTATTTTTTCACAATGCAGTCATTTTGACTTTTTTGGGGGCAATATAGGTATACAAGAAATCTCGGGCAATCTAGTGTTAATGTTTCTGAAATACGGCCGCATAACAATAATGCTCATATTATAAGTGCATCTACTAACTGCACGCAACCAGGGGCGTACGCAAGGTGGGGTTAGGGGTTTAACCCCCCCCCCTTGAGCTCAGACAAAATGCTAAAAATAAAAATTTTAGTAGAAATTATGGGAGCTATTATTTTTTAGAATTGGCACACTCCAAAGTGGAAGATATATTTTTTTCAATAATTTTTAAATCGTTATTTATTGGACAAATTCATTGGTTTTCTATATAATATTCACATTTTTACAGTTATTATTTAGGTAGATGTTACATTATGAGTAGTTTTTTCTGGCTTGATTAATTTCTACTTTTTAATAAAAATAAAATATTTTACCTCTTATTATAAAAAAAAAATATGTTCTTAAACTTAAAAAGTCAAATCAAAAATTCAACTAAACAATGTTTGTTAAATGAAAGGTCCAAAATTGAGTAGCTGACTAAATTAGGAAATAATAGTGCTTTATTATATACTCCAATTTCTTTCAGTAGTTTCAGAAAATTATGACCCCCCCCTTGAAAAAAATCTGCGTACGCCACTGCATGCAACTATACTATTACCACAGTTACCAACATAGCCACTTTGAAAATTTTACAATTTCCCATGCTACTAAACCCGCGGGTAAAAAAAATCTAGGCTATAAACACATTTACGAATTTATAAATATATATAGTTTTAATATATAATAATTTAACAATTACTTATAAAAAAACTGCTTAATTATATGCAAACTAAACAAATTGTAAATTTTTATGTAATTAGTTATATAAATGTATACCCCACTTTTTTTCTAGAAAGATGAAATATCAATGAAGTTTTTAGAGACGTAATTCTTATCTCTTATGTGTCTGTTTCCATATCAGCTAATAATTTTTTTATTATAGTCAATAGTACTCAAATACAATTTTTTTTAATTAATAAAAGCAATTGACAAAAATCTAAATGTATAAAACAAGATCAAGAACCTTTTTACCCCAAATCGTTATACATATATATATACATACATATATATATACATACATATATATATATATGTGTGTGTGTGTGTGTGTGTGTGTAATATATCCAAAATTATTTAACTTTAATATTTCCTTAAAAACCTCCTCTCCCATTCTAATACCTTAAAATATTTTTCCCAGCTTATAAATGTCTTAATCAAAGTAGCATTCTCTACTTGAAATTCTTTCAATCCATTTCCCAAAGCTTTCTATCCTATAGATGTAAATTTTCTGTCTATTCAACATGTTTCCCAGCTGTCGGTGGCAAATGGCTCTACGTTTTTCCTGGTCTTACACTTAAATTCGTTGAGTAAGTGGAAAACTCTTGCTGTCTTCGATTTTGGATGTACCTCTGTTCGAGCAGAGTGATTTTTGAGTCTTTTCTCATGTCTGTCGTTGACTAGTAAAGATGTTCGTTTTAGCAGCTCTGAAATAAAGTTTTAATTAGACTTGTGCCGTTCTCTGCAATGTGGCCAGACTGCATTTACATTACTGCCAGCTGTTTTATAATTTATTGGATTTATATATATATAATAATTGTATGTTGTTGATTTTACCTTGGTTGGAAACTCTTTGCCAAGAGTTTGTTTAAAACAATGTTCAGGTATCATCGTTTTAGCTACTAATATATCTTTTAAATTTTAATCATGAATGGAACTTCTAAATTCAGTTTTAGCCTTGCGTGCACTGCTGGATATTCTTTCGCATTTTCAATTATGTGATATCATTAGATTAAACAGCACAACTCTAACAGTTCTGTTGTATTTTGAAGTAGCACCCGACGACAAATAGCACAATAGCAGACGATACTAGTGAGGAGAAAATTATCCCCTGCATTGCGAACTGAAAATATTTATTTGTATTCAATTTTTATTCATAGCAGATTGTAAAAACTTATGTATTGTTTTTAACGATATTAATTTTTTTTAATTAATTCAAAACCGTACTGTTTTCAAATGCAAACGTACAACCTTACAATGTACGGCTAAACCGTACAAGTTAGCAGATATGTACTACTATATTAGAGAAACTTTTTATTGAAGTCAATGAAAAATTTGACTCAATAGACTAAAGCAAGGAAACAGTTTTGACTGCTTTAGTTGCCTGCTAACGTTGGAATAACTCCACTGATTTCCACCAGAAACCGGATTTGTTTGCTAGTAACACGTAAATGGCAAAAACATGCTGGATGATAAAAGGTGTAAATACTAATTAAACTAAATAGTCGCTAATATATAATAAAAGCTAATAGATGTACTTATAAAAATGCTTTTTTTTTCGAATTCCATAAAATTATGTTAACATGGACAGATTTATTGCAGTACTTTTAATACATCGCAGAACAAACTCGAGTAAAGCCTATGATGCCCTGGTTTGCGATCGCAATCTCGCTACATCTCTTTAATTTTTGTATTTATTTGTGACATTATTTATAGTTTGGCAACAAAAAAAAAAAAAAAATCTTGTCTAAAGAATACATTATTCTTTTTGAAAATTATTAATTATTGCTGTTATTTCTACTGTATGACGCTTAATTATTTTTACCTGCTACTCTCACTTGAAAAATAAACAAACATTTCTATAAGCTAGCAGAATACTGCATTGTCACAAATGTTTTCTTTCATTAACCCCTCTATTTAATTTTATAAGGTATTATTAACGATTATTTAAAAACATCAAAGTAACGTTCAAAGTGCTACATCTACAGAATAAAAAGTAGGTTCTTTTAACGTCGTTCAAATATTACAAAACTTTAAAGTGGGAGAGAGATTTTAAATCCTGTAACACCCATAACTTGCTAGTACGCATGCGCGATATCACCGCAGTTCATGCTATCAATGCAAATAGTCGCCTGCTAACTTGTCGGTGTCGACAAACTTTGCGCTTAATAGATTCAAATAGTGAAGAATTGGGGGACTTATAATCTCAGGGCAACATCACACGCTACGCTACGTGCTGCATTAACTTCATGTGAGCAAAATGCAAATGTGCGGTACATTAATAATTTGAATGACAAGCTGCTAGTTTCATTAGACAAGAGGAATTCGGGAATAACTAATCGACGTTTACTTATTTTTAAAAGACGTACTTCAGTTTCGGTTCCGAACTGATTTACAAAAGAAAAAAAAAAAGCAGTGTGTGAGAAAAGGGAGGTCGGGTATTTCCTTAAAAACCTCCTCTCCCATTCTAATACCTTAAAATATTTTTCCCAGCTTATAAATGTCTTAATCAAAGTAGCATTCTCTACTTGAAATTCTTTCAATCCATTTCCCAAAGCTTTCTATCCTATAGATGTAAATTTTCTGTCTATTCAACACGTTTTCCCGCTGTCAACGGCAAATGGCCGTCATTTTTCCTGATCTTACACTTAAATTCGCTGAGTAAATGGGAAAATACTTTGTCTTCGGTTTTGGGTGCACCTCTGTTCGAGCAGAGTGATTTTAGTGTCTTTCTCTTGTCTGTCGTTGACTAGTAAAGATGTCCGTTTTAGCAGCTCTGAAATAAAGTTGTAATTCGACTTGTGCCGTTCTTTTCAATATGGCCCGACTGCATTTACATTACTGCCCGCTGTTTAGCTTTCTTCTTGTACAGCAGTTTTATAATTTATTGGATTTATGTATATATATATATATATATATATATATATATATATATATATATATATATATTAAAAATCATTCTATTTATGTTTTAAATAATTGTATGTTGTTGATTTTACCTTGGTTGGAAACTCTTTGCCAAGAGTTTGTTTAAAACAATGTTCAGGTATCATCGTTTTAGCTACTAATATATCTTTTAAATTTTATCATGAATGGAACTTCTAAATTCAGTTTTAGCCTTGCGTGCACTGCTGGATATTCTTTCGCATTTTCAATTATGTGATATCATTAGATTAAACAGCACAACTCTAACAGTTCTGTTGTATTTTGAAGTAGCACCCGACGACAAATAGCACAATAGCAGACGATACTAGTGAGGAGAAAATTATCCCCTGCATTGCGAACTGAAAATATTTATTTGTATTCAATTTTTATTCATAGCAGATTGTAAAAACTTATGTATTGTTTTTAACGATATTAATTTTTTTTAATTAATTCAAAACCGTACTGTTTTCAAATGCAAACGTACAACCTTACAATGTACGGCTAAACCGTACAAGTTAGCAGATATGTACTACTATATTAGAGAAACTTTTTATTGAAGTCAATGAAAAATTTGACTCAATAGACTAAAGCAAGGAAACAGTTTTGACTGCTTTAGTTGCCTGCTAACGTTGGAATAACTCCACTGATTTCCACCAGAAACCGGATTTGTTTGCTAGTAACACGTAAATGGCAAAAACATGCTGGATGATAAAAGGTGTAAATACTAATTAAACTAAATAGTCGCTAATATATAATAAAAGCTAATAGATGTACTTATAAAAATGCTTTTTTTTCGAATTCCATAAAATTATGTTAACATGGACAGATTTATTGCAGTACTTTTAATACATCGCAGAACAAACTCGAGTAAAGCCTATGATGCCCTGGTTTGCGATCGCAATCTCGCTACATCTCTTTAATTTTTGTATTTATTTGTGACATTATTTATAGTTTGGCAACAAAAAAAAAAAAAAAAAAAATCTTGTCTAAAGAATACATTATTCTTTTTGAAAATTATTAATTATTGCTGTTATTTCTACTGTATGACGCTTAATTATTTTTACCTGCTACTCTCACTTGAAAAATAAACAAACATTTCTATAAGCTAGCAGAATACTGCATTGTCACAAATGTTTTCTTTCATTAACCCCTCTATTTAATTTTATAAGGTATTATTAACGATTACTTAAAAACATCAAAGTCACGTTCAAAGTGCTACATCTACAGAATAAAAAGTAGGTTCTTTTAACGTCGTTCAAATATTACAAAACTTTAAAGTGGGAGAGAGATTTTAAATCCTGTAACACCCATAACTTGCTAGTACGCATGCGCGATATCACCGCAGTTCATGCTATCAATGCAAATAGTCGCCTGCTAACTTGTCGGTGTCGACAAACTTTGCGCTTAATAGATTCAAATAGTGAAGAATTGAGGGACTTATAATCTCAGGGCAACATCACACGCTACGCTACGTGCTGCATTAACTTCATGTGAGCAAAATGCAAATGTGCGGTACATTAATAATTTGAATGACAAGCTGCTAGTTTCATTAGACAAGAGGAATTCGGGAATAACTAATCGACGTTTACTTATTTTTAAAAGACGTACTTCAGTTTCGGTTCCGAACTGATTTACAAAAGAAAAAAAAAAAGCAGTGTGTGAGAAAAGGGAGGTCGGGTAAGGGGGGGGGGATTTACGCGTAATTTATAGCCATTAATAAACACAAATATCGAAAATGAGGGGCATAACTTTCAGTGAAAGTGATCTTGCTTAAGGGAGGAAAAAAAATGTCAATTACAGAAAAATAAAAATGCGGAGGCGATAGGCTTACTTATGAAGCTGTTGCATAATTAACAACACGAGACACATCATTTATCACATTAAACAAATTACCCCGGACGATTACTTCGAAATCACAGCTTAAGTCCTTTAAAAAGACACAGAAATAAATGCCTTAAGTACTCTATTAATTAACACACCTTTAATTACGCGGACGCCAGGGCTCGCTTTTTAATCAGGCGTTGATGAATTTTTAAGAGGGCGAGAATAACTTGTACAAAGAAGTTAATTACTAGGGACTTTTTTTAATTATGTTTTACTTCAGCTTTCGTTATTTTGGAGATGGGCTTAAAAAACATTAAAGAAAAAGGAGGCGAGAGGGTGAAAAAAAAATGAAAACTTAGTTGCTTTTAAATGTATTAAAATGTTATATGAAAAAATAATAATAAAAAAAGTCTTATTTTAGCACTGACTTCATTTGGTATTCGTTAATAAAGAATAAAAAAATAAAGAAGAAAAAGGGGGATTTGAAGAAGGGGAGGGAGCGACATCCACATCCACTTACAATTCCATTTTCATTTTTTTTTTCTTCGCAATTTGATCTACACAACACCATTATTGCACGCTATTACAATTTTTTTCCCTCGTAAGTTCATTACACAGCCATACCTCCTCGGCTAACAACTTTTTCAATCCTCTTTACATTTTGACTTAGCGAAACGAAACAAGAAATAAAGGACTTTAAAAAAAAAGGAAAAATAAAAGCTTGGAAAGAAAACAAAACGAAAAAAAAAAAAAAAAATTCCCGAGCCCCAAATGGAAGTATAAAATAGGGAGGGATGAAAAACTCTCCCTAACACATCCATACATACATCAGTGAATTTAATGAAGCTATTGATTTTAATTTCCATTACTCGGGAGCTAGAGTAATTTTTTCGTCTAAGAATTTCCTCCCACTGCTCTCGGAGCATCTAATATTTATTCATTAGTTCGCGTTTTTTTATGTATACATTTTTTCCCTTTTTCCCTCTGTGAAGGAAAACTGATTTAATTATTCCTTCATCACCTGCGGACACCAATGCAAGATTAATTTACAGCCAATGGAAGGAATATATTTTACCCTCGTTTATAGACACCCCCCTCCCTCCTTTTTTTTAATTTTGATTTTTTTCATTAGTGGAATGAGGTTCTTTCCCCCCTGCTTCAGTGTTCGCGAGAAATGATGAATAATTTTTTCCCCTTTCGATAAATAAAATTTTAAAAAATTAAAAGTTTGCCGAGTACTAATGACGGCGAACGATGAAGAGTAACTAAATAAAGAATGTACAACCTCTCATTTTATTAATTCCGGATAGTTATGATGAATAACATATTTTTCACGTTTTAAAAACTCATTAATGTATGACAAATTATTAATGTAGAAAATGGGGACAACAATGCTATTTTTTTAATCATATATTTTCAGAAGCCGCGCATGAAAAGATTTCTCAGGCCGAGACTTTTATGTGGGAAAGTTTGATAACGAAGTTATGTTCCATAATTAAGAAACTAAATATATTTAGAACATATTTAATTAAAATGTGTTTATTATAATATTTCTATAATTAAGTGAATTGCATAAACATATTTAATTAATAGTGTATAAATCTGACCGTGCATCAAAGATAATTATTGAATGAATAAAATTAATAACTGTAATTTTATTTCTAACGTACTTACAAAAGAGTGGAATAATTAGTTTCCGTAATTTCGGTTTAGAGTGCTGTTTCACCGACAATATTTACGTGAAATTCTGCCAATCATAATTACTTTTATGAAATGTTAAATAAATATTTTATCGAAATTAAGTACATTGCATGCGTACGATGAATAATTCACCTAGCATTCCAAGGTTTTGTTTGGCTTCGTTGGTGGAAAAAGCTACAAATGGGGAAGGTCAAATGGCGAAAGAAGCAGACGATGCAGAGGATAGAATTGAATTCGTGCCCGCGAATTCAGAACGAGTGACGCACTGAATGAATGAATTACATTCAAAGAGATCATTACCAACTGGATGAATCCTTGAAACCACCGACATATCGAGGAATATTCTTTTATCCCCATTACTCCCCGTCATAATAGTTCTTATCTAATTCAACCGCAGTACATTATTGTTCAAAAATATTGTTTTAACCATAGAAAAATAACCTACTTCGAATCGACGTAATCGATTTCGATCAACTTAGTTTTACATTTATCCATAACACAATGACATTTCTAATGATACATACACATTATATACATATTATATATACAATCCAAAATATATGCAATTAAAACTTTTCTCTCTATCAGTAGACTTAGAATTTAATGAGTTTTGAGAATTCTCTGCTTAAAGTTTGCTATACAGTTTCCCCAATGAGGATACATTAAAACTATATACAAGTTAATAAAATGCGAATTCGTTAGATACTCTTCATTTTTAGTCTTTTGTTTTTGCATTCTGGGGATTTTTTTAAATTGACAAAACATCTAACGTTTAATAATCCCCTGCTTTTCCCAACACTAACTTTGACTAGTTTTTTTGTTTTGTTTTGTTTCCCTATGACACTCACATAAAAAGCACTGTTTCTAGGAACAGTAAATACACTTATTTTCATATATTAATCATTTTTAAACACTTTTTACTTAATGTCAATTTTTTACTTTTCATTACTGTTCTGATGTCCCTGGCCAAATAAATATTTTTGTGTTTTTCTATCCCTAAACTCTCTACTCTTTAGTTACTGTGTTATGAACTCACAAATCCACCATTCTATCCCCATCTTTCATCTTTTAGTTGTTTTATGCTCTGCTCGTTGTCAATTTCTCTGCTTACTGTAAGAAATCTCTGGATTAGAGAGCTAGGCCCAGGCAATCCAGTTGCCCTACCTTCCTGAAGGTCCTGAACAATAAATACACTACTTCTGCAGAGAAATCAATGTCAAATACTTCTGCAATGTAATTAAAAGTTACAAATAACATTTAAGAAGGTTAATGAAAAGCAATATGTTTCTACAACGTATCATAGCGAGGGGGAAGGAGTTTAAAAAATACACACAGTAGCTATAACACAAAGCAGAGTGGTTAAATCTATAAAGTTAAAAACAACCTAAAGTTGAATGTTTATGATTTACATTAATCTGGAAATATTTTATTAAATTTCCAATTATAAAATATGTTATATAATAAAAGTATAATTCAGATTAGAATTGTCTGTAATTTCTTTTTTTCATTTATACCAGTTAAAAAACCATAAAGCAACATTCAATCCTTTCAAAGATGATTTACCCCTGGCAAAGCCAACAAAATAAAAAATAAATAAATATAAACAGCATCTGCATTACAATTAACATAGAATAGTAAATGAAATTTGTTTCAATATAATTTCATAGTAAATTTGTTAATTTTTGAAAAATGCATCAGATCTGTCTTTTTTTAATCCATTCTATGCTGTAACTATGCTTCTTTTAACCCATTCTATGTTGTAAGTATGCAAACTAATCCTTATGAAGAAACAGCACAGATACATCAAAAGCATATTAGGAAATAGGACATGAGCCTACCCTATGAAAGCTTGTTAAATTGGCCACACAGTATATCATAGTTTTATTACGTTTAAAATGTATAAATATGAAAGGGTTTAATATAAAGTCATAAATTCTCTTCCAGTTGCTGTCAAAATAAGAAAGAAATTATCCAATTGTTTTCTAGTTTCACATAATTCTAGTTAAAGAAAATTGGTCCTTATTTAATTTGGTTTAATAGCTAAAACTTAATCCAGAAAACAATACAAAATTTTCTTTAGTAAAGGTGATTTTAAAAAACTACTCACAAAATTCATCAGCCAATAGGTTTACACTTTTTCCAGTAAAGTAGTATAAAAGCTACATTATGTAAAGACAATATTAAACATAGTATATAGCTTTCTACAATTGATGAACAAATATTGTTTGATTTGAAAATTTTGTAAGGACAGTACCTAAGATAATAGCTACAAAAGGAAAAAAAATTCCTAAAAACATATTCCTGATTTATAATTTGTATACATGGAAAACATGCAGTCTCTATTTTCCCTACTGTAAAGAGAACTACGTGTACCAGAGTTTTACAACCTGTTCTGGACTTCCACCTACTTTACAAGAAAAAAATATAAAAATATTTGAATGGCCCCTATCCTATAATAGTTAACTATACCAAATATTAAAATATTGTTGCATATTATCTATTTTCACTTTTATCTATTAAGAACCACAACGTAAAAATCAACTAAAAGGGCATCAAATGTAGTAAAAAACTATTCATTAAAAACTTAAAAATAAGCATAAAAACAATAATTTTTTTTAATATTTTAATGTGATGATACTATTATGCTTGAGGCTGATGTAGTTTTAATATTTTTTTAATGTCTCATTTCAATTTTTTTTTTAATCATCATTCATAAATCTTCATTTTCTGTACCATGCTTTTCCTTATAAATAGTTAACTAGCTACTGCACTGTGCCCACATTCAGTAAAATACAATTATAATTTCCATACACTAGGTCAATGGTGATCAAACAGCAATGGGGGAGTTAATAAAATTTATAATTCAAAAAATAATAAACATTATATAATATTTATTTCATTTATTGATGATTTTTATAGATTTTTTATGTGTATGGCCTGCCCCCCTTGACTACCCTAATGTCCCTCCTTTTCCCCTGAACCTGTTACTAACCACTCTCTTATGTAGCCTCCACATTATGACCAATTGTTCACCATTTCCTGATGGTGAACTTGAACTATGGTTCACGGGTTGCATCCACACGCTGGGCCACTAAATGAGCCAAACACGTAGATTTGTCCATAGGATCTACTGCACACTTTAGTTGTGCATCTGGCTGCCTTTGATATTTGGAGAAAAACCGCCTCGGAAGCCATCGTCTGCCAAGGCTATTTTATCATCTGCTACCACCGATCACGATAAACCATACCCCCTCCAGATGGTGGTGATGGCTTGCAGTGGACTATAGTGTGGAGGGGCCTTTAGAAGGCTTCAGTGTTCACAGGGAGGCAGTACCATCTTTATTGATCCCATGGTGTCTACCAACTACATATTCAAGAAAACTATGACCGATATAAATGTAACACCAATGTTATGCATACCTGAGCTAAAGGTGTACTATCATCGCTATCTTCACTTGTTTCTAGACCAGGTGAATTGTGATTTGATCCAGTAGGTGACCCACTCATTGTGCCTGGTGCTTGATGGCCAGGTGGTCCCATGCCAATCTGCAATCCAAGTTGTGTATTTATCTGATTCTGATTTATTGTAGGATAGACCTGCTGTTGAGGTGGACCCATTACATGATTCTGCTGCTGAGGTTGCAGAAGGGTCATCTGTGGAGGCTGCATTGACCCTTGTTGCATGGAGTCAGAATATGCAGATGGGTCATCATATTGCATGCTGGAAATAAATTTACATTAATTTAACAAAATTCTAGAAAATAGGATATCAAAATTTTCAAAAGCAACATAATAAAGTGAATAAAAATTTATAAACTCAAACAAATGAATAATGTGTAATAATTTTAAATTGCTTTTAGCTCTTTAGCTAATAAGCTAAATTTTCATAACAGTTTTAATCCCACCTAACCATACTGTTACGACAGAAATTTTATACTGAACATTATAAAAGGAAAGAGAAATTGTGTTAAACCAAACGAATAAGAAACAATATTATTTATGATAATTAAACACCCTCCCACCAGTCTTTGTGATCTTTTCTAATATAAGAAAGACCATAACAGAATCTTCATTCTACAGAAAAGCTTTAAAACTGAAAGTTGATTCATAATTTACAAAGGAAATGAGCAACCAAATTTCTGAAAATGAATAATTACACTTTTTAAAAATGAATATTAAAATCAACTTCCAAATAATTGGATAGTACATTACATAAAACGGAGATTACATTAAAAATATATTTCTTTCTCATGCTCAACATAAATCACATTAATACACACTTAATTCTGTACACTAGTACTGGCATTCACATACAGGTAATTTATAAAAATTAAGAAATAAAAATGTGTACCACGAACTACATCGATTGAAAATAAAAGTACATAAAAATTATCTTTAAAAAATGTATATTTTTAAAATTTGCATTTTAAGACATATATATATACTTTAGATTTCGTAAAAATCGGTGAAAAAAATTTTTCTTTGTAAGAACCAGAAAAATTTAAACATAAAATCATCATTTTTTTTTTTATATACGTAAGTTATGTTCAAATGTTTAACATCACGAAGTTAAATATAAACATAAAATAACGAGCAATGTCATGGACATACTATAATCATATATAATATATAATGTTTTAAAAATGATTGATGACACAAACATCTCAATCAAAAATAACAAACAAAATCCTTGTTTTCAAAACACTCTTACTCACCCATAATTTCAATGTTTTTTGAACACTCACACATTAACGAATATTAAGGATCTTTATACGGTAAATTTTTACCGCTCTTCACAGGCAAAATATTAGTAACATTTACAATTATAATAAAATTACAACTTGAAATCAGTCTTGTGACATTTATCTCTAAAGTTTTTATGACATGAACCGAGTAGTATGCACCTAACACGTGTACTGTTAGTGTACGATCACGGTGAAAACAACAAATATTCTGACTGTACCACCATACCGTCACCTTGATTGCCAGCGATATACACCACTTTTCAGGAAAACGCTATAGCACAAGAAACCACTGCGTGACGTTGAACAAAGCAGTCACATGACAATAGCTTCGTAATTTGATTGGCTAACTCAGTTACATGTCTATTAAATAAGATAGTATAACACTTAACTTTTGCCTGACAGTATTTAATTCCCAATACCAAGTTAAAAGATAATTACGATAACGAATTAGAAATATAAAATAAAATAGTAATTTTATACTGATAAGTGCTGCCATCTATTGATTCATTTAGCAACAATTTTAAGATATATAAATTATTAAGTTCTGGAAGAAAGGAGCAACTTTTCGTATGCTTATGTGTGTGTGAGTAGATGTGTAAGTGTGTATGCATATATATATATATATATATATATATATACACACACATATATACATATACATACACGCTGAGAGAGAGAAAATCTGTCTAGATAACATAATACTAAAAATTTTAAAGAAAGTTGTTAAACAAAAGTCAAAACTTAAAATAAAAATTATGAGAACAGATGTGAAGAATTTTAGACTATTCTTTTTATTACTTATTTCATTTTATTTGAATTATAACAGAAAGTATAATTTTAGTTTCTCCTTTTTATATTTTACGCAACTGTAAAGAATGAAAAAAATACTCTCTATTAAAATTCTTGTATAAAAACACCAACTAATACTGTCAGTTCTATTAGTATCAATTAATTACAACTACGCAAATTGAAATGAGACAGCTTGACATACCCTTTATTATTTTAGAATTTGTACAACAAAATGTCTTCTTAGAACTCAATATTGCTCCACAAATAGTACTCATACAACATAATAATAAATTTAAACTGAGACATTTTTAAACTCGATAGTAACATGGTAGAATCGCTTATATTATTTATAATTACCAATTACAGCATTTTTGCGGAATAGAACACAAATAAATATATTTTAATACAAAATACATGAACTAATAAAAAATTAAAGACTTATTTCAAAAGCGTAAAGGAAGGGAAGGGATTATAACGATTTTATTTATCGTTAGCTAGTCTTATTTAATGTCTTGCTTATAAAATTTTGTTTAAATACATCATACAGTAAAATGACAAAATGTCTTCGATTGAGAGAAATAAAATTATAACTTATATTTATCTACATCTAATATTTTAAAACTATTTGCTTGAAATCTCTCAGGAAAATATCAAAAAAATTATCAACAGATTAAAGAGCTTATCACGTGTCAACCTGAACCAAAATAAATCGGTTAAAAATTGAAAAATCTGAGCATTCTTCATCAGGAAAAGAACAGGCTGACATGTGATAAGGCCTTAAGTTAGTAATTTCTGTCATTAATATTGTAAGGAGTCATCAATAATGGCCTGTGTTGGGAGTTTTACAAGTGCCTTGAAAGAGAGAGTACGCAGTGGAAACTTGCTTATACGAAGATTAAATATGATTTGGTTTGCAGCGCTACGGTCAACTGTTTTGCTACACGAGGTGTAATGACATCGAGATCTACTGCTTAAATCAGATTCCGAATGGCTACGAATATCCATGCCTGTAATGGGATTTCTTATACGAAGACGAGGTGTTGCGGCGAATGAAAAACGTGCTAGTAATAAATAACTAGCATTTCACTTTTTAGAATGGCATCACTTACGTTGTTGCATTCATAAATGTTTTTACTTGTTCTTTACTTTTGATTGTAAGTTAGGAAATAAATACTTATGTTAAAATACTATCTCCTAACACGGGGGGGGGGAGGGAAAATTCTTCGTATATGTGAATAGTAGTCGTTTCTGTTTAGGAAACCAAGGAAACACTAGTTGTGGTGTTTTTCTGGTTTTTGTTTTTAATTAATAAACGTAGTTTAAAAGACAAAAATGATATTTATATTCATACTTGTAAAATATAACAGATTTTTTTTTATCTACATTAAATATAACAAGTTTCTGTATCCATTAAACACACAAATAAATTCATTCAACGAATACTTTTTTTTAAAGCACTTTAAAACTAAAAAATATTAAAAGTTAAGAGAAATATAAAACATGAAATAAAAACTTTCTCCCTTTCTTGAAAAATAATAAGAAAAAAATTCTGTTTAAAAAAAGAAGGAAAACCATAGGGAGATGTTAATATGCACAGTTAAAGTCTGCGAGCGATAAATTTTGTTCCTTTCCGGTAGCTGAATAAACGTTACATTCGAAAATTTAGTAGAGGATCGAACATTCATTGTACCATTGAATATTCGTATAAGTGAATAATTTATTACATAGGTTTTATGGCCCTTTCGCCAGAGAACAAAAAGTACATATGACTAAATATTTTCTATTCTATTCCGAGATACACTATTTTTCTTTTCGTATAATTTAATGAAACTTTTGGTTGAAAACATACGTAAGGGATTGATTATTCCTTCATATAAGTGAATATTTCGTATAACTGAATTTTGGAGTAAAAAATAATTGATTACGTAAGCCGTATGGGATTTTCTCCACGAAACGAGAAGTACTTCGTATAACTGAATATTTCGTGTAAGTGAGCTACGTATAAATAAGTAACCACTGTATTACGGTGTCGTTAATGTAAAATTGATAGCGCATGCAATTCAGTCTCCGCTGAACTACCACACAAGTAGCTTCCTGTGCGGTCGTTATAAAAAAATAAATTTGATCAAACTAACCGTACTATCTCCAATTTAATTTCTTGGGAGCAAAAAAGTAGACCGTAGCGTTCCAAACCAAACCAAACCCAATATTATTTATTTCCGAAAGCCGAATTAAAAATAAGCTACATGACGTAGTTCGCCGACTTCTGGTATGAGGCACGGCTCACAATTTAGGGTTTCGAATAAAGTGAGGAATTCCGGCAAAGATGATGAAATAATGATCTTGAAAATGTCTAACATTAAACAATCCCACTTCTCCCTTTCAATTCTAAGAATTCCGTCTTGTAAGCACGAAAATTTTTCAATATGTGCAACATTTCCAAGTCCGCATTTCCCGCTCAAACTGTAATGGCAAGAGAAAATTTTCGCCAAAGCGTGATACGCACCAGAATTTGGCGACAACAAAAATCACAGTTGGCGACAGCCAACCACCCGTCCATAGAATATACTGTCAAGCCACTTAAACCGGAACATAAAGAGAGAATAAAAAGCCAGGGATTCTAATACTAAAATTCCGACGCAACTTACCCCATGCCCATTCCGTGTGTGTTTATCATCTCGTTCTGGTACTGCTGGTGTTGCTGGGGCGGTGCGTTGTGGAACTGGTTGTTGTTCATTATCCGGTCCTGGGGGGGAGACCCAGAGTGCAGGGGGTGGTAACTAGGTTGCTGATGATGGGGGTGCAGAAAGGACTCCGGGGGTCGGAGGTGGGAAATAGGCTGCAAAAGAGAAAGAGAAAGAAAAAATTATTAGGTTGTTGACCTGTGGAGAAAATATTTCTTGGGGGGGAGATGTGTAATAAATGGCTTCAGATGTTTTTTCGTAATTAGTTTAAGATTTTTCGACGAATATATCATTATGAAAGGTGCCAAGGCTCTCTCCCCCCACCACTCTCGAGGCCCCACTGAAAAAAAACATGTCATCAAGGCCCCCTTCAAGTGCCTGTTCGATAATGATAAACAATCGTTAATTTACAAGTAGGAGGCGACTTACAAATATTGCTTGGAATGAATAAACTAATGCAGAAAAGTAGCTTCAATATATACGTATGTGAGACTTTTTCATAACTCAGATTCATTTTTACTCTATTAGGTACTTTTTTGATAATTTTTTAGAATTATGAGCGAACCAGAACATCTCACAGGAAAATGGCGCAGTTTGGAGTAATATTTTTGAGCCTGTATTTCATTTCAGAACATAAAAGCAAAATATATATGTACTTGTAGTAGGCACATTATACTGAAAGTGAAATGGAATAATTAAGCCAATCGTTTATAAATTAACTGTAACCATTTAATTATTTTCACGAACTTATGCAACGTTTAATAATTATATCAATCAGGTACAATTAAAAACAATATGTATAATTTATCTTTTTCAACCTATTATACTCAATAATATGCCCATTATATTGAAATTGTAGAATAAAGTCAGTTCTTTCCCTGACTGCAATAATTTAATTATTTTAAACAGCATGCAATGTTTATAGCTTAAAAAATTCTTCAAAAGAGAGATTTTTATTTTATAAGATGTTTTAAACCTTTCAGTAGTGAATATTTCATCTCCTTTTACATTTAATTCAAGGTTTACTTAACTGCAATCTACGAATAATTACTTGGCCAAATAAATAAATACAAAATATTTTATCAGATGTAATAATTTTTTTTTAAATAAAGTCATTGCTGCGATGGATATGCCGAATTATTAAAATACTTATACCAAATGACTTCATTATTCGTAAGTACTTACATTTGTGAAGAAACACTTTCAATTTTGTACTTAATTAAGCAAAAATTAAGATCGAGAACGACTGATAGTCATTTGTAGTCCGTATTCTGAATTAACACTTCATATTTAAGTCTAATATGAAACATATGTCTTCAAAATATAAGCAGTTTCATGCATCTTACATACGTCGTAATTTGCAAGGAAATTTTGTTTAAAATGTTTTAAAAACCAAGGAGATGATTTTGTATTGTAAGAAATATAAATATTTTTGTTTTGTATTTAAAAATTGTATTAGGAAAATTAATTACCAACACCAATGGCCATATTTGTACTGTTAATAAAATTATTAATAAAAGTATAAAAATACAGTGCTTATTTAATATTTAGTCTTACCCACTGTGACAAACAAAGTAGACGAAATACAATTGCAGAATATATATTAGTTGTATCTATTTCATAAAAATAAATTTATAACTAACTATGCTTTTTTCCCCGTCATAACGTACTGGCTAGCAACTTGTTCTTTTTAAAAATAATAAAGAAATTTGGCTCGCGTACGAAAAAGTGTAGAGAACCTCTTTTAATTCAAAGCATCATCCAGTATAAAATCTTTTATAAATGCTTAACATAAAAGCAAATGAGAGATTTCTCACTACTTATGTTAATATTAGCCATTTAAAAAAAAAATGTTTTGATGATTTATTTTTAAAGTTAGAATTTGTTTGCAGACGATTTTTATATTTTAAAAATTATTAAAACACGAAAAGATAATATAGCATCGATGATTTACAGTTAGTTGTATCTTTATTTACAGAATAAATTGTGTAGTAAGTGGTATATTTTTTAAAACATTAGAAATAATTTAAACGCCAAATTAATTGAAAATAGGACGACGGTTATTGCCTAGCCACCACACATCGGACGAATAATATCAAATGAATAGCATAAAAATTTAATTTGGAAAAATTTAAATAAAAAATTAATACAATAAAAAATTGATAGATCCAGAAAATTGCATAAATTTATATTTAAATTTTGAAATATGTCCAATTTACAAATCTTAAATTTTTTTTTAGTTTAAAATACACGAACTGTGAACTGTGACTTAAACGAATTCCGGTTCACCAGATGTGCCAATTGTAAAATGTCGCCAATAAGGTCCTATATTCAAGCTGAACAAAAATTTGCCTTTTCACAAAAGGAAACACAAATGAACTTGGGTTTTATTTCGATGTGAATTAGAAAACCGCTGTCAGGCAAACAGATCGGAGAAAACACTTGACCTCAATACATGCATTTTACTCGATTGGTTATTCTAAAAGAAAAATAGTACGAGTCGTTGAGCACTTGCGTTTTCTTATTGGTGCAGTCAGATTCCACAATCACTTATCGCCTAAGGCAGCTAGTAATATGATGATGATTATCTCGTAATACAAGAATATTTTAACCTATTTTATAATAATATAATCAGGAGAATGATCTCCAAGATTTATAAAAATGTGACGAGATAAAGCAGTTTAAACAATGAATAATAATAATAATAATCTGTATAACTAACGTAACCGGTGCAAGAACTTTCACTAGTGGGAACCTGACTCTCGATTCCTCACATTTGTATGAAGATGCTAGCGAAATGTGATTATAAGAATAACAATTTATATTATAGCGACATCTATTTGTCATTTTAAACGCCAAGTTTGTAACTACTGCAACTTCTACTTCTGTTTTCATCTCTGCCGGGGATTTCACGAATATAAACTTATTACTATTTACTATAACTTATTACTATTAATTATACTTACTATTTTACAAATATAAACTTAAAACTTTCAATTTACTCACAAAACATAAAATTTGAAACGAACACTGATTTTAAATTAAATTTATTTTATGATACAAGTATTAATTAGAATATCCCCATCTCGCTATTTCTGAGCATCTTTAGATGCTGTCACAAAAATTAGATTTTGAATAGTTGATGGTACGTACGTGCTGGTTGTAAATTCCGCAATCGTTGAAGTTCTCCTCCTGCCGCGGTAAACAGAGGTAGATCTGGTCGTAGTTCAGTTTGCGTTTTAAGTATTCCACAGGAACCTATAAATCAAACAAGAACAAAAACAGAATGATTTTTGAGTTAAAAATAAGAAATATGACAATTGTTTAGTGCTCCTCATACAGCACACAATTTCAAAATACAACATAAATTTATACACACAAGCAAAAAAATGTATGTTTGTGTGTGTGGATATATAAATGTATGTGTATGTATGTATATATATACATACATACATGTGTGTATATATAACTACGTGTATATGTGTGTATATATATACATACATATGTATATATATATACACATACATATGTATATATATATATATATATATATATATATATATCTTCACACAAATTACCTTAGCTAGTGAGTGTGCAAAGTGTGCATGCACACAGGATATTACATTTCTAGGACATATGTGTGTGCATATATATATTTTCACACAAATGACCGGAGCTTGTGAGTGTGCAAAGTGTTGCATGCACCAGAAGGTTACATTTCTAGGGCATATATATATATGTGTGTGTGTGTGTGTACATATATGTTTATATATATATATATATATATATATATATATATATATATATATATATATATATATATATATGTGTGTGTGTGTGTGTGTGTGTTCACACAAATGACAGGAGCTAGTGGGTGTGCAAAGTGTGCATGCACACAGGAGTCTATATTTCTAGGACAGCCAATAGAATGAATAATATTAAAAAATAACCAATCTTTTACTTATTTTTAAAAATGGCAATTTTGCTGGAAATATTTTGTGAGAAAATATACTACTTTTTTAAACTTCTCCTCGGGTCTAAGAAAAATTGTTAAAAAGTTTGGTTAATGTTTAATCCATAATTATATATTTTGTTATTTAAAAAAATTGAATTTTAAAATGAATTAAGTTACTCAGAATTAATTTTTTTAGAAATGTTAAGTAAAAAATCCAAATAGATTTGTAATTACAGATAAAATGTAATTTATGATGTACCAAACTGTACAAATTCCCTGGCGTGTTAAACAGAATTATTAGCTATTGAAAATAAATTCTGTAAAAATTTAGAATTATCAGATTTGATAAACGATAAATTAGAGTTCAGTTTCGGTTTTCGTTCCGACCAAAATAATGGTTTTTTTTTTTCGGTTTTCGGTTCTGTTCCAGTTCGAAGCCCTGATATAAACACACTGTGTGTGAGAGAAAGACCTGCCAATTACTTCGATAAGAAATGGATGGGTTACATAAAACTTACAAATCTCTAAGTTAGAAAACACTTTAGTTATTAAGAATTTTCTCAAATTAATGTCAACTTGAAGGGTTTAATTATGATTAAGACACTTTAAATTTAAAATTTAAGTTAAGACACTACTCAATTTTTGTGAACTTTTCCAAATGGACTTTGTTAACTTCGGTTGTGAACCAACCCTACATATATGTCGTAACCGTGTGATGAAATGAGTAGTTTTGGTTTGCGGTTTGGCAACAGTAGAAAGAGTGAAAATCATTGATGTTATGTTTCTGATTTACTTTGAAATGGAATATTACATTCGAAATTAAATTACTTTAGAGTTTAGTTTTGATTCCATTTATGCCTTCATCAACATGTGTCCATTGTTATATATTCACACACAGAATTTTGCGTAAAATCGAGTATTTAATATAATTAACAAGTGTCACTCTTCTGTATTAATATTTCTTTGTCAAAATCCAGTTTAAAAAACATTTGATGACTTGAACTTTGATAACTTCGGTTGTGAACCCTTTTTATATGTCGTAACCGTGAGATGAAATGACGAGTTTTGGTTTGTGGTTTCGCAACAGTAGAAAGAGTAAAAACTATTGGTTTATGTTTCTGATTTACTTGGAAATGCCCATATTACATTCAAAATTAAATTAATTTAGAATTTAATTTTGATTCCATTTATACCTTCATACAACATTAGTACATTGTTATATATTCACACACAAAATTTTTCTTAAATAGAGTATTTAATATAATTAACAAGTGTCACTCTTTCTGTATTAATATTTCTTTAACAAATCCAGTTTAAAAAACATTTGATGACTTGGACTTTGTTAACTTTGGTTGTGAACCCTTTCATACATGTCGCGACTGCAAGGTGAAATAAGTTTTAGTTTGAAGTTTGGCAGAGTAGAAAAGTAAATGTTGTTGATCTTTTAAAAAAGATCTGGCCAATTTACCCTGGAAAAACCATATTACATTTAAAATTGAGATAATTTACAGTTTAGTTTCGATTAAATTTATGTTTTCAGTAATTAGTTTATTGTAATATATTCACACACACACAAACAATTTTGTGTAAAAATGAACCTTTAATATAACAAGTTTCATTCTTTTTATATTAATATTATTTTATCAAAATTTAGTTTGAAAAATACTTGATCATTTGACTAGTACTGAATATATTTAAAACTTTTTAAAAAATGAGATTTTATTTTTAAACTAAACTCTCTTATATTGTTAAACCTCGATACCACCTCTTTATATATGCGTAGAATTTGCTTTTGGGTAAATTCCCAATGATGAATAAAGATACTTATTCCGGCTCAGCTGACTTCCGACTTCCCCTTTACAGAGCGCTGTGCGTGCGATTAGTATTTTCGCACTTTTTTTTTTTATTTCTCCCCTCCCCCCTTTTTTTTCCATGAATGATACATGAACTGAAATTTCCCGAATAGGAAAAAAAAATCCATACATCCTTATTTAAATGTTCAGGCGGAAATCCGTGGTAAAAAGACCTAAAACCGAATACCAGAAGTATGTATGTACACACATACTGTATATATGTACATCTGAAGTATATGATACTATGTTCAGTTTATTAAAAATTGAGGTTTTGCATATTTATGTATGATTTTGTTTCTTCTATCAAGATAAAAACATTGTATTCAGCTCCATTTATTTTTTAATAATGCCTGTTTAGCATTCGCTCATACAACGTAGCGGATTTTGTTGGTTATTTTATTATGGGAGCAGCAAATAGGCGGCCAACACAAACAAACAAAGAGGGTCCTCGAAATTCAGAAGCAGAAACCAAGCAAAAGACCTCAGGTGTAGTTTTCCAAAAATTAAACAGAAACCAAGCGAGACATATAGGTGGAGAAAACGTACAAAATGAGCCCTTGTAATTCAGAAACAGAAACCAAGCAGAAGACCCTCAGGTTTGGTTTTCCAAAAATTGAAATATAAGCGGCTAACACAAACAAAGTGAGTCCTCGTAATTCAGAAGCAGAAACCAAGCGGAAGACCCTCAGGTTTGGTTTTTCAAAAATTGAGAGACATATAGGTGACTAACACAGAGTTCTCGAAATTCAGAAACAGAAACCAAGCAGAAGAGCCTCAGGTTTGGTTTTCCAAAAATTGAGAGACATATAGGCGGCTAACATAAACAAACGAAGTGAGTCGTCGTAATTCAGAAACAGAAACCAAGCAGAAGACCCTCAGGTTTGGTTTTTCAAAAATTGAGAGACATACAGGCGGCTAACACAGAGTTCTCGAAATTCAGAAACAGAAACCAAGCAGAAGACCCTCAGGTTTGGTTTTCCAAAAATTGAGAGACATATAGGCGGCTAACACAGAGTTCTTCAAATTCAGAAACAGAAACCAAGCAGAAGACCCTCAGGTTTCGTTTTCCAAAAATTGAGAGACATATAGGTGGCCAACACAAAAGAGTTCTCGATATTTAGAAACAACAGAAGACCCTCAGGTTTTGGTTTTCCAGAATATGCGAGTTCTTGAATTCAGAAACAGAAACCAAGCAGAAGACCCTCAGGCTTTCGAGGTAAAAACTTCTGTAACTGCATATTTAGACGTTGAAAGCGATAACTGTCACAGTAATGTAGTGGTAGTGGGAAATTGACTCACTTGGTTCCCGTAGACCCCTTGTCCGCTACACCTAGAGGCTGCAGCAGTCGGTGCGTAGGTCAGTGGAGGAATTTCAAACTCTTCGTCCCCGAAACTTGGAGTATGAAATGTCTGCAAACAACAAAACATCAAAATTAACTTCTTCGTTTTACAGAAGGGGAACAATTATAAAGGGTACCTTTACAGCTCAAAAGTTTTCCATTCAAACAGAATTTGTGATGCAATATAAAATAATTTAATCTGTTAATTAGTAACTATATCCCTATATTATAGGGTCCAATTTTATAAGAATAATTTAGTTTTGTTATATGAAGAAATGCATTTTACATAAAGCCATCAAATAATACAATTAAGTAAAATTATAAAATGGGTAATAAATTAAAGTGTAAACTGGGTACGTATTTTCTTAACACACAGTGAAAAAAATACTTATCCACAAAATACTTTATGAAATTTGTAAATTATAAACTAAATTTTATATCAAATAGAAGCTAATTATCTTTTTTTATTCTGAGAACCTTAATTATATTAATAAGAGCGATACATTTTATTTTATAGCAAGGACTAATTAAAAAAAATATTTTTGAATAGTTTTTAATTTTTTTTTAATCTAAAGAGTTTTAAGCTTTTGGTTTATATTTTTGGTTCACATGAATCTACAATAAATCTTTATTATAAACACTTAACGCGTAAGGATTGGGAGAGAACGTCTTGACAAAGGGTTGCTGCCTGAACTCTCACTGAATGTGGTTTCTTTGTTAGAATGCGGACGCTAGCCACGCGCCGCCATGTTTGATGGTTTACTGTTAAAATGTGCAATATACAAGAATAAAGACATTATCAAGACATCATGGGATCTATGATTCTTCATATCCCTGGCATATATATATATATATATATATATATATATATATATATATATATATATATATATATGTAAAAAAATTTTAATTAAGTTAACAAAAATTATTGTTTGTGCTAATTTTTAATCTTTTAGTTGTATTTATTCTAATCTATCAATCTTTGATGGAAAATAAAATATAATTAAGATAACACTTTCTATTAAAATCAATAAAAGCTATTAAGGCGCTTTGATTAAGAGCTGATTTTTACAAATCGATGTCCATAATAGGTTTAATGTTATCGAACAACTTAGTGTTTTTCTGGTAATTTCAGACTCTAGATTCCAAAAATGTTCTAAAAATGTAAAAAACTTATATTTAAAAAAAAATTATTTTAAATTAAAAAATATAAAAAAAAGCTTATATGGTTTGTATGTATTTCATAGAAATAATTTTGATTGCTTTTAAAGATATTTTATTTTATTTTGCAATTTTAAATTTTTAGCTATCAAATTTTTTTATTTAACCTAAGGTTTTTAATCGATCTAGATAGCTTAGATCTTATTTGTCATAAATGTTTCTTCTTAATTAAATGACAATTGAAAAATTGCAGCATGTAATGATTTTCTTTCTTAAAAAACGATATAGTAAAAATACGTGATTAGCAATGTGTAAAATTTTATATTTTTTTTCCAATTTTACTTAACATGTATTAATACTTTATTATGCTAATCACAGCTCTTTTGTTTGTAAACACAAACAAGTCAAATAAATATACATATATCATATACATACACAGTATTGCATCGTTTTTTATAAATGAGGATTAATATTAAAAAATAAAAATTAAAATTTTTTGTGAGATTTTTATTTTTGAAAAAGTAACTACATTAAAACCAAACCAAAACATCAATTCTTAATATTTTAAATTATAAAAAAATTTAAAATCTTTTGGTTTACTTAATATTTATCATTTTTAAATAGCAATACAATTTTATTTTTATATAGAAATTAAAAAATGTATAAAATTTCTAAATTAAATTAATTTTTAAAGAAATTTATTAAGTTTTAAAAAATATTTTTTTTTTTTTTCTCAAATTTCACCTTTAATCGAAAAATCATAATTTTAAAAAAATCAATTTAAAAAATATTTTATATTAAAATACATAATTTATTTATTATAATGTATAATATTTTAGATATTTTATGTATTTCGATATTATATGCTTTATAAAATATTTATTGTTTAATTTTATACTAAATTATTTTTTAAATAAATATTTAAATAAAATTTTTAATATAGATGTATTTTATACTTTAATTGTTCTAAAATATAATATTTAAACAAATGCGCATTTTTTTGAAAAATTACTGAAATATTTAATGATAATTTTTTTTTTACCTTCACTTTTGTAATTTTACGTGTATTTTTTTACTGAAAAATATTTTGATTATTTTATTTCCAATACAATATTTAATATAATTTTTTAATCAAATAAAAAAAAATTATTATATGATACTTTAACAAACAACAAATTTAAAATTTTTAACATGTAAACAGCATATTTTACATGAACGATATCACAAATCAGATAAATCTTTTTGAGAATGTTGATGTAAAAACTAAAATATAAAAAAAAAATAGCTATTTTTACTTTTTGTCTTTCTATCGTTTTATCAAAATTAGAAAACGTGAAAATTCTCATTTGATGAATTTTTCCCCTCTAGTATTAAGGAATATATATTACGATTTTAAATGTTGTACAAACTGCATTTTGTAAACTCATACACACATACTGGGTCGGAACCAGTATGTGCGCTTTGCGTAAATGCGCGAAGGCGGCCTAATATCTAGAACAGTTGATGGAATAAATATATTAGAATGTGGTAAACAAAACTTTTTTTTTGTGAAAAGGAGGATTTTACTGAAAATATTTAATGATAAACGTTTTCTTTTTTTTCCTTCACTCTTTAATTGTTGTTAACCTTTACTTTTTCAGGAAATCAAATTTTAAAAAAATCAGATTTAAATATTTATACTTCATACAAGTACCAAATAATGGAATAAATATATTAGAATAATGTATAAGCATTTTTTGTGAAAAGGAGGATTTTATTGAAAATATTTAATGATAAACGTTTTCTTTTTTTTTTCCTTCACTTTTTAATTGTTGTTAACCTTTACTTTTTCAGGAAATCAAATTTAAAAAAAAAAATCAGATTTAAATATTTATACTTCATACAAGTACCAAATAATGGAATAAATATATTAGAATAATGTAAACAAACCATTTTTTGTGAAAAGGAGGATTTTACTGAAAATATTTAATGATAAACGTTTTTTTCCCCCTTCACTTTTTAATTCCTTTACTTTTTCAGGAAATCAAATTAAAAAAAATCATATTTAAATATTTATACTTCATACAAGTACCAAATAATGGAATAAATATATTAGAATAATGTATACAAAGCATTTTTTGTGAAAAGGAGTATTTTACTGAAAATATTTAATGATAAACGTTTTCTTTTTTTCCTTCACTTTTTAATTGTTGTCACTTTTTAATTCCTTTACTTTTTCAGGAAATCAAATTTAAAGAAATCAGATTTAAATATTTAGACTTCATACAAGTACAAAATTTCTCAAAGTAAATATTTTACAAAAATACTGATACGCTCACCATCCTCATAAAGAATAACAAATTTCTAAAACGCACTTTTATCGTAAGATGATTGCATGATGCAATTAATAAAAACATGTTACTGTTTTCGTAACACCACCTTTAAATCAACTCACGAGTTACGACAGATGTAGAGATATGAACGGATGAATATATGAATCTTCTGTTCAAAAGCTGATAAAGATATTCTAAAAATAAACTCTCTCCATTTTCTTAAAACAGATTGTAATTTTTCTTACGCTGCGTTAAAGATATCCAACTACAGTGAACTCCGCTTAATGTGATAGCGGTTAATGTAATCAATCGCTTATTGTTATCGAAATCACTTGGTCCCTATTTTCTCTATTAACTTGTATGTTAAAATTATCGATTTATGGGATCGTTACATCGGTTAATGTTATCAATTTTCGAACCTCATTTCAACTGGCAAATGAATATTCACAATCTATTCAGAAGGAACCCATACTTTCTTTTCCTTCGCTGTTGTTTGAATTTTTGAAAATATTTCCTCTTCCAACTAGGGAAATAGGGAATGAACAAAGGAGTGGGGTAATACACGTTCCTGAAATTTTTCAGAAATACGCACATCGTGCTGGTGGTCAGTGATTGTCAGATAAGCAGAAGGCAACACATTCTTATCAGAACTGAGAAGGAGCGCATTCACATTTTATGCCTTGATTTTGAGAAAAAAAAATACCAAAAATCGCCACAACGCCTACAGTCATCACAAACATAATTCGATTAAACTAAAATTACCACACTGCCTGTACGGGGATTCCATCCTTAGAATTCTCGCACTGAAGCCCGTTGCGCCGACCACTGCGCCACAGATAAGTCGGCAGTGAAGAGTTTCAAACGGCATTATAATAATCTCAATAAGCGCGAAATTCCGGATTTTTATCGGATCAAACTGTGAATCTAAATCATTCTCGAATCAACATAAATACGAACACAAAATTTCAACAAAATCAGTCCAGCCGTTTAGGAGAAGTTATATTACAAACACACGGACAGAAGAATTTTATATATAAAGATATACATAAATACATATATACATATACACACCCATATATATTTACATGTATTGTTCACATAACAAAGCACAACTAATTTTATAAACGGAGAGCCTTATAAATAACCTAAGAAAATTTCTATTAAACAAAACATTTGTTTTAAAACTCATATTGAGTCAAAAACAGACAGTTTTAATGAAGACCTTTCAGTTGGTAAGACACTAAGTCCAACTAAGCTCTGATTTGTGTTTTGTAAACATTAAGCTCCACCCTGCCATGAACCTCATCAAAGTTTATTTTCAAGGGAAAAGTACAAGACCATCTATGCTCTCGAATTATTAGCAACATATTTGACTTTCAAATCTTAATTCCATCCTCAATTTTAACAGCTATTTTTCATGCATTTATAAGTCATGTTTGACAGACGATTGCTTAAAAAAAAATCTAAAATAGTAATAATCAGAAAACTTTTTTAGCGACGGTTACCATAGCAAGGAGAACGGGTCTCCACGCTGGAATAAGTGAAGTGTTTGTTAAAAACAGTTACTCAGCGAAAATTTCAGCAGTTTTTCTGCCTGGATGACGTCTATTGCAATTTTACTGTACCCTTCCAAACCCCACGTCAACCCCCCTTTCCTAAATTTCGCTTGTTTCATCAGTTTCAATTCCTTCCCCTCTTCTTTTTATTATTTTTTTTTTAAACTGAAAGTAATATTTTCCCGGATAAATTTTTCAGTCGAAACTTTTTTTTTCTCTCATATTTCAGAACCGTGGAAAACTCTTTCAGTTGATAGATTCTGAAGATTTTATATCAGGAATACACTAGTGTTGACAGAAATCATTAAAGTTAAGGAGTTTTATTAAATAATTCCGCAAAACAGCTTAAGAGTCGGAAAAAAAAAGTATTCTTCATAATGGGGAAACAAATATTGGATTTAAACTTCCCGCATTAATGCTAAGATAACTGTTTATTCAAAGGTATGGAGGACTGTCAAAACAGCTAAATTCGACTATTTTTACAGTTTTAATGAATAATTATAAATTTGTAACTATACATAAATGTAGCATAGATTATAATTATTCATATAATTATAATCATACGTGTATAATACACACACATATATACACAATCTGTTCATATAATTATACATGTATGCCAGGTCTAAAACGGGGGTAGTTGGAAATTACGTGAGTTATAAACGATTTTAAAAGGGAACTCTTTTATAATAATAAAATAAATGAAAAAGACCCACGTTTGTGTAACCTTTTGGAGGAGGTCAAGCGCAGAGATATTTCACAGGAAGTTAATGATTAATCAAGCGAGAAGAATCAGTTAGCGCTTGGACATGGAGCTGTCAAAACATTCCACGCTTAGCTTCGCTACAAATAAATACAAAAGGCGCAAGCGACGTCTGAAACGGACACTATTAAATAAAGAAGTGTTTTCACTAAGGATTAATTACTCCATTCGCTTTAACACTGGATCACGTCATGTGATATATATATATATATATATATATATATATATATATATATATATATATATATATATATATATATATGTGTGTGTGTGTGTGTGTGTGTGTGTGTGTATGTGAGGAATTTTCATTTAGTCTGGTTTGGTTTGGAACACTACGGTCTATTGTTTGCTGCACGAGGTCTAATGAAACCGGGACCTAATGCTTTACGCCGATTTCCAACGGATACGAACTTCCACAGGCCAGCAGTGTGATTCGAACCTGCGATTTCCGGTGAGAGACATATGTGAATAGAGATGATAAAGTGACTGACTGACCGCCACACACACAGGGGGAGAGGAGGAGAGCGAGAGTGGGGAAGGGAGAGAGATGGAAAGAGTGGGATAAAAAGATGGGGTGAAGAGAGAGAAGGAAAGAGAAAGTGAGCGAGACAGAGATAAACAGATAGAGAGAGAGGAAGTGAGAGAGAAAGAAGGGTGTAGATTTGGTTTTGAGCGCTAGGATCAAGTTACGACATACGAGCCTAAATTATATCGGAACCTACTCCTTAAAACCCATTCATAACAGAACTGATGTACTCAGGTACAAAAATGTTCCAGCTACCTTTATGAAAACCATTTGAATCAACTACATACATATATAGCGTGTGGACAGTTATTGATAAACTTTTCCATCTACTCGAATATTTTAATGATAGGATACAATAACTATACCTATATATTTATCTTCAACAATTTACAGAATAATTTGTCACTTCCCTGCTGTAACCGTGACAGAAATAATCGAGGACAAAAATCAGATTTAATAAAGCAATTACCTAAATTCGGCACAATGAAAATAACAAGAACAAAAATAAGTCGCCGAACACAAATGCATCATGTATATGTTCAAATAGTAAGCACATCATTCAAGATACTATTAAATTACACGTTCAAACAAGGAGGAGGAAAATAATAATAATAATAGGCAGAGAAGCCTATCAGAATCGTGTTCATTCTGAAATTAACTAAACCTCTCGGAGGAGCCATTCTTGCCGAGAAAGAGGTTAAATAAGAATTCCATTAACTCCCCTCAGTCCGTCCCGTTAATCACATTACGGATCCCTGCATAAACGATCCATTAGATGGGAACTTTTACATCAAAGCATATTTGTTTTTATTTTGGACGTGTGCATGTGTTGGGAGGGGGGTTGAAGGAGGAAGAATGTATGCGAGTTTTGTTTTTAAAGTAAACAAAAATGTTAGTATGAATTAATATGATAATAATAAACGAACGAGAATAAAGCATTACGGCACAAACTAGGATTTAATCAAGTTCTTAAAAATCGTTTGCCTAGGGAATATCGCTGTTGCCACAAGTATCGTGTTATTGTCACAAGGAGAAGCAGTGTCTATTCGTACTTTGATGGGGGAAATTCATCATATGTGTTTAAGGCGTCTCCTAGGTTTTAAACATTAAAAATATATTAAAAATTAATTTTTTATAATTATCAACTTTGCGCCCAGTCTTTCATAGAATTTACTTTAATTTTTAAAACGTTTTTGGTTTAGCCACTAAATGTAATTATAAAGTAAACTTAAACCATCTTTGGCAATCACCAGATCGTTTTCAGTTGCTTATATTTATATATTTAAAGAAGGTATATTCTACAACTAAAGCTGATTTCCTTAGCTTACTTCTTCCATTATTTTTTAAATTGGTAATGATAGTATTTATTTAAATTTAAAAAAAATTGGTCTGTCACTGGATATAATTATAAAGTGAACTTAAAACCCAGGCTCATCTTTATAGTGCATCATTAAACTCCTATGCATTTGTTTCATGTCAATTTTTAAAAATATTTTTAAAAATACATTGTGTTTCGCTTTAGTTAGCCTACGTAAAACCTTTATTGATGTCATTAATATATAATTTATAACAATAAATTTTAGCTGGTTTTATTAAATTACTTATTCCAAACATTATTGATAATATTTATTTAATTTAAAAATGCATTGTGTTTCGATTTAGTTAAGCCTACATAAAACCCTCATTGATGTCACTAATATATATTTTAGAACAGTAAACTTTAGCTGGTTTTCTTATTTCACTTATTAAAATACTTGTTCCAAACATTAGTGATATTTGTTTAATTTAAAAATACATTGTGTTTTGATTTAGTTAAGCCTACAGTAAAAAAACCCTTATTGATGTCATTAATATATATCTTAGAACAGTAAATTTTAGCTGCTTTTATTAAATTACTTATTTCAAACATTATTGATAATATTTGCTTAATTTAAAAATACATTGTGTTTCGATTTAGTTAAGCCTACATAAAACCCTTATTGATGTCATTAATATATATATTTTAGAACAGTAAGCTTTAGCTGGTTTTCTTATTTGTTAAATTACTTATTCCAAACATTATTGATAATATTTGTTTAATTTAAAAATACATTGTGTTTCGATTTAGTTAAGCCTACATAAAACCCTTATTGATGTCCTTAACATATATTTTAAAACAGTAAACTTTAGCTGGTTTAATTATTTTATTTATTAAATTACTTATTCCAAACATTATTGATAATTGTTTAAAAAATGCAATGTGTTTCTATTTAGTTAAGCCTACATGAAACCTATATTGATGTCATTAATATATATTTTAGAACAACAATAATATTTGTTTAATTTAAAAGCACAGTGTGTTTCCATTTAGTTAAGCCTACATAAAACTCTTATTGATGTCATTAATATATATTTTGGAACAGTAAACTTTAGCTGGTTTTATTAAATTACTTATTCCAAACATTTATAATATTTGTTTAATTTAAAAATACATTGTTTTTCGATTTAGTTAAGCCTACATAAAACCCTTATTGATGTCATTAATATATATTTTAGAACAGTAAACTTTAGCTGGTTTTCTTATTTCCCTCATTACATTACTTATTCCAAACATCATTGATAATATTTGTTTAATTTAAAAAATGCATTGTTTCGATTTAGTTAAGCCTTCATAAAACCCTTATTGATGTCATTAATACATATTTTAGAACAGCAAACTTTAGCTCGGTTTTTTTTTATTTCACTTATTAAATTACTTGTGCCAAACATTGATAATATTTGTCTAAATGAAAAATACAATCTGTTAAGCCTACATAAAACCCTTATTGATGTCATAAATATATATTTTAGAATGGTAAACTTTGGTTGGTTTTCTTATTTCACTTATTACATTACTTATTCCAAACATTATTAATAATATTTGTTTAAATTAAAAAATATATTTGTTTTGTCACTGGATGTAATTATAAAGTAAACTTAAAACAGCTTTGGCGACCACAGGCTCGTTTTCAGAGCATCGATAAACTCCTACACATTTGTTTTATGCCAATCTTAAAAGAATATTTTTAAAAATATATTTTGTTTCTATTCAGTTAAGCACACATAAAACGAGTCGAATAGAGAACAGATATCGTCTGTGCAAAGTGAATTTTCGCAACCGTCCGAAATGTCAGACGACGCACAGTCCGATTAATTCCGAACTCTTCCGAAGACAGAAGAGAAGCCGAAGACAAAAATTCCTCTCCCCGGCAAAAGGCCTTATTTGAGCACAAAGAGTTTTGGCGAGAGCGAATGCATTAAAAGACGTTGTGCACATCATTAAAATCTTACCCCCGCCGAAATAGAGAAAAGCACATTATTAGCTACTTCTAATGGACATTTTAGCATTAAGCAAAGGCGAAATAAATTTAAAAAAGGGGGACGAAAAGAAGAAAACTTCTGTTCCATTAGTCTGAGAGAGAAATTTTAAGCAGATAAACAAAAATGAAACAAATCATTTATTTATTCAAGAAAAGGGGGGCCTACACGCTCATTTGTAAAATGAAATTAATTATAGAAATGGCGCACGGAGCACAATTTAATATTCACCAAGAATGAGCCAGCCAGTCTTCGGGTTAAAAAGACAAACACTGCTTGCAACTATAATATGCTTTTGAAGATTTAAAGATTTAATATTCTAAATTGAATCTGTACTGCTGTTAATGAATACGCATTAGAACAAATAGTGCAGTTTGTTATTCCTTGCGCCCAAACGAAAATGTTTTCCCGGAATAAAAATTCTTTTACTTTTAAAGCGATATTAAAATCGAATCAAATTAAAGAGCTTTCGAAATGAAATGCCGGCAAATGTTTTTCGAATCTGCAGAAAGATATGAGAAATAGCTCGAAATTAATTTTTCTCATTCTAATTAACATCAAGGCAGAACTTTCGAAAGTCATTTAAAATGAAACTTAATAAATACATTTTGCTGAAAATAATTAGGCTGAAGAGAAACGAAAGATGAATAATAACGAAATAAAAATAAAAATAAAAAATTTTGCAACTAGATGAATTATATCAATATTTACTCCATGCGAATTGAAATAAATTCGAGGCGTACTTTTAAAGCATACTAAACAAATTAAATTTTAATTGAACATTAAATTCATACAATGAAATATTAAAGGTTTATAATGCACACAAAGCAAAAGTTTCTTCCGAAATAATTTAAAACACATAATCCTTGCAAATACTTTGAAAATAACTTAATACTTTTGCCATCTCCGGGGATTTACTAAATTACATTCCAAAAAGCTGCCCGACTTACAAATAGATAATCTGGAATGCCTTATTCGAAAAGTTTTTTTTTTATTCCACCCTTTCTATTTCATTTTTCAATTAAATAAGTTTATAATGCAATTATCATTTATTTAATATTCCGCTGCTTAGTAAAATATACAAGAGATTTATTCTATACAAACTTATTTTACTTTTAAGAACCTATTATAGTTTAATCATATTTCTTTCCGTGTCATTCTGATGTCGTAATAAATACGTTAGCAAAGATCATTAATTAATTCAACGACTTTATACGCAACTCAACATAAAAAAGGTATATATATATATTAGGTAAGAGCTTAACTTTGTAGCCTTTCTTTCCAGTTAGAGGGATTATAAAAGCATATACTTAACGCAAGCACCTCATGAGCTGTATTTCTCTTTATAAAACTGGGCCCCGTAAATAAGATAAGAGTTTGGAAATGTAGAGTGTTTATCATTGATCTTATTAGAGTGCAGGTCCATAAGTTAGCTTCGTCGTTTGTAGACATTAAGGCCTTTTTTGGTAACAACTGAAGTGAGGTTGCATTCCAAATTTTCGAATGAAAATGCAAGCGCTCGTGCGATTTTGGAAAATTACATTTGTTTCAAAATGTAGATTATTTTTGCTTCATGTTGCAAGCAGGGCTGTAACGTTGTTGAGGTGCCCATGTGCAGAAAGCACTTGTCAGACGCTCAACGTCAGGACATCCACATTTTTATTTACATCACTACACACAATATACATGTAAAAATTTAAATCTACACAAAAGAAACGAATCGACTCATCACTTCTGCTTCAAAACCACTTCATTCTCTTTTCTGAGCCATCAACAATCCACTCACTTCACTTCATTTTCACTTTAGTAGTAATTCAGGGAGGAAAGGAAAAGTGGATGTTACCTGGCATACACGGCACTTGCTCCAGCCCAGTGCTCATCACCCTAAATTCTAAGTATTACTTGAGAACAGTAATATATATGTTTGGAAATGTAGGGTCTTTATCATTGATCATATTAGAGTGCAGGTCGATAAGTTAGCTTCGTCGTTTGTAGACAATTAAGGACTTTTTTCGTAACTGAAGTGAGGTTGCATTTCAAATTTTCGAATGAAAATGCAAGTGCTCATGCGATTTCGGAAAATTACATTCGTCTCAAAATGTAGATTATTTTTGCTTCATGTTACAGGCAGGGCATACGAGGCACTTGCTCAAGGCTAACAATTTTAGATTTATTCTATACAAACTTATTTTACTTTTAAGAACCTATTATAGTTTAATCATATTTCTTTCCGTGTCATTCTGATGTCGTAATAAATACGTTAGCAGAGATCATTAATTAATTCAACGACTTTATACGCAACTCAACATAAAAAAGGTATATATATTATAGGTAAGAGCTTAACTTTGTAGCTTTTCTTTCCAGTCAAAGGGATTATAAAAGCATATATTTAACGCAAGCACCTAATGAGCTATATTTCTCTTTATATATTTTCCCTGTAAATAAGACAAGAGTTTGGAAATGTAGAGTGTTTATCATTGATCTTATTAGAGTGCAGGTCCGTAAGTTAGCTTCGTTCGTTTGTAGACATTAAGGCCTTTTTTGGTAACAACTGAAGTGAAGTTGCATTTCAAATTTTCGAATGAAAATGCAAGTGCTCGTGCGATTTCGGAAAATTACATTCGTATCAAAACGTAGATTATTTTTGCTTCATGTTACAAGTAGAGCATACGAGGCACTTGCTCGAGGTCAACAATTTTCAAGGCCTTCAAAATTTAGATTCTTAACTTATAACTTTAATAGCATTTTTAACTTAATTTGGAAATTATTATTATTATTCAATTTCATTCATTTCATTCACAAGTACTAAATTTCAAAACAAAATGAGAACACACACCTTATATTTATGTACTGTATATACTGTATATACTTTAAAACCTAAGAATTGTATACATAACTAAAAAAATTGATCAATTGTTGACTGTCTACAATTTTTTCTAAGAAGCTCATTGATAAATTGTTCGTAATCATAATCAACCCGTCATAACGATTTAAAATTTCGATCTTTTGTTTTAATGTTGTATCATTTCGATTTCTGGCTTCCATATCGACAAACTGCATGTAAGCGAGCAAGGCATAAAATGTGAAATACGCTCCTTCTCAGTTCCGATAATAATGTGTTGCTTTCTGCTTGTCTAACAGCCATTGACCACCAGCAAGGTGTGCGTATTTCTGAAAAATTCCAGGAACGTGTAATACCCCACTCCTTTGTTCATTCCCCATTTCCCTACGTTGAAGAGGAGAATTCTCGAAGATTCAAACAACAGCGAAGGGGAAAAAAGAATGGATTCCTTCTGAATATATTGGAATATTCCTTTGCCAGTTAATGCGGTAGTTAGTGCGATCCGAAAACTGATCCCGTTAACCGATGTAATGATCACATAAAGTGATAATTTTAACATACCAATGAATAGAAAAAATCGAGATTAAGTGATTCCGATAACAATACGCGATTGATAACATTAACCGCGACCACATTAAGCGGAGTCCACTGTATTACCCATATATTATCATTAAGTCTGGACTTAATTAAATAAGCAGGTTTAAGGTAATGTTTGTAGATCTGAATTTATTTTCAATAAATGTATAATTTGTATTTTGCGATATTGTTGCTTTCGGTTATACTTTACACGTAGATAGGTCATGCTTTAAAATGAGACATTTCGTAAAAACTGGAATAGAGTTCCAAAACCCAGAGTCCAAAATTACCATGAACAGGCCTTGCCTGTAACTGTGGATTGGCTTTAATGCGATATGTGAATCTAAAATTGTTTTGGTTGTGCATAAATGAGTTAACTGTAGCCTCTTTAACGACGACCTTCAATGACCTAGGCTTCCAGTTTTGTCGGTTTCTGGAAACAGTCCGTGAATATTTTCTTGCGTGCATAACTAATTTGTCGTCATGGTTAAAGAACAAAATTTTAAAATATATTTCTGCTCTTTAAGGAACTTCCAGACCATCGCGACGCGATGCAATTCTGAGAGAATTAAACAGTAAAAAATCGCGTGGTTAGGTTCTAGTGATGGGCTGCTATTTGAGCCATTTGATACCATTTGGACGAATCGGTGAATATACATTTCCCATTCACTTTCAGAATGTTCCCGCGTACTTATGGTGGTACTACAAAAGGCAACTTTTTGTTACAAGTAAGTACTTAACGCTCCTCCTATCTACAACTGCTTGTATGGTCTTAACACATTGTATGCGGGACACGTACTAATACTCTGAAGATTGATACTTGAGTGCGGGACACGTACTAGTACGTTTTCAGACGATTGATACTTGAGCGCGGGTCACGTACTAGTACGGGTTAGTATAACAACATGGTTTGTTTGTGGGTACAAAAATAACGGTATATACAGGAAACGAAGCCGAATGTTCTTGTCTACTACATAGATTCTGGAAAAACTCAGACAAATAAAAACTAGTTTTTACATCAGTCGATGCGGAACCACAGACCGGGAAAAAATTAAAACTATTTACTACTATTTCTATTTTCATATTTATGATACTATTATAAATTTATCCACTAAAAAAATATTTTTTGTTTACAAAAATCTTATGATTGTTATTTATATATTTCTATTTATATATTTCTATATAAAATTGGTTAAAAAAAATCATTTTCGATGTATTGATATTTAACTCAATAACTAAATTTAAGAGCAAAACGCCCGCTCCCGGTACAATTCCACTGCGAAATGTAACACGCAATGTGTTTAAGGCTTTAACAAGTCAACCTGGTTTGGTTTAGAGCGGCTACGGTCTACTATTTTGTTACACGAGGGATAACACACATCAACATAACCAAAATAAATATTGAAAATTTTTCCTGTAACTGAAGAAACATGCATTCTTTATAGGATAACTGAATCATAAACTGAATCTGTTGCTTTTTACAGTTCGTACTTGGTTTTTATGGCATCCTGAGTATAGACAGACAACTGTTAACAACTTCGAATATTGCAGCCTATCTTTATTATTGTTAATCTGTTATTTTAAGCATAATAGGAAGCCATTTTTATAAAATAAAATAAATAAAATAAACTTTGTAATAAGAAGTTTATTTAGTATCAAATGTAAACACAGTATTATAAAGTGAAATTTTGTAATATACATAGCTATTTGTTATGAATTCTGTTGATGTACCAGCTGAAGAATTCAATATATGTGCGAGGCTCAAATTTTCATAAAAGGGTGGTACAAATGAAAAAAATATAGTCAATACCATATGCTCGAAAATTTTATGATTATTAATAATTAATAGGATCGAAAAAATATATTTTTTGTTTACAAAAATCTTATGATTGTTATTTATATATTTCTATTTATATATTTGTTTATATATAACTAGAAATATATAAACAAATATATAAATAGAAAAAAAATATGCTTTTTATTGAATAAAACGGGGAACCGCGGCAACTTTTAGCTACTTCAACCCCAAAATTTTATCCGTTTCCATCTTTTTTTTTTCTTTTTTCCTAGATGAATACAGTACATCATTTCCACTACACACTGGAGGTAGATATAATTTGTTGTTAATACCGGTAATAAAATTTTCATTAAAAAAACTTTCAACAAAAATTAATTGATGATTAAATTTAAAATTATCACATATATATCTAATGTATTATTTAAGCCAAACATAAAAGAAAATTATTTACGTAACATCTGAATTCAGTGATAAAACATATGAAAATAATACAGACGATATTTAAGTAATTTAAAATAAGAAATGGTTAAATGAGATGGACAAAGGAACAACGTCATACAGGCTTGCAACTGCTGAGGTACTTTCAAAAAGGTGAGAAGAGTGACAAATAATACAGAATAAGTGACTAAAAAGTGACTAAACATTGAAAAAATAAAGCGATTTTTTTCTCCTCCTGATTACAAATGCTATTATTAAGATTTTTCTATTTATTTTAACTCTCAAATCAAATGATTCATGACATGATTTTAACGTCAAATGCAAAAAAGATTAAAAACTTTGCTTAACACAACTCAACATTGCTTTTTCATTCAAGAAAATCCATAAATTAGATTTGAATACGTACAATACATTAATTTTATAATCACTATTTTCTGCATATATTAATGATGTTTTGAAATATGTACATAGCTAGATTAGAGTATCTAAAGAAAAAGAAAAAGAGAAATGTGTGTTTTGACGCAATAAACGTATTAAATGTACATTTCAGTACTAATGTAAATTTCAGGAACTTCTTTACGACTTTTTAAAATCACTAAATTCTGGAAACCATATGACTTATTACATTTTAATAAGAAAAATAAGATTAGAGCATCACATTTTTGGTCTTTTATTAAAATATTTTGTTATTAATTGAAAAAAGTGACTGTTTACTTTAAAAAGTGACTAAAAGTGATCAATTGTAAAAAAAGTGACTAAAGGTGAGAAAAGTGACGGAATTGCAAGCCTGCGTCATAATGCTAGAAAAAATGTTATTTTTACCTATTTATTATGTGACAAATTGATAAATTTAATTGCCTGCTTTTAACCGAGGAAAATAAGGCTTGAAATAATGGCATTAAATGCTAGAAAAGAGGGAAGGGGTGGATTTTAAAAGTTGCTGTTATCATCAAAAATCCAATATGGATGCCTCTATCCTTTTCAGGTATAACCGCTTTATAAATTCGAGGACAGACGGACAGATAATTTAGGCTATCATTATATAGGGGATATTAATGAAGATCAATAAAACAAGATTATAAAATAATTATTTAGCAATTTTTTAAGTAAGAACTTTACGGCGTCCGCTGACAGCAGTTCTTTACCAGTTACATTCATTAACCCTTTAACGTGCAGTGGTTTTGCAGAGAAACCACCACTTAATACTTTATTCTATTCTTTTAAAAATTATTCGAAGGATTTTTTTCGAATTTCTATGTTATGGACTCTTTGATGTAGCAATATATATAATAGAATTTTACATAGTTTATTTTTCTCTTTGAAATATATTAGTTTAAAATTGCTTTACATGAAAACTCTCGTATTTGATTTTTCTTTCTATAACTTCAAATAAAAACACTTACCCCCCAAAAAAAAACAATAAAAAAATTGCCTAAATATCTATTTATTACACCATATCTATGATAATTATACATTGTTCTACCAATATAATTAATTTTAAAAATCTCTTGTTTCCGTGCTGTACAAAAGGAAGGGTTTCACAATTCCCCCCCCTCCATAAAAAAAAAAAATCCACTTATTATAGGAATGTAAAATTTATTTTCATATGTTTCCTATTTATAAGGCTCACAGACAACGTCTATAACCTAATGTCGTGAAATCTGAAATAATTTTTATTCATGACCTTTAAAGGGGTTAAAGTCTACAGTGGCACATGATGACTTCAACTCGTCATTCATTTTCAGGAGGTTAAAATGAAGTGAATAAATGTGTACTGCAGTACAATCCATGTCCATCGGGCTTTATAACAGAATGCCACATCTTTCACCAGATGGAGCGATGAGTCTCAAATGTATTTAAAAAATCACCACGTATATGCATATGACATCACAGAAATGAAAATAGTAGTAGAGGAGAATCACGTCCTAGGATATCACGCCGAAGTCCTGATATCGCCTAAGAAACTGAATTTTACCATCGATCGAAAATGTGCTA
>CM063506.1:43933224-43948224 GCA_032207245.1 Pardosa pseudoannulata
TTGGATTACTTCAAACTTTGAAAATAATCCTTCTTATTATATTGTATAAGCATGTTAAATCCCATGAACTTGTTAGTGTAATATTTTATTTAACTGCCCTACTATTGCTTACATTACTTAGCATTACTTAATTGCTTATACTGCTGAAATAATCTTTCTATAGATGAAGAGCTGGTTAGCAACTGATGAAGACCAACTTATGTTTTTAATTTCAACTCACATTTTATGTTTTTATATTTTATGTTTTTTTACTGCAACTGGATTACATTTTTACAATTGTATGTATATGGTTCATTTTTAAAATTCAAACATTCTTACTATACTGTGTAAGCATGCTAAATCTCATGAACTTGTTAGTGTAATATTTTGTTTAATTGCACTACTATTTTTATTGCTTATTAAAAGTTACTTCCAATAACAAAAGATATTACATATTAAAATTAACACCATTTACAACTATTTTTAACAATTCTGGCCACTTCTGACCATTTTTTAGCACTTTTGACCAGTTTTGGACGGTTGGAAAACAGGAGAGAAATTCCATTAAAATAATTATCCATCTTCGAAGTTGCAAAACAGCGAGCAAATATATAATTTAACCAATTCTGGCCGCTTCTGATCATTTTTGACCAGTTCTGGACAGTTAAAACCACTTTTATCCAGAGTTCTGGTCAAAATCAGTGTTGACCTGTCAAAATTACAACCCTGGCCACCAGTGGAGATACCTAAAACCCACGTAGAAAAAATACGGGGAAAACAGTAGAGAAATTCCATTATAATAATTATCCATCTTCAAAGTTGCAAAACAGCAAGTAAAGATATTTAACCAATTCTGACAGCTTCTGATCATTTTTGACCAGTTTTGGACGGTTAAAACCACTTTTATCCAGAGTTCTGGTCAAAATCAGTGTTGACCTGTCAAAATTACAACCCTGGCCACCAGTGGAGATATCTAAAACCCACGTAGAAAAAATACGGGGAAAACAGTAGAGAAATTCCATTATAATAATTATCCATCTTCGAAGTTGCAAAACAGCGAGCAAAGATATATTTTACCAATTCTGACAGCTTCTGATCATTTTGACCAGTTTTGGACGGTTAAAAACCACTTTTATCCAGTGTCCTGGTCAAAATCAGTTTTGATCGGTCAAAATTACAACCCTGGCCACCAGTGGAGATATCTAAAACCCACGTAGAATAAATACGAGGAAAACAGAGAGAAATTCCATTATAATAATTATCCATCTTCGAAGTTGCAAAACAGCGAGCAAAGATATATTTTACCAATTCTGACAGCTTCTGATCATTTTGACCAGTTTTGGACGGTTAAAAACCACTTTTATCCAGTGTCCTGGTCAAAATCAGTTTTGATCGGTCAAAATACGACCCTGGTCAGCAGTAGAGATATCTAAAACCCACGTAGAATAAATACGAGGAAAACAGAGAAATTCACGTATAATAATTATCCATCTTCGAAGTTGCAAAACAGAGAGCAAAGATATAATTTAACCAATTCTGACCGCTTCTGATCATTTTTGACCAGTTTTTGGGACGGTTAAAAACCACTTTTATCCAGTGTCCTGGTCAAAATCATTTTGATCGGTCAAAATACGACCCTGGTCAGCAGTAGAGATATCTAAAACCCACGTAGAATAAATACGAGGAAAACAGAGAAATTCACGTATAATAATTATCCATCTTCGAAGTTGCAAAACAGAGAGCAAAGATATAATTTAACCAATTCTGACCGCTTCTGATCATTTTTGACCAGTTTTGGACGGTTAAAAACCACTTTTATCCAGTGTCCTGGTCAAAATCAGTTTTGATCGGTCAAAATACGACCCTGGTCAGCAGTAGAGATATCTAAAACCCACGTAGAATAAATACGAGGAAAACAGAGAAATTCACGTATAATAATTATCCATCTTCGAAGTTGCAAAACAGAGAGCAAAGATATAATTTAACCAATTCTGACCGCTTCTGATCATTTTTGACCAGTTTTGGACGGTTAAAACCACTTTTATCCAGTGTCCTGGTCAAAATCAGTTTTGACCGGTCAAAATTATAATCCTTGCCAGTAGTAGAGATATTTAAAACCCACGTAGAATAAATACGAGGAAAACAGAGAAATTCACGTATAATAATTATCCATCTTCGAAGTTGCAAAACAGAGAGCAAAGATATAATTTAACCAATTCTGACCGCTTCTGATCATTTTTGACCAGTTTTGGACGGTTAAAAACCACTTTTATCCAGTGTCCTGGTCAAAATCAGTTTTGATCGGTCAAAATACGACCCTGGTCAGCAGTAGAGATATCTAAAACCCACGTAGAATAAATACGAGGAAAACAGAGAAATTCACGTATAAAAATTATCCATCATCGAAGTTGCAAAACAGCGAGCAAAAATATATTTTACCAATTCTGACCGCTTCTAATCATATTTGACCACTTTTGGACGGTTAAAACCACTTTTATCCAGTGTCCTGGTCAAAATCAGTTTTGATCGGTCAAAATACGACCCTGGTCAGCAGTAGAGATATCTAAAACCCACGTAGAATAAATACGAGGAAAACAGAGAAATTCACGTATAATAATTATCCATCTTCGAAGTTGCAAAACAGAGAGCAAAGATATAATTTAACCAATTCTGACCGCTTCTGATCATTTTTGACCACTTTTGGACGGTTAAAACCACTTTTATCCAGTGTCCTGGTCAAAATCAGTGTTGACCGATCAAAGTTACAATCCTAGCCACCAGTGGAGATATCTAAAAAATCCCATGTAGAAAAAATACGGGGAAGACAGTAGAGAAATTCCATTATAATAATTATCTATTTTCGAAGTTGCAAAGCAACAAGTAATGATATAATTTAACCAATTCTGACAGCTTCTGATCATTTTTGACCAGTTTTGGACGGTTAAAAACCACTTTTATCCAGAGTGTCCTGGTCAAAATCAGTGTTGATCGGTCAAAATACGACCCTGGTCAGCAGTAGAGATATCTAAAACCCACGTAGAATAAATACGAGGAAAACAGAGAAATTCACGTATAATAATTATCCATCTTCGAAGTTGCAAAACAGAGAGCAAAGATATAATTTAACCAATTCTGACCGCTTCTGATCATTTTTGACCAGTTTTGGACGGTTAAAACCACTTTTATCCAGTGTCCTGGTCAAAATCAGTTTTGACCGGTCAAAATTATAATCCTTGCCAGTAGTAGAGATATTTAAAACCCACGTAGAATAAATACGAGGAAAACAGAGAAATTCACGTATAATAATTATCCATCTTCGAAGTTGCAAAACAGAGAGCAAAGATATAATTTAACCAATTCTGACCGCTTCTGATCATTTTTGACCAGTTTTGGACGGTTAAAAACCACTTTTATCCAGTGTCCTGGTCAAAATCAGTTTTGATCGGTCAAAATACGACCCTGGTCAGCAGTAGAGATATCTAAAACCCACGTAGAATAAATACGAGGAAAACAGAGAAATTCACGTATAATAATTATCCATCTTCGAAGTTGCAAAGCAACAAGCAAAGATATAATTTAACCAATTCTGACCGCTTCTGATCATTTTTGACAAGTTTTGGACGGTTAAAACCACTTTTATCCAGTGTCCTGGTCAAAATCAGTGTTAACCGGTCAAAATTACAACCCTGGCCACCAGTGGAGATATCTAAAACCCACGTAGAATAAATACGCGGAAAAAGTAGAGAAATTCCATTATAATAATTATCCTTCTTCGAAGTTGCCAAAACAGCGAGCAAAGAAATATTTAAAAGACAAACAAACCACGGAATTTAACACGGAAGTACATTGCAGATTTGTACCAACAAATAATTCAATATCAAAAACACTTAATAAATTATCCTTAATTTGTACATTGTATATAAAATGGATAAAAAGATTGTTAATGTTTAACAAATTAAAAAAGCCTTTTTACACTGCGAAAATTCTTAACGAGACAGAGATAAATAATTACATTCAATAAACTACTTTAATGAAAGACAAAGTAATAGTTAGTTAAAGAGGGAAACATTTCGTGCCCTGAATTCGAAACGTCAAAATCAAACTGTTATCTGCAATTTAAATTCGTTATAATTTCCATCAATGTCACAATGACTTTTGTTCTTAATAAATTTCGAGATAAGGGGGGAAATTACGCTACATTCAATATCCTGTCTTTAATTTGGCTGGAATCGCATCTTATCTCTGATTTAACAGCTTAACTCTAATGAAGCATTGTGTGCCTTGCAACAATGACCCTGCTCTATTCACGATTTAGGGAAGGAGAAATAAAAATATAAAACAGTTTTTTTGAGCAGTGAGATTTTGTTCTCCGTAAAAGGAAACACAGCGATAACGATCTTCATTGATCGATTTATGAATCGATTTTATCGGCGGGGAGGGGAGGCCGTTTTCTTATTTATAAACAGCGATATAAAACTCGCTTACCGGGCAATAAGGAGCAATAAATCCATAAAAATGAAACCATGTCTACGGATATGCTTGGATGAGCATGATAATAATTGGCATCTATCACAACAAAGAATGTGTATCCCGGAAATCAGGAGAAGATAAGTGTATTTCTGTGCTTTATTTGTAGGTATTGAGATCGTCCTTATCTTGATTTACGCTGCTGATAGGTGGAGGCAGGAATGTTTGTGTTTGGTTCCGGAGTTTTAGTTTTGGATAGTAATACATCAAGACAGCACAATAAACAAGATAAACTGAAAGCTCCCAGTTACGAAATCAACGTAATGTATTTTTCTTTAATTTGGTTTGGATTGTAAGCGGAAGAAAAGAAAACCTTATAGCTGACAGTACCTCCGTTTGTAACACGTATTATTAAAACTATAAGTAAACTAATCTTGTTGACACCTTTAATCTTAAAATAAATGCGGCTTTATAAAAACATTTAGTAAGAGAAAATGTAAAGAATCCCTACTTGAATATTATGATTGAATTAGAGTCTTTATCATACATAAACCTATCAGTGTTGAAAAAGAAACAGCTTCAGTTTACAATTCCTTTTCAAATGAAGAATACACAGATTTCTCATGTGATAGCGAAATATATATATATATATATATATATATATATATATATATATAAACACACACAGATACACACATATACATATATTTATACACATATATACATATACATACACATACATACATATATATATATACATATATATATACACATACACACACACACACATATATATATACACATATATATACATATATATATATACATATACATATATATGTATACATATACATATATATATATATACACACACGCACATATATACATATATATACACACATATACACAGATATATATATATATATATATATATATATATATATATATAAATATATATGTATATACAACATATATACATACATACATATACATATATATATAAATATATATATATGTATATACAACATATATACATACATACATATACATATATATATATGTATATACAAAATATATATACAACATATATACATATATATATACACACAACATATATACATATATATATATACAGCATATATACATACATATACATATATATATATATATATATATATATATATATATATATATATATATATATATATATATATACAACATTATACATTAAAGGTTAGCATAAAGTCACAAAGCTCTTATTCTTCTTACAAGCAAAGTTGTAAAAAAATTTTCTCCTACTTTTAGAGAAAAGAAATTAGAATACATGTAATAAAAATCTGTAACACATAAAAGAACAACATTTAGAGTTTTTCAAGAACATTTTAAAATAAAGTAGATTAGAAAAGCACTAAATGTTTCTTTTCAAAAAAGATGCCTTTGGGTAAAGGGTGTTTCTATACCGGCAAACATGGTATCCATAACCAAAACCCTTCTCCCTTGTCACAATACATGTTAAGTTTTTATTGCCTTTTCTTCCCACTTTTGAAATCAGCTTAGTCATAAAAATTTATATGAGGAGGAATAATTCAGATGGTTTTATTCAGACTGTTTACAGATAGATGCTTTAAACATACACAAAAGAACAATCACACATGATAATATTATTATTAAATTTCTATTAATAAAAACTCGAGACAAGCAAAATCCTTTGTATATCAGCAATCCCGAAAAAGATTTGATTTGGTTTGGAGCGCTACGGTCTACTTTTTTGCTACACGAGGGATGCTGAGACCAAGACCTACTGATTACGAATGGATTACAGATTGAATTACCATTGAATTGAACTGAATTAATTTAACTATTTTATTTAATTTATTTTTAATTTTTTAAATTTAATTTTATTGGATTGAATTACCGATTACGAATGGATACAAATATCCCTGTCTGTCGACGCGGACCAATAACACAAACAAAAAACGAAGACTATAACATTTGTCTTTAAACTTATTTTAATCATAATGCCAGCAGCAACGTGCGGCCATCGCTCACAAAAAGTTCTCCTTCATAAAGTAAACTACAAAAAGTGTTGCCACAAAAATGCAACTAAATTGCACTACAAAAATAAAACATAGCACACGGAGCATAAAACATAACAGTACAAAATGTAACACATTGAGTTCGAGGATAAACAACAAAACAAAATATAAAACATTAATAAATGATTCAAACACTGTCAGCAACGGGATTCAAACCCGCAGGTCAAGAATGTAAATTTTATTATTTGTTGGCAATTTTTAGTAAACTAGCATATAGCCCGTCATATGACGGGATCGGTGAAATTTTTAATTTTCCAGAATTGTAAAGTACCCTATGATCACGTAAAAAAATGGTTTCTTTTTAGGCTCAGAATTATCTTGCAACAAAAAATAATAGATAATTAAATTTAAAATTATACATTTGTACCTAATTATTATTTGAGCCAAATATAAAAAAAAATTATTTCCGTAATATCTAAGTTAATTTAAAAATATTTTCGTAGTTCACACATTGTGTGCGGGTACATTTTGCAGCGGAATTGTACCGGGAGCGGGGGTTTTGGGCGTGAATTTAGTTATTCAGTTAAATCTCAATAGATCGAAAATTATTTAATTTTTTAACCAACTTTTCGTATTTTATATTGAAATATATAAACAAATATATAAATAACAACCATAAGGTTTTTGTAAATAAAAAATATATTTTTTAGTGGATAAATTTATAATAGTATCGTAAATATGGAAAATCAAGTAGAAATAGTAGTATATTGTTTTAATTTTTTCGAATTATGTTATATATAAACATTTTTACATTATAAAAAATGAAAAGAGCAATCAAAATCTAATAATGTAAAAACTAGTTTCTATTTGTCTAAATTTTTCCAGAATCTTTGTAGTAGACAAGAACATTCGGCTTCGTTTTCCTGTATATACCGTTATTTTTCTACCCACAAACCATGTTGTTACACTAACCCGTACTAGTACGTGTCCCGCGCTCAAGTATCAATCGTCAGAAAACGTACTAGTATGTGTCCCGCATACAATGTGTTAACTGGTCCAAACGAAAGCAATAACAAACCATGTTGTTATACTATCCCGTACTAGTACGTGACCCGCGCTCAAGTATCAATCGTCAGAAAACGTACTAGTATGTGTCCCGCATACAATGTGTTAACTGGTCCAAACGAAAGTAACAACAAACCATGTTGTTACACTAACCCGTACTAGTACGTGACCCGCGCTCAAGAATCAATCGTCAGAAAACGTACTAGTACGTGTCCCACATACAATGTGTTAACTGGTTCAAACGAAAGCAACAATTAATGATATAACCTAACTGACACTTCACCTACTATCAGAAGGTAAATTACAGTAGAAGATGCAATTCTTGTATAATTAATTTTTCGCTCCGAGAGACTGGAAAGGCAGCATAAAAAGCATTTCTCCAAAATTACGAAAAATTCTTTACTGTTAAAAGGAAAATCAATGAAAAGGAAAAGAAAAATAAATAAATAAATAAAATTAGATGGTGGAGGCTCACGTAAAAGCGCTCACATTCCTCATATTTTCAATTTAAATTCTTATTTCAAGAGCATATAACAATGCCTCTCTTAAAAATGTATATTTATAAATATATATAAACAAAGAAAAAAAATGGCACGAACTGAAAAGCGTATAGGTATGTCATAAATATGAGGGAAGATAGAATAAATAATAAAAAAAACACGAATACATTTCGGCATACTTTTTGTTATTAAAAATAGACTTAAATCGATAGCAGGGCTATAAATTTTTAGTCAGAAGAAATCCCAAACTTCGGTAATAATATTTCTGCAGAGTCAAAAAGATGTATTTCCATAAATGGAATTCGGGTTATAAATTGAAAAAGGAACAAGAATCGATATTCAGTTTCTAACTCAAATAGAATTCTTATTCAGTTCTCCATCTTTTTTCCCCCTCCTTTTTTTCCCTATCCCGAATGTGTCCCCAGTTGAGGGATATTGACGTTATTTTTCCAGACTCCTGTTACTTATTTACAAACTAAATTATATGTTTTTGAAGTCCTCCTTATATGAAAATATGGAGCCTACCTTTTCCTAAGATGCAAAAAGAGTTTTTTTTTTTCTTCCCTCTCTCTCTCTCTTTTCTTATTCTATAAAGTTCCAGCGTTCATTTTTTTCCAAATAAAAGAACGCAACTTTAGCTTTGATCATGCCAGTGTAAATAAAACCCAGAGTTGCATCCGGCCTAATGTTCTAAACACACTTAGAAAACTCGATTTACAGAATCTCGGAACTCCTTAGTATATATATAAAAAAAAGGGAAAAAATATTCATTTCGTGAAGCTTTCAGATAACTAACTTTTATGATATAAAAGTACCCATGGTATCTAAAGTATGGATTTGAATTACGAAAACTTTTAGTAATATAAAGTAGGGTTCGTATGCATACCAAATTAAACCAAATTTATTTAAAAAGTGCTATATTTTAACGTATAATGCTCCACTTAGAGTGTGGTACTACTCAAAATACACGGTTCCTGTTAAACATGATCGAAAATATAAAGAAGGATATCTGCTTAAATGGAATCAAACCCGTATAACTCAGTCACAAAAATGATAGTATTAACAATATTACAAGATTGTCACGGGTAAATTTCTTAGAACAGTAAGAAGATTTGGTTTAGTTTGGAGCGCTACGGTCTACCCTTTTGCTACATGAGGGTTAACCACGTAACTACCGAGGGCATATATATATATATATATATATATATATATATATATATATATATATATATATATATATATATATATATATATATATATATATATATATACTTCTTTCGCAGTCAATACTTTAATGTTTTGACCATATATATATATATATATATATATATATATATATATATATATATATATATGTCAGGATTAAAATTGTAGATTAATTTTAAAAGATTTTAATTAGGGATTCATTACTGGGAGTGACGCGGCGTGATGAGTTAGCCACATAAATACGGCTCACGAGCAGTGATCTAGAGCATAGGGCAGTGTGCATATTCCGCAGACAGAGCTGTGGCTACCCGTGGCAGCTAAGCTTGCCTTTGTTAAAAGTTAGGCGCCAATGTGCGACACCAATGAAGATCATCGATGAGTAGTGTGCTCTGAGATTTGAATAAAGCTATGAAAATGTACTCAGGACCCTAGTGTCGTTTAGTGGAACGTGTCATATATATATATATATATATATATATATATATATAATATATATATATATATATATATATATATATATGTGTGTGTGTGTGTTCCTGCAATACGTTTCTTAGTACTTTTCGGATTGTTATTAATTACATTCACTTATACAACATTTAACATATTCAAGGTATACACATACGCAGTAGGGGACAGTTAATATATCCAAGCACAAAGCGATTATATATATATATATATATATATATATATATATATATATATATATATATATATATGTGTGTGTGTGTGTGTGTGTGTGTGTGTTCCTGCAATACGTTTCTTAGTACTTTTCGGATTGTTATTAATTACATTCACTTATACAACATTTAACATATTCAAGGTATACACATACGCAGTAGGGGACAGTTAATATATCCAAGCACAAAGCGATTATATATATATATATATATATCATGGACAAGTGGTTAAGGCATGGAAGACACATTTCATTTCATATATAAAAACTCCTTTATTGTAATCCTTTTGTCCACGGCTATGCCATTTTGATATCCTTTGTTCTCACAATTTGGCTCGACAAACGTGGAGGATGTTATCAGCCCGAGTTCCCGCTCAGAACTGCCTCTTTTAGCGTTGCTACCTAAGCAAAATTCCTATGTCTACTTCCGAGTCGGCTTCTTCATTCTGTATAGTTCCGCTCGTGGGTGTGTCTCTCTCCTCTTACCTTATTGTTAATGAGTTCTAAATATTTTTAATTATAACTCACTCAATTCTTAATCCCCATTTTTAAATCTGACACACACACACACACACACATATATATATGAATGTATATGTATATATATGTAAATGTATATATATGTATGTGTGTATACATACATACATATATATATATGTGTGTATACAGATATGCGTATATATATATGTGTGTGTGTATATATATGTATACATATGTATGTATGTATGTATATATATATGTATATATATGTGTGTATGTGTATATATATGTATGTATATATATATATATATATATATATATATATATATATATATATATATATATATATATATATGTGTGTGTGTGTGTGTGTGTGTGTATATATATATGCGTTCAGCGCAGTTGAAGAGAGCTACAAACTTTGGAAACTGAATATTATTCCGTAGTTTTGAAATTTTAGAAACAATAAAAATTATTATTAAAACTATTTCTGAATTTCAATTTTATTTCAACCGCGTGAAGCCGACACGCTTCAAATTCGACGACTCTTCTTCCATTCTATAACAATGCAAGAAATGTATGCAACATAAAAGCGAAAGCTCAACAATTCCTCTGAAATATAATCACTAGAATCACTCAACTCAAAAGTTACATGCATCATTCCAAGAAACCCTACCATTAAAGACAAAATTCTGACTCCATAAAGATCCCATTATATTAAATTTCATACGAGTGAAACCATAACAATCTAATAGTAAGAAAACAGTCATTCGAAATCGAATGAACTTCCATCAACTCTCCCTCTCTCTCTCCTTAATGTCCGCTCAAGGATATTACGTTCATTTATTACTATTCATTTTCCCACAGCTCTTGAGGGGTCAGAGTTGAGGCTTTTTCAATGAAAACACGTGGCTGACCTTGAAAGGCATGAGAAATCGCGGCAAATTCGAGGCTTACAACCGTCCTATTTTAGATGTTCGAATGTCCACGCAAAAATCAAATCAACGATAACTAGATACATGTTTCGGTTCAAAAGATAATCAGTAACATTTTTTGGGGTGAAAAATAATTATTAGTTTTGGGATGTTAAATAAATTCAGGTATAAGTAGTCAGAGGGCTTCATAAAGGTGAGAGAAGTTAAATAATAATAATAATCTTTCTTGCATAAAGACCGTCCTATTTTAGATGTTCGAATGTCCAAGCAAAAATCAATTCAACGATTACCAGATACAAGTTTCGGTTCAAAAGATAATTAGTAACTAACATTTTTTGGGGAAAAAATAATTATTAGTTTTGGGATGTTAAATAAATTCAGGTATAAGTAGTCAGAGGGCTTCATAAAGGTGAGAGAAGTTAAATAATAATAATAATCTTTCTTGTATAAAGACCGTCCTATTTTAGATGTTCGAATGTCCAAGCAAAAATCAATTCAACGATTACCAGATACAAGTTTCGGTTCAAAAGATAATTAGTAAGTAACATTTTTTTGGGGAAAAATAATTATTAGTTTTGGGATGTTAAATAAATTCAGGTATAAGTGGTCAAAGGGCTTCATAAAGGTGAGAGAAGTTAAATAATAATAATAATCTTTTTTGCATAAAGACCGTCTTATTTTAGATGTTCGAATGTCCAAGCAAAAATCAAATCAACGATTACCAGATACAAGTTTCGGTTCAAAAGATAATTAGTAACAAACATTTTTTTCGGAAAAAAATAATTATTAGTTTTGGGATGTTAAATAAATTCAGGTATAAATGGTAAGAGGACTTCAAGAAAATAAGAGAAGTTAAATAATAGTAATCTTTCTTGCATAAACAAAGACTTATTATGTTGAAACTAATTTAAGTCAATGGTTCTCAAACTTTTTCGAGTTACGGTGCCTTTTCTGAATTGATATTTTCTCACGGGGCCTTAAGTATAACTTATTATAAGATATGAAAATAAATAAAAGTGGACTATTTATTAATTTTTTTTAAAGCCGTGGTCTACTATTTTGCTAAACAAGGGCTATTGAGACTGGGATCTACTGCTTAAAGCCGATTCCCAACGGCTAAGAAAGTACATGCCAGCAGTGGGATTCAAACCCACGAACTACGGTACTGGTTGGTTTGGAGCTCAACGGTCTACTTTTTTGAAACACGAGAGTTAATGGTTTGGTTTGGAGCGCTACGGTCTACTGTTTTGCACACGAGGGCTAATGAGACCGGGACCTACTGCTTAAAGCCGATTCCGAACGGCTACGAACATCCATGCCATAGTGGGATTCGAACCCACGAACTCTGGTACCGACGATCAGCGCCCTAACCAATCGGCCAGTGTTCGGCCCGAGAGTTAATGAGGCCAGGACCTACTATTTTATAGCCGATTTCAAACGGCTACGAACATCCAGGTCACAGTGGAATTCGAACCCACGAACTCCGGTTCCTGATGTCAGAACTCCAGTACTGAAGAACAGAGCGCGCTAACGGGTTTTAGTGAACAAATTTCTGTATTTATTTGATGCCTAAAAAGAATGTCTACAATTGTTCATATTGAAAATGTTTTCAGGGAGTGACATACGAAAAATTGTATCAATCATCTAAGACAAGGGATTTTTAGCTAGCGTCCCTTTTCATAAAAAAAAAGTGGAAGGAGTAATTAGTTATAAAAAGTGTGACTAGAACTAATTATATATATATATATATATATATATATATATATATATATATATATATATATATATATATATATATATAAGATTGGCCATCATACCTGTAAATTGAAACTATTTAAGATGATTAGATTACAGAGAAAGAACGCGGAGTAAAAATACTGACCCTCCCTTCTCCATGACCGGGAGAAAAAAGATTTTATTCTGTCTAATTCTAAGAAAATTTCTAAAAATCTTCATAAATATTTGGCTTTTTCTAAATTTAAGGGATTTTTTATCAATAGAGAATTGGATATTTGAAATTAAAAAAAAAGAAGAAAAGCCTGTGCGAGTATATCTTTTCTATATCAGGACATAATGTTTAACGTGGGAAAAAAAGGTTGGTTTTATGGAGATTGAAAGAAAAAAAATTTTTTTGAGAAATGTATTTGAAAGTATTCAACAGTGCACTGAGACTACGATTTCTATTGTTGCCAAATGTACGAATGTGTACATAAAAATAAAGTAGTCTTGGAGAAGACTAAATTTAATAATAATGATGTCTTAGGAAGCATTCTATAATGCATTGAAAAGCGGGATTTAAGTTGTTGCCAAATGCATAATTATGCACATAAAAATAAAGTAGACTTGCAGAAGGCTAAATATAAAGAAAAATATACAAATTTATCCTTACAATTGTTTGAATTAATGTTTATATTTTGTTTCATTTTTTGCTATGCTTGTTTTAATTAATACATAATGTTAAAATTTGTTGATTTTATTTACTTAAGTAAAACAAATAAAAAATTAAACAGAAGCTACATAATAGCCCAAACAAGCCAAAATCTTGGGGAGAGGTAAAAATTAAGTGGTCTAATATTGTTCGTTTTTTCTTCCGGGAAGAAAGGCGAACTTAAATAAAAACAAAACAAAAAAAATCTAATTTTTAAACAAGCAGTTAAAAAATTAAAGACTAAAAAAATCACAAAAACTGTTAAATGCTCTTTATGCATTTAATAGATTTTAAGACAGGTAAAAACTATGTCTAATATTGTTGATTTTTTCGCTCGGGCAGGTGGGTGAACTTTAAATAAACACAAAACGAAAGCATATTTCTAATCAAACAGTTAAAAAATTTAAAGCTGATGAAAAGAACACAAATAAATAAATGAACTTTTTCCATTTTCGTTACAGTTCGTTTGCAAGCAAATTTGAAGGAAATAAAGTTAAAAAAATAGACCAACATATCTTTGATAAACAAACTCATTGTAATCCCTATAATAATTATCGCATAAAAAATTGAGAGAATGGACAATTTTGTAACACTTATAATCTCATGTATTAGGTATAATTCCGATCTAGGTTACAATAATCATGTTTTTTAAATAAGAGACGCCATTAAAAATTATCTTGCACAAACAGCAAAAAATTATTCATGACCAGAGTAATAAAATCCTATCCCTAGTCATTAGTATGTCTTTCAAGTGAGCACTGGTCATTCTTACAACAAGCATTAAGTGTTATAAAATAATCATTAAAAATCATGGAAGCGTACGACTTAAGTGTTGTATTATGCTGGCAATGAAGGTGATGTCACACTTCACAGGATTTCAGAGTCACTCAACTGGCAACGTGTTATGACCTCGTTACTAAATTTTCCCTTTCACAGGATTTTCCTCCAGGAAAAAGGAAAAAAAAATCTCCCATGACTGGACTTGAGTTAACGAGAGTAGATTTTAAACAGTTCCTTGGCATGTAGGGAAGTACAAAGTAAACATAGCACTTCTTCAGTTTTTTGACAGCATTAATTATCTGAATTCAACATCCATTGTATAAGTGATCACCAAATCGTAGATCGCGAGCTTTCAGTATTTCGCAGGAAATTTTTCAGTAGATTACACCATCACCCTAGTCTTTTTTTTTAATTAATTTTTATTTAATTGATTACAACCATAAAGGAG
>CM063506.1:43953224-43970724 GCA_032207245.1 Pardosa pseudoannulata
ATTTTATGCTCTAGTGTAGACTTTGACGAGTTTATCTCGTCAATCGTCAAGAGCTATTTTCGGAGGACGATATATTATTAGGTTACTCAGTTACTTCACCCGTACGTCTATTCTGGTTTGTTTACAGTGTTCAAGATTTTCAGCTTATCAACAATACCAAATTTATATTAAGTAAACTTTGCAACTAAAAAGGTATATGCTAAATTTAAAAAATGTAAACGATATCGTATGAAATATGCATAGAAAATGTAGAAAGTAAAATACATAATATAATGTAAAATAATAAGAATAAAGTAAATACAGTAGAACGTTGATTATCCGAAACTCTCCGTTAACCAAAGTCGGTTTCTTCTTAATTTTTTTTTTTTCACTTTCTACTATCATCCCAACTTTTCTCTTCACAAACATGCATTTTTAAAGTTTTCTTTTTTTTCCCCACATTCATTTTGTATTCAAGCCATTTTTTTTTCAAACTACGAGTGCAGATAAATATTTTGGAATTTCCTTTGGAACACAATTCTCGGTATGAGTGTACTCTACCCCCCTTTCAAACATCTCCGTTCTAAACAAAAACACATCCCACTTCGAAATTTGGAAGGTCATACTGCCGATTCCGAGAACAATCGAATGTTACTGCCTCAATGACGATACTACATATTAAACTAGGCCGAACGATGGCCGATTGGTTAGGGTGCTGTCCTTCGGTACCGGAGTTCATGAGTTCGAATCCCGCAGTGGGATGGATGTTCGTAGTCGTTCGGAATCTGCTTTAAGCTGTAGGTCCCAGTCTCATTAGCCCTCGTGTTGCAAAAAGTAGACCGTAGCACTCCAAACCAAACATATTAAACGAGATGATTATTGATGAATTTTTGATTATCCGTGAAATATGGTTATAATGTAAAAGCTAATGCTTATGTGGACGCTTATAATGTAATATAATAAAAGTGAAAAATGGGGTAATGTATTAAATTTGAGACTGCATATAACAAATAAATAAATAGAAATTTTAAAAATCTAATTACGTAAAACGTTTGTAATGATGTAGAAAAAGTAGTATAACAATTAAAGAAAATGTAAAAAAATTAATAAATATTGAAATATATGCTTGAAAAATGTAACAATAGTAAAAACTATTTAAGTTGATTTGAAACAATCTATTGATGTAAGAAATCTTGAATACGAAGACTTGGTTAAAAAAAGAAATAATTTTCGATCTATTGAGATACAACTGAATAACTAAATTGACGCGCAAAACGCCCATTCCGGTACAATTCCGCTGCGAAATGTACCAGCACACTGTGTTAAGCATCGTTGGATGCTATTAAAAAAATTGGGGGGGGGGGGAATCTATATGATAAAATATTTGTTTAGTATCACCAGCAAACACAGCAAAGTTTGTTACCGTCGTTGCACAGCCGAATATGTAAACTTATGTGCAAGGCTCAAAAATCTTAAAATATTCACCCTAGTGACGAAATTATAAACAATAGCAGATACTCGAAAATTTCGTAGATTGTTTAAAGAATTGCGATCTACCATCAATTATAAGGAAAGCTCGTTCCGAGCCTACATCAAAATTCTACATTTTTTTAAGCTGTCACTAAAAAAAAGGGACGCTAGGAATTAGATAATATTGCAAACTAGCATCAATAAAATTAATTTACTCTATGAGGCAGGTAAAAAAAATAGTTTATTTTTTTGGCCGACAATTATCTTGCAACAAAAAATAATCGATGATTAAATTTAAAATTATGACAAATGTACCTAATCTATTATTTAAGATAAATATAAGATAGAATTATTTACGTCATATCTGAGTTCAGTGATAAAACGTATGAAAAACATGCAGACGATATTTAAATAATTTAAAATAAGAAATGATTAAATGAGAGGGTTAAAGGAATGACGTCATATAGCTAGAAAATATGTTATTTTTTTAAATCTATTATGTGATAAATTGATAAATTTAATTGCCTGCACTTAACGGGGAAAATAGGATTTGAAATAATGGCATTAAACGCTCGAAAAGAGGGTAAGGGGTGTATTTCGAACGTTTTAAAGACGACAGTATTTTTCGCTGTGATTTGAAGCATATTTATACAAATTTATTTTAGAATCGGATCGATAGTTTATGAGAAGATAAACTTTACTCACTTTTAATTTTGCTAACCCTAACACATCAAGAATCCAATATGGATGTCTTTATCCATTCCAGATCTAACCTCTTCATAAATTCGAGGAGATACGGACAGATAACTTAGGCTATTATTATATAGGGGATAAAGGAATTAACAAAATAAATATGAGAACCATACTAAAATACGAAGAGCCGAGCCCACCGTTTTTATAAGCTCCTAACTTGTTTTACAAACATTTCACCAAAATCACCTGTAGCATGTCGCCCACAAAAAACCATATTATAAAAAATAAAACCCACGATAGCCGATACTCTTACTCTAAATCTACGAAAACACCCTCTTACTTTCCGCGACGTATTAAACCCCCAAAAGTTTTTTTTTCTTTTACAGATATTTATTTAACTGTAAAGAAAAGAAACAAGGGTGAAAAAACAAAATAAAACTCTACTACAGCAGGGATCCAAATCTTCTGGCAGAAACGAATTATATTCACTGCTTTGCCCCATTGTAAAAAGCCTTTTCAAATGAAAGACGTCCACATGTCAAAACCATTCATTTTGGAAATTGAGAATAAAGAAGAAGTATTACTACGGATCTTCTGTATATCCCTTTTTATCGACTTTCTATTATAAAATGTCTTTTCAAAGAACATTGATTGCAGATCGTCTGATTGGCCAAAAAGAAAAAAAAAATTATTTTATTTTATTTTATTTTTTTTATTCTTATCGTGCCCTCCCTCTCCCATCCTGTGATGGATTGTTCGAATTTCTACGGCTGTAAAGAACGTTAATCTTTAATTTGATGGAAATCCATTTTTATTTTGTTAAAGATGAAATAGGGTAGGTGTCTGAGATTTTTGAAGCCATTATGGTTCTTTTTTTTTTCTCTTTTTATCTACGGCAAAGACAGGAAAATGACGAAAAAATAGTGATAACTGACGTAGGAGAGCATCTGATTTTAAGCAATATTTCATGCTGTGTTATTGCAGCTTACAGATGAGTGACGTGGAATACAGCCATTATGCTTTAAAGCGTAAATAAGTGACATATTAACAATTTTCTTCAAACTGATTACTCTCATAAACAGACATGCTTTACTTTACACTTTAAACTGTACACTTAAAGGGAAAATATTGATAAACTTAACACCAAATCGTATCACCAAATATTTTTTTAATACACAAAAACGAATTTAAAATAGAATGTTCAATTAATATAAAGCTATTTCTATCGAAAATTGAAATTCGAAATTAGTGTCTGGCGATAAAATTACGATTCGATTTATCCTCATTAATAGACATACTTAATTTTGCATATTAAATTGAACATTTAAAGGGCAAATAGTAATTCAACATTATTTGGCGATAAAATTATGGTTTGAATTATTCTCATAATAGACATACTTAATTTTGAATTGTACATTTAACAGGAAAATATTAATAAACTTACCACGTGTATTCTTACCACCGACTATTTTAATACGCAAAAACGAATTTAAAATAGAATACTCAATTCATTTACAGCCATTTATACCAAAAATTGAAATTCAACATTATCTGGTGAAAAAATTGCGGTTTAAATTATTCTCAGACGTAATTAATTTTGAATTTTAATTGTACATTTAACGGGAAAATATTAATAAACTTAATATGTGTATTCTTTCTACCGATTATTTTAATACGGAAAAACGAATTTAAAATAGAATACTCAATTCATTTACAGACATTTCTACCAAAAATTGAAATTCAACATTTGGTGATAAAATTACGGCTTGAATTATTCTCATAATAGACATACTTAATATTGAATTGTACATTTAACAGGAAAATATTAATAAACTTAACACATGTATTCCTACCACCGACTATTTCAATACTCAAAACAGAATTTAAAATAGAATACTCAATTCATTTTCAGCTATTTCTACTGAAAATTGAAATTCAACATTATTTTTTGATAAAATTACGGTTTGAATTACTCTCATAATAGATATACTTAATTTTGAATTGTACATTTAACAGGAAAATATTAATAAATTTAACGTGTATTCTTACCACTGACTATTATAACACACAAAAACGAATTTAAAATAGAATACTCAATTAATTTACAGCCATTTATACCGAAAATTGAAATTCAACCTTATTTGGAGATAAAATTACGGTTTGAATTATTCTCATTTTAGACATACTTAATTTTGAATTGTACATTTAACAGGAAAATACTAATATACTTAACACACATGTATTCTTACTACCGAGTATTTTAATACGCAAATACGAATTTAAAATAGAATACTCAATTCATTTACAGCCATTTATACCGAAAATTAAAATTCAACCTTATTTGGAGATAAAATTACGGTTCGAATTATTCTCATAAGACATACTTATTATTGAATTGTACATTTAACAGGAAAATATTAATAAACTTAATATCTGTATTTTTTTACTACCGACAAATTTAATACACATAAAGGGATTTAAAATAGAATACTCAATTCATTTACAGTCATTTCTATCAAAATTGAAATTTGACATTGTTACGGTTCAATTACGATTTGATTTATGACCTGGAGAAAACAGGTCGATATAAATAATTAATGAACAATTTATATTCTTTGAATTTAATATCTTCGATTCAATAATGTAATCCAGTCTTAACAGCAATATTGTTAAAGCCAAACAAGTAACACTATTCAAATTTTGAAGATCGTAGGAAAATCCATAGAGAAATTTCTCAGCAACATTTCAAGAAGTTAACTAACAGCTAATCTTTCAGTTACTTAAAAATTTTATAATCTAAGGAAACAAATCGGTTTTATAATTCTGTTGTTGAGAAAAACTTTAAAAACCCCGTGTTTCGAAATAACTTTACAGAACAACTAAACTTGAAAAAATCTGTATGCCTTGACAATTTATGAACACTTTTTTTCAGTAATTATACAGAATTGGGTAAGTACAATACAAAAGAACAAAATTTTAACACAATACAATTTTTATTGTGTTGAAATAACGTTTGCAATTTTATAAGCCAAGATATGGTGTATACTTGTATATCTATAAGGAAAATATATTGACGTATTAATGACAATATATAGGGAAGGTATCTGCTCATTGTCTAATAAGTTTACTACACCTGAGAATAACGAATCGGGATATAAATTCAAAATCAATTGGACCCCAGAGAGAAAGCTTACATTAAATGGAAAAGAAAGCTAAAACTATATATTTAATACGATAAATTATTCTCATGAGATTAATTACTTTTAAATCTTAGTACTGATGATGAAGAAATGATAAAAATAACCAATATTAGGAACAGAATTGAATTTTCTTAATAAGGAATACTTGAACAGTGTAAAAATATTCCCTATTTTAATAAACTCAAAGAACTATAGTAAAAATGTCGACAGAAATAAAATAAGACAATAAGCTGCTTGTTATATCAAGGAATCTAGAATCAACACTAAAAAGAATTGTGCATTTCTTTGTCTGTGTATTTGATCCAATTATAAAAATCTTCTATCGCACTGGGAATAATCAGCAACTCAAATAGTTCTCACAAGTTAAGAGTCTCTACTAAATTATCTATTTGACATCTGTGTTTAAAATACGACCAATTAACCGTACCCATGTTGTTGTTGTTTTAGAAAAAGAAATATTAAAGTACTCCATACTGTATTGAAGACTTTAAATACTTCCTTAAAAAAAAAATAAATAAATAAAAAAAAAATAAATAAAAAAATAAAATAAAAATAAAAATAAAAAAAAAAATAAATAAAAAAATGGTTACAGTTAATAAGCTGTATTTTATACACAGATGACAAATGTGACATAATGTGAAAAATGTATTTAGGTGCACAAACAAGGCAGACAGTAATTATAGTAAACCGCATAATTTTCGTATTTGCTCTGTATTTCTGCAATGAAAATATGTAAGCAATATAGCATAATAAATAATCAGGTAGAAATAAAGTATATTAACTTCTAACTAGAAAAACTTGCATATCAATTTTTGACTATCTAAAACTTAACAAACTGTAACTATAACTTATAGCTTATGAACGTGAATCCAAGCGTCTATTAACATTAGGTTCACCGATTTAACATAAGAGAGAGTTCAATGGTTTAATGAATTACTAATATGCTCTGAATACATGACATAAGCTCAAAACAGAGTTATAGATCATTTTCAATACGATGCAAGTCTTGTCGAAATGCTGCCCCATATCAATTTTTGACTATCCAAAACTTACTAAATTGTAACTATAACTTATAGCTTATGAACATTGAATCCAAGTGTTTATTAACATTAGGTTCACTGATTTAACATAAGAGAGAGTTCAATGGTTTAATGAATTACTAATATGCCTTGAATACGACATAAGCTCAAGACTGAGTTATAGATCATTTCCAATGCGATGCAAGTCTTGTCGAAATGCTGCCCCCATATCAATTTTTGACTATCCAAAACTTAATAAACTATAACTTATAGCTTATGAACGTTGAATCCAAGCGTCTATTAACATTAGGTTCACCGATAAGAGAGAGTTCAATGCTTTAATGAATTACTAATATGTCTTGAACACATGACATATGTTCAAAACCGAGTTAAAGATTATTTTCAATATGATGCAAGTCTTGTCGAAATGCTGCCCCCATATCAATTTTTGACTATCCAAAACTTAATAAAGTGTAACTATAATTTATAGCTTATGGACGTTGAATCCAAGCGTTTATTAACATTAGGTTCACCGATTTAACAGAAGAGATGGTTCAATGCTTTAATGAATTACTAATATGCCTTGAATATATGACATAAGCTCAAGACCGAGTTATAGATTATTTTCAATATAATACAAGTCTTGTCGAAATGCTGCCCCTTAAATAATTTGATTTTGCTACTTATGGGGCCTCATTGTGTAATTGCCTGATGCCGAGTGCCTTTAAATACAGAGGCATAGCACAGCTTGGGCTTGTAAAAGCCTGTAGTATGAATACACATAGAGTATTCGTCGAGGTAGTAAGCCAGTAAAAATCAAAAGGTTTACGATTGATAGGAAAAGCATTTGTGGGAAACAGTGGGCACCCAGTGATCGCTAGAAAAGTAGGACTGGACGAAGGAAAAATGCAGCTGTCCTGCCCACGAACTGCACGAAGAAAGGCAAGAGTCAATCCATACTACTTACGCTATTTATTAAGCAGTAAAAGCAACCAGTAAGAACTTCATACAAATACGAACAACTTCCAGCTTCAAGACTGAACCTTCTCATCCCAGTGACAGCTATTTCATAAATTGGAAAGACTCAGATCTCGCCCCGGATAATGCCATGCTCTCTCTCAGTCATCCACTCCGCATCAGACGTGATGCTCTAAATTACAAGTTCAAAACAATGGGCTCAGACGCGGTTCGGAATTGCAGAAGCAGCCTCACTTCTGTAAAGGGGTGGGAAGAGTGCTGTGCATTACTCTATATTCTCAGAGCCCAATACAGACGATTATTCATTAATTTTGAGCCAGCAGGAACAAAGGTGCTTCCAATTGAACCCATTCCCTTTCCATAACAGAAAATTCTTAGCAACCGACGTAAAATCCTTTTGTTCGGTGCTACTTGTCAGTAGCAATATTCCATGAAGGAAGAGAATGTATTCATTCCGGCAACCCCCTTCCTCCCCCAACAAAAGAGGGAAGGGGGGGGTAGAGATGACTAATCAGATGGGAGAGAACGAAACATCGATTACTTGTTGAAAAGATGTTAACGGTGTCGTCGGCACTGTGTAATTTGAATAGAGAAGAGGAAAAGGGGGCGCAGAGAGGCTTGTGCGGGGGGAAATTGGTCAATAAAGTGGACTTCCGAAGTGGTATCAAATAACTGTAGGTGGCACGAATGAAAGGCATAAGTAAATGGTAATAGCGGAGCTGTGTAAAAGCCATTTTGTCGAGGCCGAAACACCGCTAGGGATTGACCGCTGAGAGTTCGGTGGGATTTCGTCTTGGCTGAATTTTAATGCGGTGCGGCGACGTTTCTCAAAGAACGCTGCTAATATGCAGATAATGGACGGAGGTGGCAACGTTTTACGGCGAGATCCGACATAATATTGATCACGAGGAAAATATCTCGATGACCGTTTAAGGGTCTCACATAATATGGCTCAATGACCATTAAGGGGTGTAGCACCCTTAAAGTTTCAAATTATTCGTTTAAAAAACTATAAAAGTTTTATTCTAACTGTACAAAAATAAATTTCTAACTAATTAGAAAATAATTTCAAATTTTAAAAACTTGTTTAAATTTTATGCACTGAAGAGCCCAACCTTTGTGATCACCAGTTTTGTTTCTACGTGTTATAAATTACTTTCTCATTAGTAATAAATTTAATTAATAGTAATAAATTATGGTATATGTATAAACTTCATAGTAGCATAGTAATCATAATGTTTTGGCTTTTCAGTGTGTATATGTGTATATGTATGTATAATATATATAGGTATACGTATATAATATATATATATATATATATGTGTGTGTGTGTGTATATATATGTATAATATATATAGGTATACGTATATATAATATATATATATGTGTATATATATGTATAATATATATATGTGCTTTTCAGTGTGTATATATCATTTTATGTATATATGTAATATATATAATATATATATAGTATATATATATATATATATATATATATATATATATATATATATATATATGTGTGTGTGTGTGTGTGTTTGTGTGTGTGCATATATATACATAATATATATATATATATGTATAATGCATATATATGTATGATACATATATAAGTTTGTGTTTATACACATATACACATTATATATATACGATATTTAATATAATAGATAATATATATATAAATATTAAATATATATATATATATTAAATTTAAAATATATACATATTATAAATATGTTATTATGTTTGAGATATAGTGTGTGATGTGTATTGTTTATATATGCACAGCACAGGCAAACAAATATATATAAAATTTATTTATTTATACCTATAGCAACGTATTAAGTTGTGTTTATAACACATAACACATTTATTAATTTTAGTATTTAATTATTAAAACTTATTAGTCCAACACTTTAATATAATAAATATTATACATTTTATAAAAGATGAGGAAAATATTTAAAGAAAAAAAAAAACCACATTATTTTCCATTTTAAATACAGCTTATTATGTATCAAATAAGAGACTCAAGCGCATCTTCAATGTGTATTATGGCAGACAGCACAGGCAAAGGGCAAATATAATATATAAATACTAGTTAGCAGTATCTTAACCTAAAAACTCTAGAAAATTAGCAACAAAAACAACAATTTTTAGGAGAATTGAGAAACAGCAAACACATTTATTCAATTTAATTACTAACCCAAACAATTTATTAATAACTTAAATAAACAATTTTCCAAACATAACCAATCCAGCACATGCTTTTATACCACATTAAAGATGAGAATAAAAAAAAACCATTATTAGATTATTTAATAGTACCATTCTAAATTGTTTCATCGCTAATTGTTAGGCATTTTGCAACATAATTAGAGTAAATTACTTCAATAAATTATGGCATTAATACAAAGCAGAAATATACTAATTCGAGAAAATGTAAAGTAAGCGTGCTATAACTGCTATACTTTAAATATTTTAACTCTAAAAACATATTTTTTATTAAAATTCAAAAACAAATTTTTTGTAAAATTCAAAACACAAGTACAAAACACTTTGTAGTTCGAGTCACAATTATTTGGACTACCATTCAAAACAATTTATTAAGAAAATATAAAATGTCTATTATCATTAACCATTAAGCAATGCATCAACGTGCTTTTATAGCGCTGATTACTATCATGTATTAGACATCGTTTAAAAACTCACCAAGACAGCGCACTAAACTGGAAATTCAGGATTATTTAATGACGTTATGGCCATTCTCCCGGAGTATAAGCTCTTCGGATTCGACCGTAAAAGGTCTCCCGGAAAAGGCATCGGTTTGCAAGGAGGACATAAAACAAAAGAGTAAATTTCATTCACATTCATTTAAATTAAGGCAACTCTAATCCACGAAATGCCAGAGAATATACGTAACAGTAAAGTCGACGAAAATGCTGAAGAGTTGAATGAGTTGCTTTTTTTCTTATAACTGCTTATTACTTTAAATACTTCTTAGAGTCTCAATTTTAAAACAAATATTTCTATTAGTTAAAACTTGGAAAAAAGACTCCGAAGATTGTTAGCTTTCCTTAACAGAGCATATTACTCTTGAAATGGGATACCTAACAAGAAAGAGAAGCTTATGATATGGAATCGGAAATTTAAAAAAAATATTATTTTACCTCTAAGAAATAAATTTACTCACGAGTTAACCTTAAGCAATCTTTTAATATAACGTGGTTTTAAGGGAATGCCAGAAATTGAATATATTTAAAGTGTTTAAAAAACACAAGACAGCGAAAACAAATCAATTAAATGACTATTTAAAAAATTTTGGGAATAGTCCCGTAAAAAGGGGGTTTAAAGGAGGACATAAAACAAAAGAGTAAATTTCATTCACATTCATTTAAATTAAGGCAACTCTAATCCACGAAATCCCAGAAAATAAACGTAACTGTTTAGTCACAGGGAAAAAGCGAAAAGAAAAATGGCATCTACGACGAAAATAAAAGAAGAAAAGTAAAGGTAGCATTGGCTTTAATGCGAGCCATTTGTCTCCCTGCTCTTGCATAATTTATGAGGCTCACCCTCTAGAGCGCAGCAGAATCCACGGAGCTTTTAACCGCTTTATGATATCGGGAGAGGGGGGGGTCGGAAATATTAAAAAAAATATTATTATTACTTCAGAAATAAATTTTATGGCTCGAATCGTTAAGTTCGCATCCTCCAAAGCTAATTGCCGATAATAATAATAATGGATTTCGGTTTTGGAGCCCGATTGTCCAGAAATTGATGAAATATATTTCCAAAGAATGTTTCGGAAAATTAATTTTTGTGCGCGAGAGAGATGAGTATCAAAACAAATGGCGCAGTTAAGTACTTTTATTTATGAAAAACATTTTGGGAATTAATTGTCCACGCTGGAAATGTTTTAAGGGGGTTTTATTGAAAGAGGTTTTCGTAATTAACAGAACAGAGAGCTGTGCAGAAATGAAGATTTCGAATTGGCAATATTTCCCGAGTAGAATATTCATTTATCCCAATAGGCGCAGCATTCAAATTATTCATTTAGGAGGAGTTCTTGCTCTAAGTAAAAATCCTTAAACAGAAAAATCCATTATCTCGAGTTAAATACCAGGAAAAGTTGAAATTGCCCCGTGACAAATTTAATAAAATATTCTAGCACAGTTTGTACGGAAAGAAAGCACATTAAGCATTCAGATAAACTTAATCATAATATTTATAATTTAAAGCAGCGCAGTTGGACATAATAACTGTATTTAAAGAGAGAAAATTTACAATTTACTTAAAGTGATTGAAGGGAAACAGGCATTTCTGCTTCGAGATACGGGATTTTAATATTCTGGTGATTTTTAATGATGAGATAATTTAATTGGCGCGACTGGTTCAGGGAGAACTGAAATTTTTATTACATTTCTTTTTACGGTTACATCAAATATATTGATCACGCTTTTAGGTCAATATTTATTTTGACCAATAATATATTTTTAAACTGAAGTACTATAAAAATTTAAAATTATGCATTCCTTAATATGTATTGCGAAATAAAAAACAATTTTTCTTACTATCAAATGAATATATTTTCGCAATTAAATTTAGTTTGCATTTCTAAAAATGCACTGGTCCGTTTCTAAGAGATTATTATGTATGCTGTTGTTCTACACTTTTTCGTTAAGGTTTCTATTACTATTTTAACTGCCAACTACGAGATAACTCGTCGATTGCGTTCTTTTCTAGACACTAACAACGAGTTATCTCGTACAGTGTTTACTTGCCATTTTGAAATTTTTATTACATTTCTTTTTACGGTTACATCAAGTATATTGACCACGTTTTTATTTAGGTCAATATTTATTTTGACCAATAATATGTCTTTAAACTGAAGTACTATAAAAATTTAAAATTTTGTATTCCTTAATATGTACCGCGATTTAAAAAACAATTTTTCTTACTATCAAATGAATATATTTTCGCATTTAAATTTAGTTTGCATTTCTAAAAATACACTGCTCTGTTCTTAAGATATTTTAATGTACGCTGTTGTTGTTCTACACTTCTTCGTTAAGGTTTCTATTACTATTTTAACTGCCAACTACGAGATAACTCGTAGATTGTGTTCTTTTCTAGACGCTAACAACGAGTTATCTCGTACTGTGTTTACTTGCTATTTTTGTGCAGCTACGAATAAACTCGTAGTATATTAGTGCTAATATCGATAGATGGCTTATGGGAAAAGAACAAAAAATCAATGCTGGCTTGCATGAATAGAAAATTTATTAAAAAACCAACAAAAAATATAATTCTCAGAAAGTTCATAATCGCTACTGTCGTTACCATCCTCGTCAAAAATCCCATTAAATTCTGAATCACTTAGATTGGCGTAGTACTCAATTTCATTTTGAGTCAGTGGTCTTTTCTTATCCATATTGGGTTCTTGAAAATTTAATTATAACAATAATTATAAAACAAAACACTCAAGAAAGATGTAAATGGGATGCACTCGATTACAATTTATGAGATACTACTGACGAATATGGAAGCGTATCTATTGTAGCCTCCACACTATGGCCAGTTGTTCACCACTTCCTGATGGTGACCTCGAATGATGGTTCACGAGTCGCATCCACAAGCTGGGCCACTCAATGAGTTGAGCGCATTGATTCGTCCATAGGGTCTACTGCGCACTTTAGTTGCGCATCTGGCTGCCTTTGATCTTTGGAGTAAAACCACCTCCGAAGCCATCGTCCGCCAAGGCTATTTTATCGTCTGCCGCCATCGGCCACGATAAGCCAAACCCCCTCCAGACGGTGGTGATGGCTTATGGTGGACCATAGTGTGGAGGCGCTTTATGATTCAGCTTTAGAAAAGCGACAGGTCGAAACGTGTCTGTATGTGTCTGCGCGCGCATTGGCTCGTAGTTGGCTTCTGCGAAGAGATTTCTTTACAGAAGCCAACTACGAGATAATTCGTAACACCTTTTATTTAAAAAAAATCCACATTTTTTATGTTTTTTGATGATAACTATGCAGTAGAATAAGAGTTTTTAATAATATAGGGTGATTAAATCAAATTGTCATTTTAGGCCAGATTTTTGAAAATTGCCGTGGTAGTCAACGTGTTAAAGGTGCAGTAATATAGTTTTTTAAGGATACTTTGTGTAAAATGCCAACGAAGGTTATTATATAACTGATAACGATTTACAAGCAATATTACAGATGATGATTACTAACTAGGAAATTTTGTCACGACGAATACAATTTCGTTATTTCCATTAGTACTTCAGCATAAGTTTTCAGCATTCTGTAATAAATTCATTAAAGATGTTTTCAAAAAGGATCGGAAAGAATAAGTCACAGACAAACGGGGGGAAAAAAAGGACAATTATTTAACATGAAAGTCATTTCGAATAGTTCCGTTGTTGCTGAAGGGATCAACGAACGAAAATGGGTCAAAATTAAGAAAGAAAAGAGAAGGAAAAAAAACTGAAACAGATCACAATCGAGGAGGAACTGAAACGATGTCTCGACATCGCGTTAGAGACCTTCCCTTCGGCAAGGTTGTGACCAATCGAGGCACCGACCGACCCCTCCGGGTCGAGTTACAGAGAGCATCTTCGGTAACCCGTTCAGGAAGTCGGAATATCTCCTTTTTCTTTTATTTTAAACGCTTTTTGTTTTCCACTGCCCCCCTTTTTTTCCTGTTCCGTTTTGCGCGCGGGCCCGCAGGATGGAGGTTTATACAACGATGATTCACAGTTACGGCTAAGCGGTTTAAAAGAAAAAAAAAAAAAAAGAAAAGGAATTTTAAAGGTCGAAACAAAGTGAAAGATTCCTCTTCTTAATTGGATGAAGATTCTTCTAGGTCAAACCTATTCCAGTCACGTGGTCCCGCAAAGAGACCGAGGAAAGTTCTTCCGCGATGGATAGTTAAAGAAATGTCTATAACGCGGCACGCGAACCTGCACTTAAAAGTTGCGAGAGCCGAATGTTCTCGGAACCAAGCTAAATACACTTTCCATATGTTTATTTAATAGGTAGTTTGAACGATGGTAGTGTTATTATTATTATACTTGGCTTGGAATCTACTTTTATTATTGTACTCTACTACATTAAAAACATCTCATTTACTTGGGAAAGAAAATTACTTCTCTGGATAAATATTAAATGAGTCGTAAATACCATAATTTGAAAAATATAAAAACTTCTTCCATACAATGAATAACGAAAATACATTTAACTGGCGCAAGGACTAGGCGCGGCATCGATATATCGTAACGCATCGATATAACGCGCTGCATCGCGACACTTTTTTTCAAAATTTCAGTTCGGCGATGTATTACGATGTGGAACGAACGCTGATATAACTAAATGGATTTAAGCTTCTCCGTTTAACTTTGATGTGAAATCGTTTTTCCGATATCCTGACAGTATTAGGGTACGTGTCATATGGCGTCCCGAAGGTCACTTCCCGATATACAAATATCGTCTTTCCAATTTCCTAATTTCGAGTAACTCAGCACATGTACGATATCACATGATCGCCGATTTTTCTACATCGTTAAATTGTTTTTCCGACTCTGCAAGAAGGAATAATTGAGTATATACAAATACATAGCGCTCCGATATTTGAACATCGTCTTTCCGACTTGCGACCCTGTGAGAGGGATATGTGCAATATAGTAAATTGCCGATTTATCAATATCGTAAACTTTTTTCCGACCGAGGAATCTTGCAGAATTTATAGAAAGATTATGACAAGTCCGATTTTTTTTTTAAATTAGACCTAATTATTAAATATAGAGCTTCATTACAACCCAAAGATGCAGATCTACTTTATATATACATATTTTTTTCAAAAACTATATTGAAATATTTTTCCATATTAGTATTATATGCACATAGAAAAAAATTTAAATGTTTGACTTGCTTAAATTTTTTATTTCTTCAGAACACCTCATTTCGAATAGTTTTTAATTATGTTATAGAAAATTATCCCTATCAAAGTAAAATACTTTTGAAAAACCATTTTCTAAAATATTTTTATTTTACACATACTGTATAATGATATGAGGTAAATAAAGCTTAATATAAGCTTAAAAATTATCAAAACGTAAATTCTTAAATCGATATATCTTTAAATTGCAATATAAAGCTTGTTATATATCGCGATGTAAGATTTTCAATATCGCCCAGTCCTAACTGGCGGAATTGAGATACATCTTAAGATATTTGGCATATAAATATTGATATTACAAAAAATAATTCATTATCAAATAAAGATATAAGAGAAACGAATAAGCGCAAGATAGTTTAAATCACCTAAAAATATCGCAGAGTTCACAGATAGAATAAGGGTCATTTATTTAAATTAAAATTTATTGGATGAGAGAACTAAATGGCACTTCAAGCCTAATAAATATCGGGTTCGGTAATTTATCTTAGCTCAATAAATGCATTTAATGCGCGACTCTCAGGGAATTATAAGGACACATATTTTAGGTAAATAGTTTCTAAAAGGTAACTTCCGAAATTTTCTATATCCGTTATTTGCATCTAAAATTGTTAATAAAGAGGTGAATTTTAGCATCTTTATTTACTATAACATAATAATGAATAATTAAATTTGGGATAATAAATGAAAAACATGATTTCTGTAACATATCAAATTTCTTTCAATGACGATTTAAATATATAGAACAAAATTAATTCTCTTCAGTGCAAATACTAGCACGGAACATTTCACTAGATCAGATCAGGTTAGGATAGGTTTGATTATGTTATGGTTACTGATTTGAAATAATTGTACATTTGTGGAAAACGAACATCTTAATCTAATTTATAGTTATTTCACAAGATAGCTTAGAAGAAATCATATAAAATGAAACAATTCAGCCAAAACAAAGACCTTATCATGCGTCAACTACTACGCTTTTAAAAAGCAAACGGATTTAGTTTAACACTAGATTTACGGATGTTGGTCATACACCTAATTTTACTGAAGTGAGCCAATTTGACTCATACAAGCAAATTGAAGTTTTTTGCAAAGAAAATAGTTCTAAATTAATTTAAATAAAATGTTTATTACTAAAAAAATCATAGAAAACATTTTTTTTACGTATAAAATCTGTTTTTGAAACATATTTTCTGCAAACATTTCTATTACATTTAGCACAATGGTTTCTACATCTGTTTCTTTTGCATGATTGTTGAATTCGACAATTCTTCCATGCATCAGTAGCACGATTTTCTGTCATTGGAATGGAAGTGTTTTCGACTTCTTCTCTATATTTACTTCTTAGCTCTTCAGCCAATTGGAAAATATCCCAGACCTGATAGGTCCAATAAATTTCATGTTATGCGATTAACTATTAAACCATTCTATGAGTCAAATTGGCTCACAATCTCGAAAATAGGTATACCACATTTGATAACGCGATATGAAAGGGTCTGCGGGGAAGAGGAATGAAAATTTACATATATTTTATTACTTAACTAAAAACCAATGTATGTTTTTGAAACGGGATATTAAAGTTTTATATATATATAGTGATCAAATTTTTAATGAGTCAAATTGACTCAGTCCGTAAATCTAGTGTTAATAATACTACAATAAGAACATCATCTTGAAATATTTCGGTCTTGTGAAATAGATCTTGGGGGATAAATTTAATCACCTACTTTGAACCAGGGAAAATAGGGCTTGAAATAATGCCATTAAACGCTCGAAAGGGGAGTGGATTTCGAACGTTTTAAAGACGAGAGTATTTTTTGCTGTGATATGAGGCATATTTATACCAATTTATTTTAGAAATGAAACTATCATTTCCACAATACCTTGGAGGTAGATAAAATTTGTTATTAATACCAGTAATATAATTTTCATTGTAACAATAAATAATCGATGATTCAATTTAAAATTATCACATATATATGTAATCTATTATTTAAGCCAAATATAAAAGAAAATTATTTACATAAAATCTAAGTTAAGTGAAACGTATGAAAATAATGCAGACAATATTTAAATAATTTAAAATAAGAAATGATTAAATGAGATGGTTAAAGGAATAACGTCAAAATGCTTAAAAAAAAAAAAAGTTATACTTACGTATTTATTATGTAACAAATTGGTAAATTTAATCGCCTGCTC
>CM063506.1:43975724-43980724 GCA_032207245.1 Pardosa pseudoannulata
TCCAGAATCTAAAACGAGAATTAATACTTTACAACTTTTAGAATTTTAGATTTTTTCCCCCAAATTTCAAGATTTAATAGCATGAAACTTTAAAAAGAAATTTAAATCGTAAATAATAGAAATGTTTTTTCATGCTTGATAAAAGAATTACAGCGACTGTTGGACACAAAATTGCTTTTCTGTATTTTTATATCTCCGAATAAAACGCACTTCTTTAAATTGCGTTTTTCAGCATTTTATGCCCCTCATTCTTTCATGCGCCATTTTATTTTTTTTTAAAAAGATAATTAGGTTCCAAAACCTTGTATTAAACATTCCTTTAAAAAAACATACGTCGGTATGTGAAAATTTTTACAGCGAAATACGACAGTAAAAGAAAAACCCACATAAAAACATTCCTGGAAAATTTGAAGAAAATTGACTTCTTTAAAGCTAACCTTTAATTTCTGAAATTAACAATGGTAAGAATTAAAATAAGTCACTGACTTCCTGAGGTCAAGTTCCATCTAACCTTAGTCCCTAGTTCGTAGGGAAATGGAAAAAAAAATAAAAGAATAAAAACCTGTTGCTTTCCATCGTAATGAAAAATTCCCTGTTCTTTCTTTTTTTTCCCTGGTATTTTCGAGACCTTACAGGCATTTTGCAGAACTTTAATCCAGTTTTATAACATTTAATTACAGGAAAAAGTGAAGGAAGTTGGAATGAATTTCTAGGTCATGGCTTATTGTACTTGCAGATTGAACATTAACCTCAAGGGGATGATTTACGGCAGAATGATTAACAGATTTAAAGTAGAATTAGTTTGTAAAATAACTCGGATTATAACCTTTGTAAACTCATTATTTTTTTTTCTCTTTTTCGATATAAACCAGTTCAGGCTGAAATCAAACCAGTTTGTAGATAGATGTAAAATCTACTTTATTTGCCGAGGAATTTCATTTAGAAACTAATTTTGTTATTGCAGTGTTTCTAACATTAAATCCATTGCGCTGAATCTCGGGTGCGATTTTAAACTAGTTTTCTTTCTATCGCCGTAAACTATATTTCATTAATTTTTTTCCTCGTTTTTAATTGGCTTTTTTTAACCTGAATTTCTATAAAACTTTTAATAGTTTCTTAAAACATTTAAAAGAAATAAAACTCGGACTCTGTCTTAAAGAAACTGATATTTTTTTTTTGAAAAAAATCTGTGATGTAAGACATTACATAATTGCTTGAAAAGATTGCATAACTTTCATTAAACCAAGTAACTTTTTTTACTGATAAAAAAAACTTGAAAGATAAGATAACATTCTCAACAGAGGAGAGACTTTATCACCAGAAAATAGTTCAATGATTACAATTTTTTTAGCTTTATTAGGAAAGTATAGTTTCGATGTCTGCAACACTATATAACTAAAAAAATGACTTGCCTAAGAGACTTCTTACTCCATAAATTACATAATTTAAATTGGTTGTTTAAATTAAAAATGTTACCTGTTAATAGCAGTGTGAACTGAGCACTACCTTTCCGCCAAAGATTCTTATATACATTGTAACATCTCGTTTAATTGAGCGGTTTAAGATGACTGGTACCTATTAACTGCTGCAATAATCGACAGTTTATTTTTTTACTTTTATTTTTTATAATTTAGGTTAAAATTCGGTAAATTATATATTTGCACACACATACATATACATATATATACATACATATATATACATATGTATATATACATATATATACATATGTATACATACATATATACATATATATACATACATATATACATTATATACATACATATATATACATACATACATATATACATGATATACATACATATATACATTATATATATATTCATACACATTGAATTATATATTAATTAATATATTTTACAATTATATAAAATACATACATTTGCACAACATATATACATATATATACATTATAATTTATACATATTAAATATTATAAATTTTTTTAAATATATATCTACATTTTTTAATACATATATTATTTTATACATATATTATCATACATATATAAATACATACATATTATATATATATACATACATATATAAATATACAACATAACATATTTATATATATCATACATATACTTATACAAACATATATACATACATTTTTTATATACAAACAATATATACATATTATATACATACAAATGAATACTACAAACACATACATACATAACATAATACATATACATACATACACTCATATATACTATACACATTTTATACATCAAATATTTTTATATAAATATATCATAATACAGATATACACATATATAATAACATAAAAAATATTTTTACAAATATAAATAACATATAAATATATATTTTAAATACATACATATTTAAAAAACATACATATATTTATACTTAAATACATTACAAATATATAAACTATATATGTACAAACATACAATATATATTTTTTTTTATACTAAATATATACATAAAATATTATATAAAAATACATATTTAATAATAAATACATATATATATATACTTACTATATATATATAAATATACATATATAAATACATACATATATTATATACATTATTTTAATACATATATATACATATATAAATATAAATTTAAAACATACATTATATCATATTTTTAACATATATATATACATAAAAAATACAAAATTTTATCATACATATTATATATACCAAACATATATTTTAAACATTATCATAAAATTATTTCTTATACATATACTGTTAATATGTACATAAATATAACATATACATCACATAAATCTAAACATTCTATACATACATACATGTCTTACATATTATACTCTCACTATTCTTCATTTATAGTTTCAATATATTATAAAAAAAAAATATACATAAAATTTTAATCAATAATTTAATCATACCCCACACACATATATTGTATATATATTTTATTTTACTGATAATCTATATATTTTTAATTATAACATAATTTAAAATATGATTATTAATGGTTTTTTTTATCAATTTTAAATCGAGTTTGAACATAAAATTTCATAATAACAAGATAAATGAAAAAAAAATGAAATTTTAATAATTTAAGATTTTTTTATGATTAACGAAGCGATAACTGACATGACCACATCGCTGTCAAAATTTTAAGTAAATGAAAAAGGTGAATAACTTGAAAAGAAATTACTTTGGAATAAAGAAGTAAGAAAACTAATTCTTCATTCTTAAATGATACCTGTATGAAGAAATATAAATTTACTATATATTTAAATATAAATATTATATATATATAATATATATATATATATTTTTAAACAACTTAATATCATAAATTAAAAATACTGTAGAATAATGTAGCCGAGTTAATTGATGCAGACTTACAAATACATCTTTTATAACACCAAATAACACACAAATCCCCGAAGGTAAAAATAACACAAAAAAGAAACAGATTTGAAGTGAGATGTACTGATTTTAAGGAACGATGCTAAAAGCTCATCTATCAGTCTACTTCTTAAATTATTCTTTCTAAGGTTCAAAGGTTCAAACACTTATTCACATATATAAGAAGAAGCAAACATAGCGCCGATCTTCTGGGCGTGAGATAATAAATTTGGGATATAATATGCAAGCAAAGTAGAAAAGGAGATGGATATATAATGTATAAATATATATTTCTTTTAATTTGCCTCGGACCGGCAACTTAAATTTCTATCCGCGGGCTGGATAAAACCTTCCGCCGGACCGGAATTTGCCCATCCCTGTACTAGAGTTCACGATCAGAATATGCTTGCAACACTGTAGTTACAAAATCGACGCATTTTGTAATATGTTATAAAACTTGGTATGTTAAATGTACAAATTTTGAAACCGTATGTAGTCCAAGTAATGGGACTTTTTTCAAACTAATGAAATATAGAAGGTTTTAACATTTACCCTTCAAGTGGAATGCCACCATACAGGTAACTTCATATTTATTTGTACTAGCTATGTCGCAACCCACAGCTGAAGTGGAGAAAAATTTCGTTATCTGGAACAAATATTGCGTAGATTTTCTTATTTGACTTTTATTAGTTTGTTGCGTCATGAATTCCACATATCACTTTCTTTGCTTTTATTGTAATTATGAAATCGCAGGCTGTGGTGACATTCGACTGCAAAGGGCTTAACACCGGTTCTAAAGTTTGAAATAACAACATTAAACATTAAATCTTACTGTAATTACAAATAATTGCTTCTGTTTGTTACTAAATCATGAATCTTGCTTTCACTTTGTATTAAATATATGTACGGTCCAGAGTTGGAAAAATAAATTGAAATAAGAATCTGAATTATCACAGTATGTAGTAAATATTTGGCAGGATAAATATAATAAACTAGCATATAGCCCTTCATATGACGGGATCAGTAAAATTTTGAATTTTCCAGAATTGTGAAGTACCCTATCAGGCAGGTAAAAAATGGTTTGTTTTTTGGCTGAGAATTATCTGGTACACGCTCAATAATTTGTTTATCTTTACTGACCGTATGTTAGTTGTCAACTTTAATTTATCTTGTTATATTACGTGATAGGATGGACAGCAGAGGTTTTAATATTGACAGTGATTATTTGGTGGTATATGAATAATGTCCAAAATTTAACAAATCTATTTCAAACCGCGTGGTTATGTATAAAAACAACCCACAAACGAACAAACTTCTTAATTTTCGAAGATATAAAATTTTAACGCTAGATATTTATTAGTCGGGGAAATAGACTCCTAGACTTTTTTGAAAAGAATTTTTTGTTAATACCGGGGATTATAATTTCATTGCAACAAAAAATAATCTATGATTAAATTTAAAATTATCACATATGTACCCAATCTATTATTTAAGCCAAATATAAAAGAAAATTATTTACGTAATATCAAAGTTCAGTGATAAAACGTATGAAAATAATGCAGACGAAATAGAGATTGAAATAATTTAAAATAAGAAATGATTAAATGAGAGGATTAAAGTT
>CM063506.1:43988224-44018224 GCA_032207245.1 Pardosa pseudoannulata
ACCCAGACGTATGTCAAGCCTCGTTAAAATGTTAAACAAATGAATTCTTTCAAAGAAATACGCGTATATTATTTTAATTAAAAAATATAAAAAATTGCATCATTAGAAAACGGTAAGCTCAAAGGGTACCCCCAAAGGCTCCTCCCCACTAAGATCCACTGCAAGCCATTACCACCGTCTGGAGGGTATGGCTTATCGTGGTCGATAGTGGCAGACGATAAAATAGCTTTGGCGGACGATGGATTAGGAGGCGGTTTTTATCCAAAGATCAAAGGCAGCCAGATGCGCAACTAAAGTGCGCAGTAGACCCTATGGATGCATCCACGCGCTCGGCTCTTTTAGTGGCCCAGTGTGGATGCAACTTGTGAACCATCGTTCAAGGTCACCACCAGGAAGTGGCGAACAATTGGCCATAGTGTGGATGATACATTAAAGATTGAATACCTATGCACTAAGTCATTTTAATTTTAACAAAGGTAATAGGAAAAAAAAACCTAAAAACACGATTTTCTAACGCCAATTTTCCTAATGCATGTGAGCCTAAAAATGCCTTAGTCATGCATATCTTCTAATGATAAGATTAATATTTGCAAGGATTAAAAGCCCCAGCAATAAGTTGAACGGTATTTTTTGCCCTTTGGCACGGGCAATAAAAAGTCTCTTACTCCATTAAAATGTAACTTACAATCATCATAATAGCAATTTCTCGATTGGAGAGATAATATGTTAAGGTCCCGTTCCGAGAAAGTAGATAATTATTGATAAGTCAGGACAGATTTATTAGTTTCTTTAGGGGGTTCTCGATGGGGGTAGATGGGAGGGGGGGAAAGAAAATCTCAATTATACGATCATGTGACTCTCATCATAATGAGAGAAATTCGAGGAATTCACAGCAGGTGCGCTTGATCGAAGTTCATCAGTGTAACAGTTTTCGGGAGGATGGCTGTAGATTCATTTATTCATTCTTTTAGAGAAATATCCAAATTTATGAACGCGATGTACGATTATCGGATTGAATTAAAAAAATTAGTTACCCGGGTTACGTTTAAGAATGAATTAATTATACAAAAGCTGCTCTTTTAACAGCATCGTAGAAAATCTATGATACTTATTTCGTCTAATATGTTATTAATGATATAAAATTAAAAAGCAAATACTTGTATACAAAAATACACGCGTTCACTTGAAAATAAGTATACAGTAGAGCACTTCATAAAAGTAAATTTCAAATGTATTCTCAAAATTGTTAATAACGACAATACATTGTCTTTCCACTTTATGGTATGTTTTCAATTTTAAACATTATCAAATATACAGATATTTATTAATTTAGTGATAGCGAATTTTTGTCAAATAAAATCAATACGCATGAATATGCAAATTCGCCCTTTAGTCCACGTTTTTTTAACACAGTAATTCAGCTATAATTAACTAGCTTCTATATTTACAACAGATTTGAGGTGCGAGAACTTCAAATTTCAAACTAATAAAGCGTGAAATGTTTTGACTTCAGAAACGATTAATAGAATACAAGGGTTGTCAATCTGATTTTAAAAACTGTAAACTATAACATACGAAATGTATATAATAAATAAATATTTCGTGTAAATAACAAAATAACGAAATCTTATTTTAAATCATAAGATATTGAATTTATACTGCTATAAAAAATGACAGATGGAGAAAATTGGTGGGGGGTTCCGAATTTTGGATTCGCGAAGTCAGGATTCGTGGTCACTACTGGATAACTACATTGATTTAACAGTTTGACCCCTTGACTTTTACAAGTAAAACGGAATCTGATGTGTCCGAGAAATAATCTTCAGTTCTGGCTCATCTAAACAATTTTGTGCAAGTTGAGAAATATAAACGTTTTATTTTGAAATTTGCATTGTTATGTAACATTTAATGAAGTTTATATATGATGCTAATCTATATATAAAAATGAATTTGTGTGTGTCTGTCTGTCTGTCTGTCTGTACTCAATAGACTCAAAAACTATGCATCCAATCGCCGTGAAAATGAATTCACAGCAGGTGCGCTTGATCGAAGTTCATCAGTGTAACAGTTTTCGGGAGGATGGCTGTAGATTCATTTATTCATTCTTTTAGAGAAATATCCAAATTTATGAACGCGATGTACGATTATCGGATTGAATTAAAAAAATTAGTTACCCGGGTTACGTTTAAGAATGAATTAATTATACAAAAGCTGCTCTTTTAACAGCATCGTAGAAAATCTATGATACTTATTTCGTCTAATATGTTATTAATGATATAAAATTAAAAAGCAAATACTTGTATACAAAAATACACGCGTTCACTTGAAAATAAGTATACAGTAGAGCACTTCATAAAAGTAAATTTCAAATGTATTCTCAAAATTGTTAATAACGACAATACATTGTCTTTCCACTTTATGGTATGTTTTCAATTTTAAACATTATCAAATATACAGATATTTATTAATTTAGTGATAGCGAATTTTTGTCAAATAAAATCAATACGCATGAATATGCAAATTCGCCCTTTAGTCCACGTTTTTTTAACACAGTAATTCAGCTATAATTAACTAGCTTCTATATTTACAACAGATTTGAGGTGCGAGAACTTCAAATTTCAAACTAATAAAGCGTGAAATGTTTTGACTTCAGAAACGATTAATAGAATACAAGGGTTGTCAATCTGATTTTAAAAACTGTGAACTATAACATACGAAATGGATATAATAAATATTACGTGTAAATAAAAAAATAACGAAATCTTATTTTAAATCATAAGATATTGAATTTATACTGCTATAAAAAATGACAGATGGAGAAAATTGGTGGGGGGTTCCGAATTTTGGATTCGCGAAGTCAGGATTCGTGGTCGCTACCGTATAACTACATTGATTTAACAGTTTAACCCCTTGACTTTTACAAATAAAACGGAATCTGATGTGTCCGAGAAATAATCTTCAGTTCTGGCTCATCTAAACAATTTTGTGCAAGTTGAGAAATAGAACGTTTTATTTTGAAATTTGCATTGTTATGTAACATTTAATGAAGTTTATATATGATGCTAATGTACAATAATTTAATAACAGTATAAAGTTATGGATAGCCCAGTGGCGTTGGAGTAGCGGTTCGCGCTCCCACTACACAGGTCCGAGGTTCGATCCCCGGGCTGGGCAAGGTTGACTCAGCCTTTCATCCCTTCAGTGGGTAGAGAAATTGAGGACCAAGCATGCTTGGGAACTAAACACTGGGGGTTCCGCGTAAGATTGACCACCTAACCGGAACTTCGCACCCCAGGGCCTTTGGTCACGCAAACGGAAATTGGCACCGTAAGCCCTGACCCCTAGGGGCTGTTGCGCATTTAAAAAAAAATAAAATTATGATTTAATATAATGCTGCATGACGTTTGTCGGAGACAGCTATTGACGTCTCGGAGACGTCAAAGTCTACTTTGGCACATGAGATGACTGACGTAAGTCAAAGGGTTAAATATTTACATTAAAATGTACTTTAAACAACAATAATGTTGTGTACGGTAATGTTTTGGTCAATTAAAAAAAACAATAAGAAATAATGCAGTTTTTATTTAAAAAAAAATTGTGAAACTAACTGTTAAACTAGCGGTTAGTTATCCAACAGTTAATGTGTCGAAGGCGAAAGTGAAAACAGAATTTTCATTCTTAATTATTTGATTACTCACAAGATAAAAATGTTTATAATTATAAGCATAACCCTGCTTATAAATTGTTAGAAAAACTTAATAAATAATATTTAAAAAATTATGAAATTAACTGTTAAACTGGCGGTTAGTTATCCAACAGTTAATGTGTCGAAGACAAAAGTGAAAACAGAATTTTCAATCTTAATTATTTGATTAGTCACAAGATAAAAATAGTTTATATTTATAAGCATAACCCTGCTTATGAATTGTTAGAAAAACTTAATAAATGATATTTCCACCTGTGATTTGGATGAACTTATGCACGAGAGAATTAGATATCTTACAAGTTACAGGTGAATAAACAAAAGCTGTTTTCGCACCAGAGGAAGTTTTTAATCTCGATTTCAACAGCTGTAGACATAATAGATGCTATCTTTGGTTTCAGCTGGGAGATGAAGGGAAAAAGAAGTTAACACAATACACTGGTTTCAATTCGCGATTCGGGAATTACATTCGTAATGAAATGAAATCAATTACGGCAGCGGTTTTTGTTGACAAAAATTTCGAAATTCAGACATTTAAAAGATTTCCTTTTTCTTAGAAAAAGAGAAAAACAATTCATAACTTATGAAAGAAGTTATTTAAATAAACAGGAACAACAGCGTTCGAAGTAAAGAGAAAATCAAAAGTTATAACCAATTTAGAAATAATTAATGGTTTTTTAAAGGGGTGGAGCAGTAGTAGATGCTATTACTCTAAAGCGTAGTATCAGTAAATTCTAAAGTAATCAAATATGCCGTATATACTGCAGGTTGGTTATTTACGATCTTCAATATAATGTGTTTGGGTTAGATTTCCTATTAAGACTTGTATGCTTTTGAGTATCCCACCTCATAAGGTTTCGTATGGTATAATTTAAAGCACTACGGTCTACTTTTTTTTTTCTTTCACGAAGGCGGGTTTGGGTTTGGGTTTGAGTGCTACTGTCTACTTTTTGCAACATAAGGGCTAATGAGATCGGGACCTACAGCTTAAAGCCGATTCCGAAAGGCTACGAACGGGATCCATTCCACTGTGGGATTCGAATCCACGAACTCAGGTACTGAAGGCCAGCACCCTAACCAATCGGATATCGTTCGGATAAGGAGTTCCCCCTATAAAACCAATTCTAAACTGCTATATTTGGTTTAGTTTGGTGTACGCTATGGTACACTTTTCTGCTACACGAGGATTAATGAGACCCTGACCTACTGCTTAAATCCTATTCCGAACGGCTACGAACATCTATGCCACAGTGGGATTCGAACATACGAACCACGATACCGAAGATCAATGCCCTACACATTAGGTTCTAAAGTGCTAGGAATCATGCCATCGAATGGAAAGCTGTACAGTTTTTAAAAGGCTGCGCTTTACTAATCTGCCCATCGTCCAGATTTGTTAGCCTATTGCAAGCTACGTTTATTTATTTATTTTATTTATTTAATTTTTTGGGGGGAGGGGATACGAGAGTTAGTTAGACCCACTTCATACTCCGAACAAACTACTTAAAACAGATTCCACACGGCTACGAACATCTAAGCTAACAGTGCGATTTGAATCCACATACTTCTGTACCAAAAGACAGTGTCCCACCTATTCAGTCATCGTTTGAGCTTTCCTTACAAAGAGTCACCTTTCCATTCTACAGGATGATTCCCCAATAATAATGCCATAATGTGGTCCGTCTAATGATAAAAGCCAGCCAACGTTAGGCATTTTATTTATGAGCAAAATAATAAATTCATTAAATTTTCCAACGGTTTAGAAAAGTTGTTGACGAAACTGAAAACCACGATAAATGAATCACTTATACTAAACATGATTACTAAATTGTTCTTTTTTCCTATGCGCTAATCTGCTATATGTGTAAAAATCGTTTCCCCAAAATATATACAATTGAAGCATGTAAAGAAATTATTTAAAAATTTGGAACACTAAATAAAAATTTACAAAAAGAATTTTCTACATAGAAAGTTTTAAACTGAAAAATATTTTGCTTAAACACAAAATTTAGGTGAACAATTTGAAACTTAAAAAGAAGCCTACTTCTGGCGTATCCATATTGTTTTTAATTCAACAAGCCTAAATTTTATTTCTATAATAATCCTGTTCAACTCATCAAACGATAAATAAAACTTAGTTTGCGTTAACTGAAATGTAAAAGCCCCTCCGCACTCTTGTCCACTGCAAGCCATTACCACCGTCTAGAGGGGGGGGGGTATAGCTTATCGTGGTCGATGGTGGCAGACGATAAAATAGCCTTGGCGGACGATGGCTTCAGAGGCGGGTTTTCTCCAAAGATCAAAGGCAGCCAGATGCGTAACTAAAGTGCGCAGTAAATCCTATGGACGAAAACCACGCGCTCGGCTAATTTAGTGGCCCAGCCTGTGATCCATCGCTGAAGGTCACCATCAGGAAGTGGTGAACAATTGGCCATAGTGTGAAGGTTACATTACAAGATAGCGACAACCCACAAAAAAATTCTAAGCTTAATCTGAAAAGGATCTTAATTTCTGTGGTATGTTCCAGAGAGGGGGGAGAGAGAGTTGAATGATCTTTACATACGAGAGTTGTTTTTATACAGGTGATTACACTTATTGCATGTCTATATTGCATTAAAAATAATTATTAACTCAAAATTAATAACCACGCATGCTCGTACGGGTAAATTTTATGGAAGCAAATCTACAATACAAAAGTTTTTTTTATTCAAAATGTTCCATTATAATAATTCAAAATATCGTATTGCTTTTGCCAAACATATGGCACTGTGTAAATATTTGAAAAATCGAAACAGGTTTGTTAAATTACGCTCCCATGTTTCTATGCACGAATACAGCTATAAAATTTCAGACATGTTTTTTCTTTATATAAAGAGTTATAAATAACAAAAGAAAAATAATCCCCCCCTCCTAAATATAATAACGCAAATGCAATAACGAATTCACCAGAATGACTTGCGGTTACAGAAAATTTTGATCTTTGACGTCACGCTTTCAAAACACACCTGCTTTGGACAGCACACCTGTTCAAAAATAGAAAAAAAGCTCCCACGCTCGTCGAAAAAAAGAAATAACGAATCAACTGATATGACTACTTATCGAAATCACTCTGAACAAACTTTCTTGTTTAATGAGTTTAGAATTAAAGGTTAGAAAAGGTTCGAACAGAACGAACTCCGAAGTCTTTTAACAAATCTTGACAGCAGAATAAATTAACGTTTTCGGGCAAAGAAATTCCTTTTTTTTTTCTAATTCTCTTTCTGTCTTATAATGTTACTTTGCCAGTATTCAAATATCTGTTTAACGAATGAGATATTTTAACGGAGGGACAAGATGAGAATATTTTATTCTGGAAAAGGGTATTTAATGAGAAGATCAACAGATGCCTTTTAGAAAAATATATATTTGAATAGTTTAAAAACTCACGACACAAATTAACACACGGAAAAATAAAATAACTGTTTGCCAATAACAAATTATCTGGGTAAGCATTTTATTATAAAAGAAACTGTTCATTTTGTGCAATCGGTCATTTTACTAAAGTGAATTGATGACCTGTCTAAAACGTTTCTTTTGTGTTTTCGAAATACATTCGCAAACAATAAGCTATTCTGACAAAGTAAAAATCTGATTATTCGCTTTCTATCTACGTGTACAACAAAACATGATTTCTCAGCAATTTTTTTTTTTATGAGCACACTTTTTTTACAACTTTAAAAGATTGGCACCTGTCACCTGAATCGTGACAGATAGCCAGAAAAAAAAATTCATGCTACTTATTAAAACAGTCGCTTCTATCTCAGTTGGTAGCTCGATAATATTCAGCCATCACGATATTAAATCTGTATTTTGGGCTTTTCCTCAGAATTAACTGTAGTATTTCTCTAGAACAGGTCTCCTCAAATATTATTTTTACTACTTTTTTTAAACATTTTTATCCATTGTAATCCTATAAAAACAGTCTCTTCTATCTCCGTTGGTATCTCGATAATATTCATCAATCACGATATTAAAGGTATTTCGTGCTTTTCCTCGGATTTAACTGTACTATTTCTCTAGAACAGGGCTTCTCAAATATTATTTTTACTACTTTATTTTTTTTTAAATTTTTATCCATTGTGATCCTATTAAAACAGTCTCTTCTATCTCCGTTGTTATCTTGATAATATTCATCAATCACGATATTAAATCTGTACTTTGGTTTTTTTCTCTCGGATTTAACTGTAGTATTTTTCTAGAACAGGGCTTCTCAAATATTACTTTTATTACTTTTTTTTTTAAATTATTCATTGTGATCCTATTAAAACAGTCTCTTCTATCCCCCGTTATCATCTTGATAATATTCATCAATCACGATATTAAATCTGTATTTTGGGTTTTTTCTCGGATCTAACTGTAGTATTTTTCTAGAATAGGACTTCTCAAATATTATTTTTAACTCTTTTTTATTTTATCCATTGTGATCCTATTAAAACAGTCTCTTCTATCTCCGTTGGTATCTTGATAATATTCATCAATCACGATATTAAATCTGTATTTTGGGCTTTTCCTCGGATTTAACTGTAGTATCTCTAGAACAGCGATTCTTAAATCTTATTTTTACTATTTTTTTAAAAATTTTTATCCACTGTGATCCGTAAGTTTTAGCATTTTAATTTGCGATCCGAAAAGAAAAAATTATACTCTGGGGAAAAACTGACTTGATATTTTACATTTGTAAACCAACAAAAATATTTGTATCTATTTTTATTATATGAACTTAAAATTTTCAACATATCTTGCCATTTAATATCTGCAGCCTGGTAGGGGTTAAAGCTAAAAGAAGCAAGTGACCCCGCTTTTGAAATATTAATAATAACATGTCTGCCGAGCTACAAAGAGGGAAATAAAAAGTACTGAAAAACAGAAATGACAGAGTAGTAAATAAGTTAATTTCTACATACCAGTTACTTTTAACTGCAGCTTTCCTGTTTTACTTGGAAAGTGGGAATAAGTAAATTATTAACGAATTTAATCAGCATTGTTAAGTTATTTATAATACACAGATATAGACTGCCTTAATTTAATCAGGAAGTTTCTAGTAACGACTGCAATTTAGTTTATTCTAAATTCCTCTCAGCTGATTCCTGATTTTTTTCCTAAAAGGAACAACAATTTTTAACACTTCAGCTATTCTATTTAAACTAATTTCTTAAATAAGTTATGGGGAAAAGGAAAAAAAACATTCTTAATTGGAGTTGCCCAACAAAACTTTCTTTGTCTATTTAAATACTAATCACTGACTGATTTTCATATCAAAATACTGTCTAAAGTTTTTAGGGTAAATTAAAAGACAATTTAATATTAAGAAAAGCAGAATATCTCTTTATTAGCTTTTTCATAATTCTTTCATATTTAATTTTTAACTCTAAAAGAAAGTCCAAACCGCTTTGGGGTTTAGGATTTTGTATATAAGCTGGGCCTTAAAAATATATTATTTTAACCCTTTAATGCCTGTCTTAATTTAGATTTTACTAAAAATATTTTGTAAATTTTTTATATTTTCTTAGAACGATTTTTCTTTTGAGAGACGGTAGAGGACAGTCTTATAAACAATCTACGAAATTTTCAAGTTCAAAAGAAAGAAAAGAAATTTAAATTTTCCGTCTTACAGAAAGATTTTTTTTTTTTTTAAACAAGTGTACCTAATTATTAACACGTTGACGAACACTTGCGTCTATAGCCGTCAAAGCGAAGTTCACTATGTGGCATGACGGCAATAGCCGTCCAAAACGAAACGGTCTTTTTTAGACACTACGGCTATAGCGGCACAAATGTGCATTTACCGGCGTACAAGTAGAAGCCTAGTGTCATGTTTTGGAAACAATTTTTTAGGTTGAATTTCGTTTTCCACCTGTTACACGACTTGCAGCTTCAGTATGCACGTGGTTGTGTAAGGAGTAGTGCAATCGTGTTTTCTCTTGAATTTATAGTTGTTATTGATTTCGTGTAAAACTCCCAAAAATACTTTGTTGCACACAAAAAATTGCTTATTTGAGTCATTAAACCTGTCATTTACGTTTTTAAATTTTTGCTGTTATAGCCGCCATCGTCCCATTACTTAGTGTCTAGAGTCCGCTGGCACCATGACGGTTATAGCCGCAACCTAATTAAAGGTGATGAATTAATCAAAACTAAGTTTATCTAAGCAGAAAGAGTAAAACTATACTTTTAATATTCTAAAAATTACAAAAACATAGTATTTATTTTTGACCTTCACTTGTTCCTACTGTCCGTCAATGTGTTAATACATACATATTAGGTGTTTTGTGCCTAGCTTTCGGTCTGGGTAATAATTTTTCTCCCTGATGAATTATTTATTCTACTGAAAGAATAAAAAATATCTTGATATTAAAACAACACAATTACGTAAAGCAAATAATGCATTTCAACGTAAATCTGTAAAAAAATTAAATAACTGTATAATTCTCTATACATGACGACTATTGGTTGTTTATACTGTATAAACCTCATTAACCCCTTCCGGTAAAATGACGAGTCTAACTCGTCATTAGTTTTTCATTCCATACCGCACAATGACGAGCTACGCTCGTCATGCGATTAAAGTTACTGTTAAATATGATAATTAATTTAGTTTAAAATTCCTAGTGTACTGAATTTGGCAACACTTTTATCACTTGTGAAAATCCCAAGTCACTATTGCATATTGTTTACTTAGAATTTCTTGGTACAAGTCATTGCCAAATTAATGAGTCAGAATAAAAGAAAACCTACTAAGAAATGCCGTGTGTGTTACAAGAATCAAATTAAAAGTGAGACTACTTGGCGGTGTAAACAATTAAGAATTCCTTTGCACTTTGTTTTGAAAAGTACCACTAGCTTGAAGACTATTATCTGTATACCTTATTAATGTTTTGCTTTGATATTTTCTTAATTTTACTGTTTCTGATATTATTTAAAACAATGTAAAAAGTGGATTTTAACTAAGAATATGTAAGAATTGTAAAATGAAACAAGTTTTTTAAATAAAAATTAAATGGTTATTTCATGCACAGTTTTTCATTATTAAATCTGTGCCGGAAGGGGTTAAATTAGGTTTAATTCTCAATTCCTATAAAAAAAATCCATGCATTCTTGTAATCAGAAAAACACCTGCTATATTTATAAATAAATGTTGAAAAATAGAGTGTTTAATGGTTTAGAGAACCTTTAAGTCTCCTTAAAAAGAAATAATATTTCAAATTTTTTTTCTATTTAAAAAAATATCCGTCGAGATTTTATTTTTTCCACCTAATAATCACTATTACTTCTCGACACCAACGAAAGAGCCGGAGAAACAAAAGCAACATGAGGAGCGGTTACAAGCGATGTACCCTGCTCCAAAACGAGCCCTTAATAAAACCAAATACACACCTAAAAGGCACAATTTAAGGGCCCGATCGCTCTAAAATATTTATCTCCCTCAATAGGCAGAAAACGCGCAATAAAAGGCCTCTCTGACGCTGTTATCTGTCCGAGGCCCTGAAGTGACCAATAAAAGCGTATCATCGACATTTTGTATCACGCAGCATTTCTGATACACACACATACACAAGTCATCTTTTGCAACGAGTAATGGCAGACTATTAAACGGAGAAAATGGCAAACACTAAAATATGGTCGAGAGGCTTTAGATGCCACTTTTACGATCCATGTTAAGATGTTATGGGGATGCATCCCCTCCTGCCCACCCCCCTCACGTTGTTCTTATAGATCAATTTGAAGAGTTTATTTGGGCGAAGATGACGAATAACGGTCGTTTTGTGCAGTAATTAGAAAGTGATAGCGCGGTGTTTTGTTGTGTGTTCCCCTTCCCCTCCGCTCGGTTTATGTCTTGATTTGTGATTCACGAGGGGAGAGAAGAGGTAGAGGTGGGGCCCCGAAAGAATCGTCTTTGTTCTCTCTCCGGGGAATGACGATGATTTCTCGTTATTTTCGGAGACATACGTACAACTTGAATATTTTAAAACTTCGTTAAATATCTTCGAGGCTGTGATAATTATAACAGTGTTTAGAATTATTAAATTATGAAGGGCTACTATAAAAGGTTCATTCATTTCCTAAATGGCATGTGTTGGTTTTCGTACAGTTCGAATGTGCTTGGACGTATAAAAGTTACGTTTTTTTTTGCTCTTAACCCTCTCGCTGTCACATTTTGTTATAAGGTACGATAGATACCTTTAATTTTCATACATCTAACTGTAAAATCTAACTAAATTTAAGACGCTACACCAAATTGTTTTCCGCTTAAAATATAGTTCATTGTGTATCACATATGATATACAAGCCTATTATATAGAACATAAGATGTATATATCTTAAGTAATGTACAGGACAGATAACTTTTCACCAATTTGCCAATCTGAGGTTATGGATCAGGAGGCCCCCCGAGAATTGTCCGCATGTTCTCTGGAAAGTATCTGGGAGGTATTCATGGAGCCAGATCATATCGGACTGTAGGCTAAACACCATGTTAAGCCATAAGTCGATATTTCAAAATTTTTGCCTTTGTTTCTGTTCTAATTTTTTCCTTTTGTACAAAAGCTATTGAAACTTACTATTGCGGGAAAAAAGTCATGATACGATTAGTTTATTAGTCATACATGTTATGCTACTAAACCAGTGGTGCGCAAACTTTTTTCGACTGCGGCCCCTTTTGTAGAGAGAAAATTTTTGGCGACCCCTAGAGATAAATGTTCACAAATACGATGTATATTTCGCGCATTTCTTTCGTTTCATCGAATAAAAACATCATTATATTTGACTCATATTAATTTTATTTATAATTTTAAGAAAATACTTTTTGTGTAACACAAAAATCAGTAAATTGCCCTTTAATGAGATGTATGTGGCTGCAAGTTTCTATTTATCTCATCGATGTTTGGATGTATGTTGCTAATTGCAATTCTCATATCATCTTCAGGGTTTAAACGCGAGCGGTATTTAGTTTTTATTGAAACCAGTTTGCTAAATCCAGTTTCACATAAATACGTTGATGCAAATTGTATTAACACTCTGATGGCATTCTTGCATAAAACGGGATATTGTTTTTCCACGGATAGCCAAAATTGTTGGCAAGGATGAGTCTTAAATTGATTTCGAAGAGTATAATCACTAATTTGATCTATCAATTGCTCTTTCTCTCTAATTTGAAGAGATGAACTGCATATGTCAGAAGAAAATGGATCACAAATCCAACCAAAATCGTTTTCAGGAAAATCCTCGAATCTTCTCGAAAAATTTTTCTTTAACTTTTCAGTGATGGCGCTTCACTCTTTATATGTACACTGTATGGTATGCAGCATGCAGGGATAATGCATTTCATAAAAATTTGGCGACCCCCTCAGGAATCGCGACCCCTAGTTTGCGCACCATTGTACTAAACAGCTAATTAGGTTGGCGCCAACTTCTATTAATACATATTTCGAACATATATGAACATGCATCCAACAACACTGCGAGAATTCTACAGATTGAATTGTCATAGCCTATGTTATTTTTACCTGTCACCTTGTGAACATTTATGTAAATGATTAACATAATTTTAATCGATGCAGTTAGCTGGACCCAGTACAGCTGCGTAAAAATCAGGCCCCTGACTTCTGGAGGGCCATAAAAGCACAACTTCAAATTCTTCTAATGTAATTATAACTACGTACAAACTTTCAATCAATAGTTAAGAATGAAAACCTATTTATATTTGCTTATTTTCATTACAACCCAAGCCCAAACACAATAGCAAGCAATTTCCGTATGCTGCATACGAATTAACTACCATAGACATGGATTGACATTGATTGAATGACATAAGCTTAAATAGTTTAGTAGACGAGTTAGAACAGCTTTTAAAAACTGTTTAGAGGAAAACAAGCAATAAATTATAACTTTTCCTAATGTGGAATTTTTTTAACCATGCCACAATTCTAATCGTATCTGTAGAACAACTCATTTTCATACATTAAAAAAGTTAAAAAAAAAAAAAAAAAAGATCCGTTAGAAACTCAATTTTAGAGAAAAGATTAGCATGGAAGTTTGAATAAAGATGAAAGATTAACATGTCAAAGGAAACATAACAATTTTACGAAGAGAAAGCGTTGATTGTGAAGAGATAATTGATAAATTTTTGCAAAATTATAACAAAAACAAAATGAATTTAGATGTTTTCAATTTTAATTTTTAATATATTTTTATATAATATTTTCTATATTTTTATTAAAATAGTTATTGGAATAAAATATAAATGGTATATATATAATTCAAACTCACGGACTCAAGTACCAAAAGACAGCGCTTTATCTGTTCGGCCATTGTCCAGCGTAAAGTTTTTGATTATCTTAAACTAGCATATAGCCCGTCATATGACGGGATTAGTAAAATTTTTAATTTTCCAGAATTGTCAAGTACCCTATGAGGCACGCAAAGAAATGGTTTGTTTGTTGACTTAGAATTATCTGATACACGCTCAATAATTTTTGTATCTTCATACTCCTAAAGTCTCCCGATACTGTGAATGCAGTGTAGAATCACATTGAATTCATTTAGTCTAACTGTGCGGTATGTATAAAAACAAACACAAGCTAATAAACTTCTTAATTTTTAAAAATATATAACTTAGCCCTTAATTTGACAAGATGTTTTTTCAAATATTTTTTAATATTAATTTCTGTTATTTTCCCATGTCTGTATGGACATTAGTATCTCTGTAAAATAAACAAAAAAAATATATCATTTTCCATTTTTGAGATAATTAATGTCCGCTGTGGCGAACACTGACAATTATGTTATATAGTAGTTATAAATATACATGTCCGGTGTAGCGACCAGACTTAGCCAAATTAAGGGTTAATGCTAGATATTTATTAGTCCGTGAAATAGACTCCTAGACTTTAATGAAAAGAATTTGTTAATACCGGTGGTAAAATTTTCATTGCAACAAAAAATAATCGATGATTAAATTCAAAATTATCATATATGTACCTTATCTATTATTTACGCCAAATATAAAAGAAAATTATTTACGTCATATCTAAGTTCAGCGATAAAACGCATGAAAATAATGCAGACGATATTTAAATAATTTAAAATAAGAAATGATTAAATGAGATGGTTAAAGGAATGACGTTATAATGCTAGAAAAAAAATGTTATTTTTACCTATTTATTATGTGATAAATTGATAAATTTAATCGCCTGCTCTTAACCGGGGAAAATAGGACTTGAAATAATGACATTAAACGCTCGAAGAAGGGGAAAGGGGTGGATTTCGAACGTTTTAAAGACTCGCTTTGAAATTTGCTAACCCTAACTCATCAAGAATCTAATATGCCTCTATCCATTTCAGGTCCAACCGCTTCATAAATTCGAGGACAGACGGACAGATAACTTAGACTATTATTCTATAGGGGATTATCCCCAAATCCTCTATAAATATTTTGTACCAAATTAAAGGAACTTATACGATTTATTATACCGTTTATGTAGCTACTACTGTTATTTTATACTAAATCAATGAAAGGAAGCGCTTAATATAAAGTAAATATATATATAATACAATAATAGTAACATATAATAGTACAATGTATAGTATTAAAACAACACATCAAGATTTAGAAATAAAAGAAGCAAACGATACTGCAAATAAAAATAACATAAATAAACGATCTCATATATAACTTTCAGATTAAAATGTACATGCAATTTTATAACATATAAACAACTAATGCAAAGCTCCATAAACTACATGTACATAAAAATCATTGTTTACGCAAACGATTAAAAAAAATTCACCTCCTTCAATAGGCAGGAAAGGCCCAATAAAACTTACGATAAAGCTGCTATGTCAGATCATCCGAAAATAACCAATAAAATTCCTATGGCCGCCATTTTGTAGCGTATTGCATATTTGTGATACTCAAGTCATCTTCAAAGTAATAGCCTACCATTAAAACAGAATAAATGGCGAAGCACTGGCGAGATGGTCGAAAGACGTTGAAGAGATATATCATCTCCTAGATTAATTTGGGGTTAAATTTTTCTATACGATTGTAAAGTAAATGTCACAGATATGTTTTACTCTTTGCCTGTTCATACATCACATGTGATGATTTACATATCTAATGATTTATATGCTGTATATACTATATGTATCTAATGCTTTATACGCTTTATATACCGTATATCATATATGATACACAATTATATTAAATATATATAAACTTTTATATAAAATAAAGCTCATAGGGTAATATATATTTATACAAGCCTATAAAACATCAGAGGTGTATATCATATGTGATGGTACGGGACAGGCAAATTGTTAAGAAGTAAATAGAGAAACAAAATCTTCAAAGTAATAGCCTACCATTAAAACAGAATAAATGGCGAAGCACTGGCGAGATGGTCGAAAGACGTTGAAGAGATATATCATCTCCTAGATTAATTTGGGGTTAAATTTTTATTTAAAGACTGTCTAGGTACGAGTGCTTCAGTATGACGATTCTGTAATCATTGAAAATACAAGAATTTTTCTGTACAAGATTGTAAAGTTAATGTCTCAGATATGTTTTACCCTTTGCCTGTTCCATAAATCTCATGTGTTGATTTACATATCTAATGCTTTATACGTTTGTACATCCCATGTGATACACAATTACTATTAAATATATAAAAATTTGCACATAAAATAGATTTCACCGTGTACTACATGTAACATACAAGCGTATACCCAGATAACATGCATACTTGCAAGTTTGAATTTTTCTAGATAATATCTTGTCATAACAAATTTGACTAGACAAACTTGCAGCAAATCACCTGCAAGTTAGACGGGAGAGAGAGCGACCACTCTTTTGCAATGCTACTTTGCCGCAAAACTGTGGCAACTTTGTCATGACAACCTTAAAGCAAGCGAAAATTCTTAGACATGCAGCAGTCTTGTTTCAAACTTGCAGACTGCTGAACTGTTTGTCATGCTGAACTTGCTGCAAACTAAATTTGTTATCTGGGTAAAGCATCAGAGGTGTATATCATATGTAATGAGACGGGACAGGCAAATTGTTAAGAAGTAAATAGAGAAACAAAACAGTGTTTGTGTTCAATTTTCGTTCATTTGCTACAAATTATTGTAAAGAACTACTACTTCAACTCTATTAAAAGAAATTACTAGTTCGACTACTCTCGTAAAATGTGTTCTTTGAAAGTTTTTGTTCCCCTCTATGATAGGCCGATGTAAATTTATTAAGTTGTACTTCATTAAAATGTTCTAAAATTTTATTTGTGGAGTTTAATATTTGACTGGTGAATATTATGCATCTTCCATGAATATTAAAAAAGATAATTCGCGACATATAAATAGTGTTTCAAACAACAACACAAAATAGTGCTTAAACAACAAAAAATTTTAATATAAGTTTAAAAAAATATCTAAATGCAGTCTGTTTTATAGCTTCTCCCTATTATTGAACGATAATGGGAAGGAAATAGGGATATTTCCTCCCTATTATCATTCAAACCTCCTCTCTGGTTTGATTTGGGGTGCTATGGTCTACTTTTTTGCAACACGAGGGTTAATGAAACCGGGACCTACAGTTTAAAATCGATTCCGAACGGCTACGAACATCCATGCCACAGTGGGATTCGAACCTATGAACTCCGGTACCGAATGCCAGCATCCTAACTATTCGGCCATCGTTCGGCAACCTCCTCTCTGAATTTTACCATTAAATAAAATGACAAGCCTGAACAAATTAAATTTTTTTTCTACATGATTTAAAATGCTATTTTAAGCATAACAAATCACAAAATGATTTTTTTAAAATTTTTATATAAGTAATCGAGATGTTTAATTGTTTATCTCAGAGTATTATAAAATCCATAAAGAGTTTGTTAACGAGCAATTCCTCTGTTATAAAACGCGGATTACATTCAGTGACAGTAAAGAATTTAGGTTAACTTCCTGGCACCAGCGAGCCGAGTAACCTAATTCTCATGAATTACTGCGAGATAATTTTGAAGTTTAGCTTACGTGACATATCGTTTATAATTAATAACAATACAAACACATTGTAAATAAAACGACTGTAATAAATTAAACCTATTAGGTTTGAGCAACGTTAACACCCGTGAGTAACTTTACAAACTAAGCTTATCTCTACATCAGCACTGCCCAACTGGCGGGGCTGATAAACTTTCTTGGATAAAATTTTAAATAACGATATCTTTGCTAAATACATATTTATATTTACACATTCATCATTTTAAAATGCATGGTGCTTATTCATAAATGTGTGTACGAAAGCAGTGAATATGCCTAATAGCTAGGTAAGACATAAAAATTGCTTTCAATGATCTAAGCGTCGTAAACTGTATGAACAAAGTAAATTTTAAACTCTTGTTGCAGGAATCAAGATACTACTTCTAGGTTAGCAAGTACGTATATTTGCGAATCTGAATTCTTCGACTTGAAATAGTCAGTGAAAGTGCAATAATTCTACATTTCTTACATAAAGATTCTACATTTGAAAGTATAATTAGACTAACAAAAAAGTTGGATTAAGACAGTAACCGTTGATCAACAGCTATGCCTACAGAGCTATCATTGAGATTTTCCATACGTTTTTGTTACAGATTTTAATTCCACTTGTTACTGTTGATACCACTTAGACGAGCCAAGTACGCGAGCTAGAGGTCTCACGAGTTAAGGCGAATGGGTGCGCCTTTCGTTTGACGAGCACCACTAGGGCGAAAGAACGTTTTAGCTCAAGTGGGTTCTCGTAACTTAGAAGCAGGGACCAAGTAAAAGACCCCCAAGCTTGGCCTGCCACCCCCAGACGTGTCATTTGAGAACTTAGACATTGTAACTATGAACATATTTTATATGCGCCAGTCACCCTTAACAATGTAGATCTTAGGCAGACTCCAGGCCCAAACCCTTCTGTTGCGTACATCAATGGTTTTAGTATTTGTTTTAAATATATAAGGCGATTTCACGCAGCAGGGCACATCTTAATTTATGACGATTCTGGCTTTTGTTTCAAACGGAAGGGCAATTTATTGTTTGCTTATTGGCTACTGTAAACATGAAAATGAATGAGAAGGGCATTATAGTAGACCGTGGCGATGCGCGGAATTACTCTATTATCGTTTGCTATTAGCCTAATTTAAATATTTCTTTTGTGGTGTGGCAGCTTTTGAAAAGAAATAATAATAAACTTTTCTGATGAGATTGGAGTATTGAAAGATAACAGAAAGTATGTATAAATTAATAAAAGAAATCTTATACTGCTTCTTGTCGCATTTCCATGAAACCACCTATATCATGCAGCATTTGAAAAACCCCTAGTTACGAGAGCGTTGCTTCTATCGACTGAGTCAACGCGACTCTTATTTTCACTTATTTTTGTGCAAACAAACAAATATTAACAAAATTGACTTTTAATTACTATTCATCTTTGGCTCCCGAAATGTTTGTAGGAGATAAAGTGTCCCGCGGATTAAGAGAGTTTAGACAGGGTTGATCTATATCTCATTTTACATTTAGAATTGCTATTCTAGTTACGACAGAAGTATAAAGACTTCCAGCGGCTCGGTATACATTCATCTGAAGCAAAAGCAAATGCACTTCCACAGACATCATTTTGAGAAGACTAACATTTATTTCCTTCAATTACAGAAAACAAGCAATAAAAGTCTCAGGGCCGTTATCTATATCTCTCCTGAAGTGACCAATAAAAGTGGCCTATCATTGCCGTTTTGTATCGAACAGCATTTCTGATATACAGGTCAACCTGCGAACTATTTAATGTGGGAAACAGCAAACACTAAAATATTGTCTAGAGGCTACAGATGCCAGTTTTACGATCTACTTCAAGATATTATGGGATTCTGTTCCCCCTTTTCCCTCCCAGTTGTTCTTACAGATCAATTTAAGGAGTTTATGCCGGCGAAGATGACGAATAATGGGCCATTTTGAGCAGCAATTAGAGAGTAAGAGCGCGATATTTCACATTTCCGTCTGTTTTACGTCTTGATTTGTGATTTTGGAGTAACTTTAGTCTGTAAATGGGGTCAGTGTATAAGATCAAACAGTTATTTTCGCGTTGCCACTAATTACCAGTGGCATTAGATAGATAAATGCTTAAACAACTTTGGCTGAAAATCTTGTATAGAAAAAAAAAGTCGATTATAAGTTGGAATTTACTTTGGGTTTACTGTTTGGTGGACAAACTATAATCTATTGATAAATATGTGAAAATTTGACATAGTGTTACAGTAAGTAGATAATTTTAATAGTAGGTTCAAAAGCTCAAAAGGTTTGGGGTTTACATAGTTATACAACATCAATTAGATCCGATTTTTAGATCACACAGGAATATGATATAACGAAAAAAAAATTTATAAACACAAATACCCTACACTAATCTCGATCTATGGCAGATTAAGCAACTGGAAAGTCAGATTTTAAAATTAGACACCACCGTCTCTTAATATTCCTTTACTGTCGCAAGGGTTCGCCATGATAATTTTAGGCCCCTGTTCTAACTTTTACAAAATGGCTCACTGTAAAAAATCATACCTATCTATATGTAAAGTATACTCGAAAAAGCAAAAAAATACAAATTATACATATGTCGAAAATAAATTCAGATCTACAAATATTATTTATATCTGCATAATAAACTACGCTCAAAAGTTAAATGTGTACCTAATGTTTGTGCAGTCAATATTTGCACTAGTGTATGTTCCGTAACAATACATTGTTAGGTAAAATATGTACTACGATGCGATGTGATTTAATGATCTTATTTTGGAATTATTAAATTTCTTTTATATACATAGTCATCTAAAGTAAAACTTATAATTTAAGGCGACCCACAATTTGGTAGGCTCATTGCTTCATATTGAAACAAGAAAGCATATAATTTTACAAAAAATTAATATCTCATATATGTGCAAACTTTTATAAATTTCATCTGTGTATATATATCAAGCCTATAATAAAATAAAACTCATTTTTAAGCTTTTTGTTTAAAAATTGAATAATAATTTCAAATGCTTGGATTTTATTTTCAGATTGTCTTAAATGCTTTTAAAATTGTATAAATTAAGAATCAAAAGTTTTGGGTCCTGGGCAAAAGCATGTTTTGTTTTTTTATTCAAATTCTAAATGATATAGACAGTTTCATATAAATACGACAAGAAGCACCATAAGATTTTTTTATTAATATGCACACACACATATATATTTTATATACATATACATATATACATACATATACAGACATACATATATACATATACATACATACATAGGTTTTCCGTTATCTTACAATACTCTAATCTCATCAGAAAAACTTATTATTCTTTCTTTTCAAAAGTTGCCACACCACAAAAGAAAAATTTAAATAAAGCTAATGAACAAACGATAATATTTTTAAAACAAATATTAAAACCATTGATGTTCGCAACAGCGTGTGTGTCCTGCTGTTAACAGGGCTCCTGTATTTTTTATAACTATGCCTGAAACTTTGAAATTTTGTCTAATTTTACAAGTTTATCAATTAACGACTGATAATCGTTACATACTGACGAAGAGGCTAACTAGATTAAAATGATATTGACTGATATCGATTAATGTGCTGACAATTCTGACAAATTTTTATGAATTGACTTACTTTAACGGCTGGTTGTCCTAATTGGCATACAGCTGGGTCCGTGGCACTTTTTGATATAGCAAATTCAGTACTGCAACCTAAAAATTGTTTACATTACAGTTAGTCATTGATTTTGTTTGTCGAGAGGGATACATCCACAGCTTAATACACTTTTAAATAAAAAAGAACATTAACGCAAATGAATTTACAAATACCATGGCTTCTTCGAATGACTTAGCCCACTTCTGTATGTTTAAAGTTTGGGGCAAACACAGAAGCCTTACAAGCACAGACTCAAAGGAGCCATCAAGAGAGATTTTAAGTCATTATTACAAGGCATGTGGACCTATAAAAAGGAAGTTGTAGAAAATAAAAATAGTGTAACAATATTCCATCATCGGAAATCGATAGATCTGGCACAAGGAAAGGTCAAAATTAACCTTTCTTCAGCATTCTAAGTTTATCGTAGCATTCAGCATTCTAAGTTCTTCTTAGATCTTAGATTCGATGAAAGAGGACGAAATGGTAAAAGTCGAGGTATAAAACCATTAATACCTGAATAATTTCTACCAAATATATATTGATGTGTATATATATATATATATATATATATATATATATATATTAAGTCTAAGTTATTAAGCACTGTACAGAGTAAAAACAAACAACTTTGAATATTGCAACTTGTTCTCATTAGTGATTAGCTGTCATTTTAAACACCATAGGATTTTATTTATGTTAAAAACTTCATGAAAACAGATGTAATCATATGTAAACACACTGCTATGAAGGTGAAGTTTTACATTACAGGGTTCCCAGCACAATTTGTCTGACAAATTCACTCACTTTCACTGACACAAACTCACGAAATTCCCTGATAAAATGACACATATTACCTGAAATGTAATTAAATTTAAAAGTGGTAAAAGTTTTTACTCAGTATTAGTAAAGTTATTAATTTAAAAAAAAATCAAACTTATAGCAAGGTTAGAAAAATAAATTTGAATCTTTAACTCCCTTCTAAAAAATATTTGTAAATTTCCATGAATTTTCATAAATATTCATGACCATTTTGCAATTCCCTTACTTTCTAGGTTGCTGAGAACCTTGATATATCAATAAATATATATTTAACATTAGATTCACCAAACCAGTGAAAATAAGTCGTTTTACAATTGCAATTTAATGTATATTTAAATTGTTGGTAAATCTAGTGATATATAATATATATATATATATATATATATATATATATATATATAATCCAACAACTATAAAACTGCTGGACAAGGCGAAAGCTAAACAGCTAGCGATGAAAGAGGACGAAATGGTAAAAGTCGAGGTATAAAACCATTAATACCTGAATAATTTCTACCAAATATATATTGATGTATATATATCTATATATATTAAGTCTAAGTTATTAAGCACTGCACAGAGTAAAAACAAACAACTTTGAATATTGCAACATGTTCTCATTAGTGATTAGCTGTCATTTTAAACACCATAGGATTTTATTTATGTTAAAAACTTCATGAAAACAGATGTAATCATATGTAAACACACTGCTATGAAGGTGAAGTTTTACATTACAGGGTTCCCAGCACAATTTGTCTGACAAATTCACTCACTTTCACTGACACAAACTCACGAAATTCCCTGATAAAATGACACATATTACCTGAAATGTAATTAAATTTAAAAGTGGTAAAAGTTTTTACTCAGTATTACTAAAGTTATTAATTTAAAGGTTATTAATTTTAAAAAAATCAAACTTATAGCAAGGTTAGAAAAATAAATTTGAATCTTTTTTAACTCCCTTCTAAAAATATTTGTAAATTTCCATGAATTTTCATAAATATTCATGACCATTTTGCAATTCCCTTACTTTCTAGGTTGCTGGGAACCTTGATATATCAATAAATATATATTTAACATTAGATTCACCAAACCAGTGAAAATAAGTCGTTTTACAATTGCAATGTAATGTATATTTAAATTGTTGGTAAATCTAGTGATATATATATATATATATATATATATATATATATATATATATATATATATATATATATATATATATATAATATCCAACAACTATAAAACTGCTGGACAAGGCGAAAGCTAAACAGCTAGCAGTAATAATAATGCAGTCAGTCGACATCGAAGAGAACGGCACAAGTCTAATTAAAACTTTATTTTAGAACTGCTAAATCGGACATTTTTACTAGTCAACGACAGATAAAGGAAAGACACAAAAATCGCTCTGCTCGAACAGAGGTGCATCCAACAGCGAAAACAGAAAGAATTTTCCCCAAGGTAAAAGAAACTTATTTAGCAAATCAAGTGTTAAGATGAGGAAAAAACGCAGAGCCATTTGCCGGCGACAGCTGGAAAACGTGTTGAATAGACAGAAAATTTACATCTATAGGATAGATAGCTTTGGGAATTGTATCGAAAGAATTTTAAGTCTAGGACACTCCTTTGATTAAGACATTTAGAGGCTGGGAAAAAGATTTTAAGGAATTAGAATAGGAGACAGGAGATTTTTAAGGAAATATTAAAGTTAAATAATTTTGATATATATATATATATATATATATATATATATATATATATATATAATGAATAAGTCTGGCTTGGTTTGCTACAAATCTTTTGCTACACTAAGGGTAACTTAACCAAAATCTACTGCTTAAAGTTGATTTCAAACGACTAGGAACATTCATACTAACAGCAGGATTCGAAATCGGGGAAAGGAGCGAGTTTAGCAGATTTAGAGTTGAGCAAATGAATTTTCAAAAAGAAATAATCAGCAGTCAAGTTATATCAACATTTTATAGCTATAGGTTGGGAATAAATAAACACATTATTACTATATGAGATCATTGGAATACAAAATGATAAATTTTTTTGCTATTCCCCGACTTTCCATATTGCTGGAAACCCTGCATTAATATGTCGCTATTCGTCATGATGATATTAATCTATTATCATATTAATCTATGTACTTGCCAGAAAAGTAAACTTATGTGCAAGGCTTCAAAAATCTTAAAATGTCAAATGGAATTAATGGGTCAACAGTCGATTCTAGTATAAACATAGGATATCTAAATGAGTATGATTACATATTTAAAATATACACCAAAACGTTGCTGGTTAAGTTTATAGCTTTTCTTTTCCTAATATAAAAATCGACAGCACTTTACAATACTTAAATAATGTATGTCAATGTAAAAAAGTTTTGGAAAAAAAATCAACGGACCCAATTCCGTCAAACTTAATAGAAACTAAATTAAACTTAAAAGAAAAAAAAGGTTATATTTTACTAAAACCTATTAAATAAACAAAATGAATTTTAATTTCTAAACAGTTTGTAACACACAATTTTTCCACCAAACATTCAGTTTAACAAAAAGATTGAACACATAAAATTAATCCAAATTCTAAACACATACTTCTTGTTTTTAAACAACATTGTTTTTTTTATATATATTTATTATTTTAGTGCTTATCTTACGTACACAGTGGTACTGTTTGCAGCAACTGTAATCCTTTTACAAACAAAAACTTTTGTTTGTTAAGTGTTAATTATACGAAAACCGACAAAAAAAATAATGCAAGGCACAACATTCTTTGTTAAAACATACTTTTTGGCACAATTTTCTAAACGTTGGCCTTTGTTGCAAGTTTCGAGGAAAGTATTCCACTGATGAATCTCACCCCCCCCTCTTTCTATTTGAACACCAAATTGTGAGAAAAATAAAAGCAAACAAAAAGTATCTTATAATGTACTGTAGTCCCATTAAACAATTTTCCTTTATATTTGTTTGTTTTCGGTGTCATTTCAACTTAGTGCAGCTTAACATTTTGTGGATGAAATGTTTTACCCCTGTCTAATAAATAGCGATGGATACTAACAATGAGGACGATTAAAAAAATATTTTTTCAGGGTTTGGTTTAGTTTGGAGCGCTAGGTCTACTTTTTGCAACACGAAGGCTAATGAGACCGGGACCTACTGCTTAAAGCCGATTCCGAACGTCTACGAACACCCATGCCATAGTGGGATTCGAACCCACGAACTCCGGTACCGACGATCAGTGCCCTAACCAATCGGCCAGCGTTCGGAACAGATGCTATATTTACGCTCCAGCTTTTGCCGCCAAATTTGGCGAAATTTGAATCATTAATTTCTTGTATGTCCTTATTTTTTTTAATGTTTATTAAAGTGTGTATGTGTTTTATGTATTTATAGTTGTTATAATAAGTTGTACCAATATGGGGGGGAGTTAGATGGGGAAACTCACCTCAAAATTTTTAAATTTGTTTTAAAGAATTTTGTAATATCTTTGGTTTTTTAGAAGCCATGTCGTGCCGTCCATGTTTTTTCTTGGTGATATTTCAGATAACGCCATTTTCTGCTGCCATTTTTGTTTGGCGGCTTTCAAAAATGTTTTTTTTTTTTTTTTTTTTTTGCCAAGATCACCAAGAAAATAACATAGCGGCAGGAAGAGCGTAGATATCGCATATGCTAGTTTTAATAACTTTAATAAATGAAATTTAAAACTGAATTTAAATTTAGAAATTCCTCAATGTTTTTATGAAAATTATAAAACGTACAAATAAAAAATATTCCCCTGAAATAAACTATTTCGTTCATCAGCAAAATAGATGAAAAATTAAAAATTAATATATTAGAAACATTTTAAGAATTAACAAAATATTTTGTGAGTCCATTCTAAATATATGCTATAAAAAAAAGCTATATATATATTTTCTCACTATTTGGTGGTAGGGGCGCAGACCAATTTTTTGCCACGGGCACCAAAAGACCCAGTTACGGCTCTGAGAATGAACACTTAAATCTTATACTGCATAGAAGTGATAATCACACATTACATATGTATAAGATTTTAACTAACAATATTTTAACCAAACTAATCAACTTAACTACAGTTATGTCGTTAAATAAAATGGCGATTCTATACTTCAAAAATGAAAACTTTTGGCGAAAGTCTCCGTTTTAATTCTGATAACTTTTGGCGACCACGAGAACAAGTTAATTTCAGCTTAGCTCAACTAATCATATAGCTACTTTAGGTAACTTACTTTTGGTTGTTAGCATTCCTCAGATATATACTCTTAACACCTCTGGTTGGCTGCCCATGCTCTAAGTTTGCAGTAGTATAAAACACCTATTCCATATACAGCCTGTTCCATAAGAGCGTATCGCTCATAACTTCGTCAATAATAGCCCGAAGATACCGGCTTAACTGCACGTGTTCATCAAACATTAGAGAAGAATGCTTTATGGTTATATTCTTTATTCGATTTGTTTTGCTGTGCTTAAATCAACAATTCCAAAATGAGTGCCCCGTATGCGAGCCGTTTTGAGGCAGTGTGTTCTGTGTAACCATCCAAAAGAACCCAAAATGCATTGCGCAACTGCTGCCCGGTACATGAGAAAGTCGGATTCGTTCGTCAAAAAGTGGGTAGCATGTTATAAATCGGTACAAAATGTTGACGACTTACCGAAACGGGGTAAACGCTGCTCGACGTCAAAATCGAATGATAAAATGATTCGATCGATAATAATGGGGACTGGACAACTTATTAAGTGAATTGCATTTCAGTTTAATATGTATACTACACGGTACAAATGTATTTTTAACTAATTCGTTTGTATTTTCAGAGAAATAGACGACACGCTCTTATGGATCAGACTGTATATAGTGTCTAAAATGAACAATTATGAAACTATATATTTTTTTACTCTTAATCAGTATATGGAATTATTTAAGGACTTACAGATAATGCGGGAGCGTTCCAGAATTCTTTTAACCGTTAGATGCTACGTGGCGAGATTGCATTGCAATGTTTAGTGTCGAAAAATGCAATGCAACTTTAGGTTATGACAAATTTAAATAGTTGTGCCCCATATAATATATAACACACATATAATACAAAATATTTCATTAATTACTGATTAAGGTCAAATGATTTTTAAGAATAAATATTAGTCCTATAACATGAGATTTTATATAGTGATATGATAGAAATGTCTTGATCTAATTTCCTTTTTCTATTATTCGAAGATAATTTTGATTTCTTTACTCTATCAATTAAATTATCAATATAAAGCAATCAGATTTTCTCCTATACGCAATTCCTACGAAAACCAGAGCGATAATCAACCCTCTATTGCAGGTTGGCTTAGTAATTTTCTCACCACACATTAAATTATAATAAATGGGTAACCAAAAACTTCATTTTTTTGACCTCGTCCGGTTTATAATATAACAGCAGATTTAGGTGAAAGGAGTCGAAAGGATTATATCTGGGTGTAACTCCATTTCCTGTCACATCGGCCAGCCTTTTATTCCAGAGGTTTTCATCTATGTATTTATTATTGTGGAAAAAAAACCCCAAAAGGCTTACTTACAAAGAAGACATTTTCGCAAAAAATTTATAATAAACTAGTGTTTGTATCTATTACACACTTATGCAACGCTATTTTGTGCTGTTGGGAAAATAAGATCTGATTAAGGAATACTTTCGAACAATTGACTTTAACTGTGACCTGATTCGATTATATCTGACTGAAAATTCTATTCGATTATTGTTTCCTGATTAAACGAACAAAAGGGGGTTTCAGGAGAAGAAAAAAAACATGCAGCCATCGAATTTGTGGGGAATGCGGCCTCATTTGATCACTATCTCCGATTTAAGTAAATTATACAAGAGGTTATTTTATTCGAGATATGTGTTGGGAAATTTCGTTAGAATTGCATTTAGACAAGCGATAGAAATAAATAAGGAAAATTATATTTAAAATTTAAGATATTAAAAAGTCATCACGGATTTACAATCAGTTTTAATTTAGCGTTCTCTTTGTTGAACGAAGTGCAGTTGCCTTATTAAGGTCAGAAAAACAAAGAAATATGTTTTATTTGACATCAATTTTTAGTTTGTATTTTATTATTATTATTTTTATTAACCATTTGTAAATGAAATGGGAGCAACTAAATACCGACTACGTACTCTGAACAGTTACTCCACTGAAAAACAAACTAATTTTAACACCGATTGCTGAAAACAGAACACATTTGAACAGTCTGCTTGAAGTATTTTGGAACTGATTACAAACATAATTTTTATATTTAATATATTAAGCTTCTAAGTTAAGAGTTGTTTAACCCATTAATGCACAGTTTTTTTAAAAAGGCCGGCCCAAAAAAAAAATCAATTTTTTTTAATGTAAAAAACACAATTTACAACTTTGTCTTGCCAAGAAAATTACAAAATTAATCAAAATTTTTGTTGCAATTTTGAATTTTGATAACATTGTAGAAAATAGTCGAATATTGTAATATTACACAAACATCGACTTTTTTTTTTATCTTTCTTTTCAAATTCTCATTTCAGAATAAACATTGTTATCAGTAAAAATACTGATTTCTACTTTTAAAACATAAATAATAACAATACTAGTATTTATAACATTAATCAAAATTTTCTTTTGTTTTATATATTTCGAAACAAGGTGCAGCACGTAGCCCAACATTGCAACTATTACACATGTAACGACTCTCTTTTCTCTTTCTTTGCTATCTCTTTTGGCACAACACACAGCACAATATCTACAAAAGTACAACGCCGCTCGAATTATTTCGAGCGTGCACATTTTGGCCAGTTTAGCGTGCTCGAGTTAAATCGAGCGTGCACATTAAGGGGTTAAAGGTTTCATCAGCTTTAAGCAACTTTAAAGATTTTTTTTTCTTATTTTTCGCATTATATTTTTTAATTATTATCATAAAAACATAGGATTTACAGCATTAGTTCTCTTTTCTCCTTTAATTAGTTTTGTTGAATTTACTTTGCTTCTAAAAAAATAACTTTTTCTTGTTTCAATGTAGGACTTTAATGTATTTACTGTGAAAATTTGAAATCAATATGTGCAATAGTTTTTTATTTACAGAATGCGCACGTTGAAAAAACCACCATTTTTACTAAAATGCATTAATGCTAAGATTATATAGTTTTACAAATTCTAATTCGAATATTTGAATTGAGTATGTTTTAAATAATTTAGAAATGTCCAAAAAAACTTAAAAGAATTTTTGAAGTCTTTAAAAAGGTATGTGTACTTTTAAACAAATAATACAAGAGATTTTTTATTTTATTCGCGATATGTCATGAAATTTCGTACGAATTGCATTTAGAATTACAATAGAAATATATAAACTTAAAACAACTATACTTAAAATTCATGAAATTTTAAAAAATCATGAGGGTTTTACCATCAGGTTTAATTTTTAACGTACTCTGCAGAATGTAGTAAAATTTTGTATTAAGTCAGAAGACAATACAGTCAGTCTACTTGACATGGTTTGTGAGCTGCTATCATAATTTTTATATTAGATATTCTATGTTTCAGATTTAATTACAAAAAGGTTATTACATTCAAGATATGTTATGAAACTGCGTAACATTTACATTTAAACTTCATGATAGAAACAAAAAAAAATGAATAAATCTGTATTTGAAATTTAAGAAATTCAAAACTCATCACGGTTTTATAATCAATTTTAATTTAGTGCTCTCTTT
>CM063506.1:44023224-44085724 GCA_032207245.1 Pardosa pseudoannulata
TGTTTTGGAACACGAATTTTGCATCAGGAGTGAATTGCATTAATTCTTACTTTACGATCTCTGGCAGGTGGAAATGATTGAAGTGGGTAATTGGGTAGATAACGGATTACTGTCTAAAATAAGTTTGTATTTATGTATCTTGAAAAAGGATGGAGTTACGCACATAATAAGCATTTATAATTAAACATAAAACATTTTGTATACCAAACGCAAAACTATTACTCCAGAAATAAAATGGGAAAAATTGGAAGAAACAAAAGCAAGTTGGAACATAAAATTTCTTTATTGTATTACTTTTCCAATGCAGAAAAATAATTTAATAGCAAGGGCTGATCTGACTCGAAGAAACAGAACAAGTTATACAAGCAATCTAACGTTGAAAATAGAAGAAATCTGGTTTAGTTAGGTTTGGAAAGGTACGGTCTACTACTTTGTTAACTAAGGACTAATGAGACCGGGATTAACTGCTTAAAACAGATTCCAAACGGCTACAAAAATCTATGACAGTAGTAGAATTAGAACCTACGAAGACCAATGCAGAAGACCAGCGCCCTACTCATTAGGACAAAAACAAATCAGGCGTTCATTCTATTTCTCAAATTCTACAGATGAATCTAAATTTTCTGTTACAGGATTACTGAAGTTATATATGTCAATACATGATAAATATGTAAAAAAATATAAACCAATAAATTATTTTTTAATGATAAATACAATCTATATTAACGCTTTAAAGGACAATTGTAGCAGAACCATTTCAAACTTTGTCTTTTTTTTTTAAATATATGAATATTTTTTAAACACTTTAAACTATTAATAAAAGGTAGCACTGCACTTAATTTATTTTCTTCTTCGAAAGACACGTATTTTTTTACTTTACATGGAAAAATTAGAAATTCGATTTTATTTTCTAATGATCCTAAATAAAAATGCCTATCCAAAATAACACTTTGTTATAAATTGTTTAGCTCTTCAGCTATTACATCATTTTAATGATAATTATACATTTTTTTCCTATATAATTTAAATTTTAAGAAAGTATTATTTTTACGTTGTATAAAGGAATGGTTTCACAGCTAAACCGTCATCCCCTAAATCCCCCCTACCGAAATAATTTTAAAAAAATTTCATGTTTCCGAATCCCCTATATAATAGCCTAAGTTATCTGTCCGTCTGTCCTCGAATTTATGAAGCGGTTTTTTAACCTGGAATGGATAAAGGCATCCATATTGGATTCTTGATGAGTTAGGGTTAGCAACGTTCGAAATTTACCCCTCCCTTCTTTTCTAGCTTTGCCATTATTTCAAGCTTTATTTTCCCTGGTTAAGAGCAGGCGATTAAATTTATCAATTTGTCACATAATAAATAGGTAAAAATAACATTTTTTTCTGGCATTATGCCGCCATTCCTTTAATCATCTCATTAAATCATTTATTTTAAATTATTTAAATATCGTCTACATTATTTTCATACGTTTTATCGCTGAACTTAGATATTACGTAAATAATTTTCTTTTATATTTGGCTTAAATAACATATTAAGTACATTTGTGATAATTTTAAATATAACCATCGATTATTTTTTGTTTCAATGAAAATTTTATCACTGGTAATAACAACAAATTCTACCTACCTCCAGGATGTAGTGAAAATAATAGTTTCATTTCTTTATTTCCATTAATTACCCTGGCAAGAAAAAAAGGGGGAAGAATTTAACAACAATTTTGACGTAGCTAAGAAAACTTTGAATTATCTTTTTTAACGAATTCAACGTGATTCTGAACTGCATTCACAGTATCGGGAGACTTTAGAGGAGTATGAAGATGAATTATTAATCGTGTACCAGATAATTCTCAACCAAAAAACAAACCATTGCTTATCTGCCTCATAGAGTACTTTAGAATTCTGGAAAATTAAAAATTTTACTGATCCCGTCATATGACGGGCTATATGCTAGTTTATAAGGTTCATAGATAATATTTATACTCTACACTTATTAAATCTCAAAGATTCTTTAATCGTGTCTTTCAAAGAGTTAAGAAATCAGAATATGAAAGCCCAAAATTATAATCCTGCGCAATAATTGTACTTATAAATTTTTTTTAACTAGTCTTTTCTTTCCTTTCTATTTGAAAGGTAACTTATGCACAGTACAAACACGTTAATATTAATAAATAACTCTTGCTGTCCTTTTAAAGTCATTACTGTTTTCTTTCTTAATTTATACTGCCATATTTCAGTGTCAATAAACATAAAAAATATTTTTAAAAAGAAAATGATTACTGACATTTGTATCTAAGCAGGAAACAAACAAATGTTGCGAAACTAAACATATGCACGAAAAATAACCTCTGATTAAATTCCAGCTTAAGAAAGATCTATCGACATGAAATTCTATTTCGATTTGACACGTAAGAGAAAGACATGGGCCTTATTTTTTTTTCCTCAAAGAGCCTGCCAAAACGTTGGGATGAAGTGTCACCATAGCAACCGACACTTGTTTCTATTTCCAGAGATTCAATGTTTGTAGTTTTTATCCCCACCCCCCATTCCCTTTCCTACATCCTAAAAGTCTCGAATAACGTAATTACAGCATTTGATAAATAGTAACCTGCACTCTAATCAATCTAAATCACATTTGTTTAAAGTTAGATCTAGAGTGAGAGAGAGAACATAAACATCAGAAGAGAGAACGACAGAAAGAGAGAAAAAAAATATCCCGGTAATTGCAGCATAAACATGGAAGGAGGGGGGGGAGGAAGGAAGGAAGGAACGAATAATGTCGCTAGAATAGTTATTTAGTTTTGAAAAGGAAGCACTGCCATCAATTAATTAAGAAAAGCGGTTATTTCGCGAACACAGAATTTAGCTCGTTAAAATTCTTCTGCATATATTTGTTATTAAAAGGAGAAGAGAAACATTTATATGCAAATGGAATCTATAGCATACAGTCACACTCAAAACCGTTCGGTAATAAAAGCTTTTCAAACTTGGGAAATTCAACTTAGGCACGATTTAAATACACAATGCATTCTTTTGTAACTTTCATTAAAATTAACAATATATGTCACCAATTTCGTAAATGAAAATTAAATCCTTTTATATATATTTTACCGGAGGCATTTAGCACCACACGCGGAATAATTAGTTTTCGCGAAATTGTGTATTTTTGAGTAAACAAACATTATATGCTGCGGATTGAAACATGGAAGGTGGTAAACAATAAATAGAACGCTTTAACAGACTCCAACAAAAGCATAAGTTGTACACATGCAGTTATAAAATTATGATAAAGCTCGATTATAAAAGAATGTAAATATTATGCAACAAACCAACCGTTTCGCACTCCATAATTTGGCCAGACAGTAAATTCAAATACTTACAAATTACATTTCTTCGGAGTATTCCATCTGTATGCATATTTAATAGATTTGGTTTTGAAATTTAAACTAAAAAGCTTTATCATAATAGATATCATTTATCACAGTCTTCTACCGTTGTGTGCCTGAAGGAATAATATTTTCTTAACACATAATGTGTCATAAAGAAACTGTTGAACGTGTACTTAAGTAATCTAAATAAGAAAAATTTTAAAGTAAAACGTTCAATTCGAAAAACAAGGCAATATAAAATGAAGAAAAATAAGATTATATTATCTATAATATACAAAGAAAATATGACAATACCATCGGAATTACAATATCATTTCTCTACCTATATATATATATATATATATATATATATATATATATATATATATATATATATGTGTGTGTGTGTGTGTGTGCTATTATTGCCCTATAAAGATCCTAAATTCTCTCAATTCAAGTTTTATATTTCTTAGTTTTAACTTTACCAGCCAATTAAATCAAGTGAATGATTTTTTGAGATTGCATCCCTTCCATGCTTTTCAAAACTAAACTCTGAAGTAAAATTTTTTTACGTGCGGCCTTCTTGCCTTTTTTTCTATCCAGATGTCAATTCTCCCCCCCCCCCAAAAAAAAAAAAAAAAAAAAAAAAAAAAAAAAAAAAACTGAGGATTTTTGCTATTTTGCATAGAGTTATTTGCATTTTTGTGATTACAATGCTCTTTCAGCCATACAATGCAACTTTCAGTCATATTCCATATCATTTCAACAATCAGCTCTTTACAATGCAACTTTCAGCCATAGTGGAGCCATAACCTTAGTCTCTCTCTTTCTCTCACATATGAGAAGTTAATCCACGCGATTAAGCAATCCTTAGAAACGCCATTTTGCAACAGCAAGATGCATGGTTCATTTTGACTACGTAAAATGTACTTGCAGTAAATACCATTCCCTTTTTTTTTTTTTTTTTTTTTTTTTTTTTGTTATACAGAGTGCACATATCAATCAAAAAGGGAGAAGCACAATTAGACGTTAAATTAGTCCTAGATACAAAATTTCAAAATTCTACGTACAATTTTTGAGTAATGGTGTATACATACGCACGTACATACGTCCAGTCGAAACTATTCAAAATTCGTACAGGGGCGGTCAAAATGGATATTTTCAGTCTCAAGGTTTTCTTTACGTACGGACGGACTTAAAGAAGAAACTAGCCAAAATGGATTCCGGCAGTGTCAGAATGGTTGTTTCCGTCTCCATATGAACTCCGAAATTTCTCCTTTATTTCTTGTCGAAAAGTGACCAAATGGATAGAGCGCTGGTTTACGGTTTTGAAGTTCGAGGGTTCGAATCCCATTGGCATGAGTTTTCGCAACCGTTCGGAATCAGGTTTAAGCAACAGGTTTCAGTCTCAACAGTTTTGTAGCCAAACTGTAGACCGTAGCGCTCCAAATCAACCAACCTTTACTTATAAAAAAGTAAAACAGATACCATGTATTTTAGTTAGGGCTTAAAACAATAATCAGAACAAAAGAGACGAATTAAAAGTTTTTCCCTTAGTGTCTCTGTCTCCGCCGGTGCGTAGCAAAACAATAGACCATAGCACTACAAACACAACCAACCTTTAATTCTTACGAAGCAAAAACAGATATATTTTAATTTGACCTTAAACCAATAATCCAAAAAGAAGAGACGAATTAAAAGTTTTACCCTTTGTGTCTGTCTCAGCCGTTGAATAGCAAAACAATAGACCATAGCACTACAAATACAACCAACTTTTAATTCGTAGGAAGTAAAAACAGATGTATTTTAGTTGGGTTTAAAACAATACAAACAAAAGACTAATTAAAAGTTTTCTTTTTGTGTCTCGGTCTCAGCCGTTGTGTAGCAAAACAATAGCCAGTAGCAATCTAAACACATCCAAACTTTAATTCTTAGGAAGTAAAAACAGATGTATTTTAGTTAGGGTTTAAAATAATAATCCAAACAAAAGAGACAAATTAAAAGTTTTTAACTTTGTGTCTCGTTCTCAGCCGTTGTGTAGCAAAGCAATAGCCAGTAGCAATCTAAACACAACCAAACTTTAATTCTTAGTAAGTAAAAACATATAGCTGTATTTTAGTTACGGTTTAAAATAATAACCCAAACAAAAGAGACAAATTAAAAGTTTTTAACTTTGTGTCTCGGTCTCAGCCGTTGTGTAGCAAAACAATAGACTGTTATCCAGACACAACTAACCTTTAATTCTTATGAAGTAAAAACAGATAGATGCATTTTAGTTTGGGCTTAAAACAATCAAAACAAAAGAGACAAATTAAAAGTTTTTAACTTTGTGTCTCGGTCTCAGCCGTTGTGTAGCAAAACAATAGACTAGCTATCCAGACACAACCAACCTTTAATTCTTATGAAGTAAAAACAGATGTATTTTAGTTTGGGCTTAAAACAATCAAAACAAAAGAGACGAATTAAAAGTTTTATTACTTTGTGTCTCTGTCTCAGCTGTTGTGTAACAAAACAATAGACCGTAGCAATCGAAACACAACCAACCTTTAATTCTTACGAAGTAAAAACAGATAAATGTATTTTAGTTTAGGTTTAAAACAATAATCCAAACAAAAGAGACGAATTAAAAGTTTTTTTTCCTTCGTATACCTTGTTTTAAAGTTTGGTTTGTTATATATAAGGGTTAACTTGAAAAATTGCTGAGAAAAATATTTATTAGTATACGGATTATACGTGACAAAATACAGGAAAAGCAAATTTAAGGGAGAAAAAAAAACTACGAAAATAACTACTATTAATAGAAATAACTACTTTTCCAACTTTTTAAAACAGTTTAGTGAGTAAAACTAGTTTGTGATAAGAAATATAATCTCTAGGGATACAGAGTTTAATAACACATTTTATCTAAAAAGAGAATACTTTTTTTTTTTTCAAAATATATAGACTCCTTTTGGACGGAGAAAAAGAGAAACAAGGAGAAAGAAAAAAAAAAAGCAATTTTGAAGACAGAAACAATAAAACTAGATCTTTAATGCTGGATTAAATTTGGAACTTTCACTTGGAAGAAAAATAATGGAAACGAAAAAAAAAATAAAGGAAGAGAATCAAGCGAAAATTCCTATTCTTGACTGATAGAATACTTCTTTTCTAGAAAAGAAATAGAGATCTGATAAATTCATACGCGGAAAGCAATCATAAAAGACAAATACATTATCCATTTATCAACGAGAGGAATAAAAAGGGGCTGCCTGCATCTAGTATGCTTTTAATATTGATAATTCATTTTGTACCAAGCAAGAAAGTGGAACTTTTAAACAATTTATGAACACGAGATGGATGCTGAATACAAATGTTAAGTAATGGGAAAATGGCTGAAAATGCAATATAATCTATCGTTGCGTTAATCTAATGCATTTCTCAAAATGAGGAAAAAATAAGAAAACATTGTTTGAGGCATAAATTCAATCCATTAATATGGTAATAGCTAGGGTTATATAACAAAATGTGTTTCTGTATTTATGTGTATTTTATGTATGCATATGGATAATTTGAAGTGAACACAACTTGACTTCTTCGTACAATTATGAAATATAAACTTTTTTGCTACACTTTATTTAAAGTTATTTTAAACGAGTAAGAGATATATTATTCAAATTCTTAAATAAAGTGGACTGTTACACAATTGCGTAAATATTAGTATTCAATAACATAAAAATTATATATTATTTCAACGAGTAGTATATATTAGTTTAAGTATGAGTATAAACAGTTCAAGTATGACGCCATTTAAAACCTACCTATGCAAAATTTCATCAAAACCCATTAATAATTGGAAATTTTAGCAAGAGACAAAATCTTTTCATACATACATACATATATATATATATATATATATATATATATATATATATATATATATATATACACACACACACACATACATACAATATATATACACACACACACACACATATATATATATATATATATATATATATATATATATGTGTGTGTGTGTGTGTGCGCGCATACAAGTATATTACATATATGCACACATATGTATATTATACATATATATATACACACACATATGTCTATACATACATATATACACATATATATACATACATGTATATATATATACACACATATATATATACGTATATATACACATACATATATATACACATACATATATATATACACATATACATATATATACATATACACATACCTATATATATACATATACACATACCTATATATATACATATACACATACCTATATATACATATACACATACATATACATATATATACACACATATATATATATACATATACACACATATATACATATACATATACACATATATACATATACATATACACACATATATATACATATACATATACACACATATGTATACATATACATATACACACATATGTATACATATACATATACACATATATATACATATACACATATACATATATATACATATACACATATATACATATACATATACACACATATGTATACATATACATATACACACATATATATATATATATATACATATACCCATATACACACACATATATACATATACACATATACACACATATATACATATACACACATATATACATATACACATATAACACACATATATACATATACACACATATATATATATATATACATATATATATATATATATATATATATATATATATACATGTAGATATATGCATACACATACACACATATACATAAATATTATTTTAACTGTATACATTGTTAGAGTGAAAGTGTATAATTAAAAGCAAAATTGAACATTGTGACGCAAACATTAAAGCTGAGAAACGCTGATGTAGTATATATAAACAAACTTTGCGAAATTTTAACTGGTAAGGACATACCGGCTAAATTACATCATCATTTATTTATTACACTTAATTTATTCTTCCTGCCTCGTATAAAATGTGTAACATTGTAACACTTATGCAAATACTGTATAAATGTATTATAGTTATTAAGCATTCAGAATCATTTATCGTAATTACGTCTAAAGCAGATGTTGTATAACCCGTCGGACAAGAAAATTGCAAGTTTAAAATAGAAAGAGTCCTTGAAAATCAAAACCAAGGTAATAAGGGCTAAGGTATTGAATATATTCAAAACCAGAATAAGTCAATTTACTTTTAAGGGGTCAGGTTCCTTTTAAATGTAATAAAAGCTGACCTAAATACCAAAATTCTTCTAAAACTTAAAAGGTTCGCTTAGAAAAATAAATTCATTTTTTAATGTTAAGTTACTCTATTATTTTTTTAAATCACCTGGTGTCAATAGAAAATTTTAAAATATAATTATTTTTATTTTAACATTTCATTTAATTGTTAACGAAGCAGAACATTGGCAATCATAAAAAGATATCTGAAGGTAACTAAAATTAAAAGTATAATTAGAATAAAATCTAAAAAAGAATAATTTAGTGCGAGTATTGTGGATGTTAACCTGTCTTAATCAAAAGAACAGATGTGTTGATGCTAATCTGAGAAGACTAGCATATAACCCGTCATATGACGGGATCAGTAAAATTTTTAATTTTCCAGAATTGTAAAGTACCCGATGAGATAGGTTAATAAAATGTTTTACTTTTTGGCTGAGAATTATCTGGTACAAACTCAATTTGTTTATCTTTATACTCCTCTAAAGTCTCACGATACTGTGTATATAATTTATAATCAGCTTGGATTTATTTTGTCAAACCGTGTGGTTATGTAAAAAACAAACACACAAACGAACAAACATTAATTTAAAAAAATATATAAATTAAACGCTAGATATTTATTAGTCCGTGAAATAGACTCCTTGACTTTTATGAAAATAATTCGTTGTTAACACCGGTGATAAAGTTTTCATTGCATCAAAAAATAATCGATGATTAAATTTAAAATTATCACATATGTATCTAATCTGTTATTTAAGCCAAATATAAAAGAAAATTATTTACGTTATATCTGAGTTCAGTGATAAAACGTATGAAAATCATGCAGACGATATTTAAATAATTTAAAATAAGAAATGATTAAATGGGATGGTTAAAGGAATGACGTCATAAGGAAGAAAAAAAATGCTTTTTTTTCCCTTTTTATTATGTGATAAGTTGATAAATTTAATCGTCTACTCTTAACCAGGGAAAATAGGGCTCAAAATAATGGCATTAAATGCTCAAAAAGTTGGAAAGGCATACATTTCGAACGTTTTAAAGAAGACAGCATTTTTTGCTGTGATATGAAACATATTTATACCAATTTATTCTAGAATCGGATCGATAGTTTAGGAGAACATAAACTTTACTTGCTTTGAATTTTGCTAACCTTAACTCATCAAGAATTCTTCTGTCCATTCCATTCCAGGTCCAACCGCTTCATAAATTCGAGGACAGATAACTTAGGCTATTATTTTATAAGGGATAAGTAATGAAGAATTCGTAAATCGAGTTCTGTACTAATTTTTAATGATTTTCATAGAAGAAAAACTACGGATCTATGAAATTTTCAATCAAAAAGCTTTTGAGAACCGCAATATTGGCCTGGCAGGGAACTCCTGTTTTAGGAGTTGTACTATGTCCCCCGAGATAATTGTAAGCATGTTAAATAATCAACTATAGGGAATTTGACCTAAATATTCAATATGTTACCTCCACATAATGCTATTCCAGATATAACATTCCTGTGTAATGCACAAATAATCTAAACGAAGCAGGATTTCACATCTTTTGGAAAGGATGTGGTCAAATTCGTATGCAATCAGAAAATGTTTGTTCAAAAGCGCAAGTATGTAATTACTAACACAAACTGCTGCCCCGTGTAATTGATTTGTTGAAATCTCTCGGGAACCGTAACGGTATAACTCCGGATTTTAAGCTTTTATGCAAATTGAAAATTTGAATTATTATGATTGTTTGCGCAAAAATTCATTACACGAATGTAATGAAGTACAAAAAACTATCAGTTGTATAGCTGGCACGGATATACCAATTTCTGGGCAGTCAGCATTACAAAAGGCGAGTTGTGTTTCGATAGTTCCTGCTATATTAATTAAATCTATAGAAGAGATTATCAGTCAAAAGAATAAAATTCTTCGCTACAAACGATGTATTACATAACACATAAATATAATACATAAACGTACGGTCAGTGGCGTACGCAGAATTTTTTCAAGGGGGGGGGTTCAAAATTCTAAAAAATAATAGCCCGCATAATTTCTACTAAAATTTTTATTTTTGCCATTTTGTCTGAGCTAAAGGAGGGTGTTTAAACCCCTAACCCCCCCATTGCGTACGGTTATTTATGAACATGTACATGCAGTGACATACACATCTGTACACATGGATCTACATATACATGTTTGTCTACAAGCATCTGTATAGACATCTTTGTGTGTATGCATCTACATATATATGTTTGTACAAATGCATTTACATATACATGTTTGTATACATGCATCTACATGTTTGTATACATTTATCTACATATACTTTTTCTGTGTACGTGCCACTTCATATACACGATTATTTACTTGCATCTATCTCACGCATCTACAAACATGCATTTGCACAGGACTACATCTACAGAAATACTTTTGTTTGTGCACATACATCTGTGTCAGTGACGTAGACGGGGGTAACCCGTTCGAATATTGCTGTGTATGTATTATATAAGAAGGCATTCACTAAAGAACTGGGTTCCCCCGCCAACTTGGCGATAATGGTTTAAGTATAGTCGCCTAACATTTTCTTCTTTTCTCACCGTGTCCAAACAGTCTGTACCTATATTATAATTTATATGATATTTGCATCCAACTCTCCTCGTGTAACGCTTTTCTTATATATTAGAAGTGCGCAATGCTTAAAAACATTAGATATAACAAACCAGTAATGGTTCACTATGACTGATTTTTAATAATTTGGAGCTGTTGCGTTTGCAAACTTAAGGGATTGCCCATAATTGCCATAAATATAAATGTCCGGCTTACGAGTCGTTTTTTTAATTAAGTAAGAGTATATAATTTTAATACGATGGCGTACTGTGCATTAATTAAAGTCGCCAGAAAAAGCAAGATGTTTGCATGGATTACCTTTGTGTTTCAGTAAATATCGCCAATATTTTCGCCAAATTTGCCAAGGGAAACCCAATTCTTAAATAATCCCATCTGAGAATTGCTGTCTTAATTTTGAGATATGAGTCGAATGAGAAGAAACTTCCCCCTCCCCATGAAAAATTTCTGGCTAGGCTCCTGATCTATCTACAAACTTATGTTTGAGTACATGCACCTTAGTACATATTTACATATTCATGCTTATACACATGCGTCTACATGCAAGTTCGTGAAAGAAATTTATACAACTGTGAGTGTGCAAGAGAAAATGAATCTAGAAGCTAATATAAGACCTTTGCACACAGGCCGAAATTCTCTATAAGCATATTATCAGTGGATCGAGTCACTTCTTCCATACCAATGCAGCAAGCATATGAGCAGGAACTGGGGACGATATTTAACGTAATCTAAAATGGTCTTTTAAACAATTATATCTGACAGGTCATAAAACTACTTTGATTTTATAAGTGGCATGTATTCATCTTAACCATTGTTCTCTCACCCAGTTTAATATCCTGCTGCTTTTTCCTCTTTGATAGGAAAATAACAGAAAGATACAATACATTTTCCTTTATGTTTATGGAATAGGTTTTTTTTATGTTTTATTCTCTTATTAATACGATTTCATTATCTGGAATACCATATTAAAAATCAATTTTTTTTACCTGCTATACTCGTATAAAAGAGAGAACGTGTTTACACAATAACTACCATATAGACTGTCATATGACGGGATCAGTAAAATTTTTAATTTTCCAGAATTGTAAAGTATCCTATGACGCAGGTAAAAAAATGGTTTGTTTTGTGGCTGAGAATTATCTGGTACAAGCTCAATAATTTGTTTATCTTCACTGACCGCATGTTAGTTACCTACTTTAATTTATCTCGTCATATTACGTGTTAGGATGGACAGCAGACGTTTTAATATTGACAGTGATTATTTGGCGGTATATATGAATGATGTCAAAAATTGAGCGAATCGATGGCAAACCGTGTGGTTGTATATGAATAACAAACACACAAACGAACAAACTTCTTAATTTTCAAAGATAAGTAACTTAAACGCTAGATATTTATTCGTCCATGAAATAAACTTCTATACTTTTATGAAAGAATTTGCAGTTAATACCGGTGATAAAATTTTCATTGCAACAAAAAATAATCGATGATTAAATTTAAAGTTATCACGTATGTACCTAATCTATTATTTAAGACAAATGTAAAATAGAATTATTTACGTAATATCTAAGTTTAGTGATATAAAATATGAAAATAATGCAGACGATATTTAAATAATTTAAAATAAAAAATGATTATAGAGATGGTTAAAGGAATGACGTCATATGCTACAGAAAATGTTTTTTTTACATATTTATTATGGGATAAATTGATAAATTTAATCCCTGCTCTTAACCGGGGAAAATAGGGGTCGAAATAATGGCATTAAACGCTCGAAAAGGGGGGAAGGAATGGATTTCGAACGTTTTATAGATGGGAGTATTTTTGTCTGTGATATGAAGCATACTTATACCATTTTATTTTAAAATCGGATCGATAATTTAGAAGATTAACTTTACTCGTTTTGAATTTTGCTAATTCTAAATCATCAAGAATCCAATATGGTCCATCCATGTCCAACCGGTTTATAAATTCGAGGACAGACGGACTGATAACTTAGGCTATTAATAATAAGGGATAATAAATGGTAACTGTTTTTTACGACTATTTTTTGAGTAGTGCGAACGCATTGGGTAGGCAGGAGAATTATGAAAATGTTACCAAAAGTTCATAGAAAAAAGATAGAAAAAATTCGATCAGAAACAATGCAGCGAACCTTATTGTAAAAAACACTTTAATAACAGCCCACTTTATGTCTCACCTGTTGAAACTAAATAACATTTTCTATCACAGCTGTTCCCCTAACCCTTCGCATCTGTTCGAATTCGACAAATTCGATGTTTAAACACTTTGAGAGAGAAGCAGAGTTACTTCCTTGACCTCGGCCCTCTGCCGCAGATGGATGATAGATGATGCATAGTAGGGGAGAAGACAGACGTAATGAGCATCTCATTGTTTTATTGTTACCCAGAACTCTTCCTCACACGAACGATAGTAATAAAAAAGTAGAAGGAAAGTGTTTAACACCATAGAATCAATAATAAAAAAGTTACAAAATATTTGTGTATCGTCAAATTCAAAGTAATTTCCTTGATACTAATATATAAGACCTTTCTGCAACAAGATCAGGTACTAATAAAATGTGGAAACAAAATATTTATAGAATATATAAATATTTTTTCTATTCTGCTCTATTACACACAGTAACTTAAATTATACTCAAGAATTATATATATCAAATTGATGTTGTACATGCGTACATGGGTATACACTTATATGCACTTTAAAACTATGTAGTGTATTTGAACTATATATCATATAGGTATTTGTATTAGCATTATTTGTGTGGGTACATATATATAATGTAAAATACAAGTGCACGTACATATGCACACATATATATGCATACACACAAACATACGTACATGCATGCATGCATTAATGCACACACACATATATATATATATGTATATATGTATGTATGTATATATATATATACATATATACTTATACAAACAATACACATATGTACATGCATACAAAAATACACATATGCACAAATATACATGCTTACATACACAAATACAAATATATGCTTGCATATTTAAATACATATGTGTATGCATACACGAGTAAACATATGTGCGTGCATACACAAATACACATCCCCTATATAATAATAGCCTAAGTTGTCTGTCCGCGAATTTTTGAAGTGGTTGTACCTGGAATGGATACAGTCATCCATATTGGATTTTTCATGAGTTAGGGTTAGCAAAATTGAAAGCGAGTTCGAAATCCACCCATCCCCCCTTTTCGAGCGTTTAATGCTATTATTTCAAGCCTTATCCTTCCTCTTATTCTATACGAAATTCATTCTTGATAGGGTGACAAAGTCGGAGAGTAATATTTAAATTTCTGGACTGTTTCTTTTTGAACCTTCATATACTCTAATTAGTTGTCTCAGCGTGCAGGTGTTGTACGCTTGGTAGAATGTCCGCCCACTTGATCGTTGTACTTTTGGATTGGCGGTTCTATCCCCGACGCAGCCAATTTTTCTAATGTCTAATAAATTTAATATTTTCTGCTTTTTCTTTTACATTCTTATTCGTAAAGTTGTTTTATTATTTTTAAAATAAATTTCTACTATTTTTTCAACTTTTTATAATTTTTATAATTTTTATTTTATTAAATTCACGTATTGTTGTACGGATGTCCCTGGCCACATAAACATTTCATGTTGTGTATCCTTAAACTTTCTTCTCGTAATATAATAATAGCCTAAGTTATCTGTCCGTCTGTCCTCGAAGTTCTGAAGCTTTTGAACCTGGAATGGGTAGAGCATCCATATTGGATTTTGTATGAGTTACGGTTTGCAAAATTCAAAGCGAGTATAGCTTATCTTTTCCTAAACAGTAAATCCGATTCTGAAGTTAATTGATATGAATAAGCTTCGGATCACAGCGAAAAATACTGTCCTCTTTAAAACGTTCGAAATGCACCCCGTCCCCTTTTCGAGTGTTTAATGCCATTATATCAAACCCCATTTTAAGAGCAAGCGATTAAATGTATCAATTTATCACATAATAAATAGGTAAAAATAACAATTTTATTCTATCATTGTTACGTCATTCCTTTAATCATCTCATTGAATCATTTCTTATTTTAAATTATTTAAATGAGTTCTGCATTATTTCCATGCGTTTTATCACTAAACTTGGATATTACATAAATGATTTTCTTTTTAATTTGACTTAAATTATAGATTAAGTACATATGTGATAATTATAATATAGTATTTTTGTTGAGAGGTAATTCTCAGAAAAAAAAAAAAAAAAAAAAACCTGTCTCAATGTGTTTTTTACAATTCTTGAAAATTAAAAATTTTACTGATCCCGTCATATGACGGGCTATATGCTAGTATATGCATGTACGCACAAATACACATGCATGCTTGCATACACAAATACAAATATATGCTTGCATACTTAAATACATATATGTGTATGCATACACGAGTAAACATATGTGCGTGCATACACAAATACAAATATATGCTTGCAGGCACAAATACACATATGTGAATGCATACACAAATAAACATACGTACATGCACACACAAATACACAGATATGTTTGCGTACACAAATACACATACACATGCACAGAGCTATATACATACAGAGAATTATACACGCGCAAAAAAACACCAAGTCATAAAATTTAAGATATTATGTTTTATTCGTTTCGGTATGAAAATAGCAAGTATAAAGGATATCCTGACAGTTAAATAGACATGAATGTCATTTTAATACGTTCTACATTTTTTATTTTATTTATTCAACTCAGTTTTAACCGAGTTCCTAAAAATACATCTCGCGAAAAGCAAGCTAGAGGATGAAGACACATATTTAAGAGATACTTTGAACAAAAAAAATATGTCATTGATTTAGGTTACGAAAAGGTTAAAAATTGTTCATCTAATGAGGTGAAAGAGATAAACGATTAAAAAGAGAAGTAAAAAGTGTTTCCAGACAGGATGTTTCAAGTTTTTCAAAGAATAAAGCTAGTTATAGAGAAAATATGTGTTAGTGTGTGAGTATATATATTTATAGTCGTTTAGTAATTTTTTTAGAAGTAGTGGGTCCCGATCTAATACGGCTCCTTGTTCAAACAGACTAAACGCAGTGTTTCAAACCAAAACAAACATACACAATATACGTAACATACACATATACTTAAATACATACACATATCTTCTTAGACATACAAACATATATATATATGATATATACATACACATATCTTCTTAGACATACAAACATATATACATGATATATACATACACATATCTCCACACATGCTTACATAAATATACATAAACACATTCCCATATATACATGCATTCACACACGTATGTAAATACATGCATATACACAAATACAAACATATACACATGGAGATATATATATAGGGCCGGTACTGGGACATACATATATACCTCCATATATATACATGCATACATGTGTGTGTACAAAAAATGCGCGTACATATATATATATAAATTTATATACATGCATATATATACACACTGATATATACATATATATGTATCTCCATATATACATGCATGCACATATACACACTGATACATACATACATATGTATCTCCATATACATGAATGTACATACACACTGATATATACGTATATATGTATCTATATATACATGCTTGTACATATACACACTGATCTATACATACATATGTATCTCCATATATACCTGCTTGTACATATACACACTGATCTATACATACATATCTCCATATATACATGCATGTACATATACACACTGATATATACATATGTATCTCCATATATACATGCATATACATATACACACTGATATAAATACATATGTATCTCCATATATACATGCACATATACACATACACAAACACATGTATATACACACGGATATTACATTTATCCATGTATAAAAATGAATAGATATACAGAGATATATACTTACATATTTTATGTGTACGCACACAGTCGCACTCACAAACATACAGATACATTTAACTGTTACTTTGTAAAAACATGTCACTGATTTAGGTGACAAAAAGGTTAAACTCTCTTAATGTAACGAGGTGAAAAGATAAACGATAAAAAAAAGAGCTGAAGTTTAAAGCTGATTATAAAAATAGAAAAAGAAACGACATAAATCTAAGCTCAAAATTAAACGTTAGTTATTACACCCCTCTGAAGAAATCAGACATCGAAATGGACGTTTACATAGTTCGTAGATAGGAAATCCTTGCAATTCAACAAAACAGAACAGAATGTAAACTGTTGCAGAAGTCTCTGAGGAAAGCAATGAGATCTTAAACAGTTAAGAAAGTATTTCCTTTCAACTACTTTTATTATTATAGATTCTGAAATCCATATTTTGTTTTAGACTGACTTATTACTAAACGCATAAAGTCTCTTTAAAAATTTATTAACAATTTCCGGATTTTTTTTTCATCATATAAATTCAATTTCTTAAAGATTACTCATAATGTTTAACCCATATTGTACCGCACTGACTAAATATTTCTATGAGTTATTAAAACTTCATCCATATCATTAATATGGTGTAACTAAGCAATTAAAACCAAAATTTTGAAAAAATATTTTTAATTTTTTAAGTGATTAGCTGTCCTATAAATAGGACAACGGCCCAATACATTACTAAAATTTAACAAATACCACTTTCGTTGCATTAGGCTGATTCATAGGTGAAATTTGGGGGAACAACAATATTTTAAGCACTCTATTCTTGGTTTTCTCTTGCAGTTCTTGAACTGGCATTTTTTTTATAAGGGATAATAGAAAAAGGATATCCATTGTAGGATGCTAACATCCATAATTTATATCCGAATTTTATAGGTATATTTTTTATGAAAATCTTGCAAATGTGCCTTCCAAAATATCTTTTTTATACTTACAAAATACACGCGTAAAATATATTTTTGAAGAAAAACTTTCAGCTACATTATTCGTTCTTATTTTTTAAACTACAAGTAACCTCCACAGTTTTTGGAAAAAAATAATAATGAATATAAAATTAAAGATTAAAAAGTGACAATTTTTAAGGGGTTGCTGAAAATAAATTTTACAATACAATATAATTTGATTTCTTAGTTTTTTTTGTGTATCTATTGTATTCTTTGTGTGTGTATCGATACTAAAGTGTATCTATTTTAAAGGTGTTAAAATAAAATCCACTCAGAAGATATTTACAGCTTTATTATTAAATGGAATTTTATTTGCTGTCCTGTTTATAGGACAGTGGTCCAATATGGGTTAAAAACTACGAAAAACTATCTACCATATAGTATTTTATATATGTAGACATTATATGTAAAGGATGTGTATTGTCACGTGGATGCAAGTACTGGTGGCACACAATGAAGAGTCAAGTTTAAGAAATACTTTATTATACCGTTTACTAGATGCCAAGCTACCTAGCTCGTACTCAAACAACTGCCGCTCGCAGTTTTAACAGAGGCTTTTATATATGGTAACAGAACATTCTAGATTTATTTTAATGGAACAGAAAATTTGCATAATTTAGAAGTCTTCTTGACTACTTAACAAATCGACATAAAATTACGGAAATAAATTTGTCCCGACTCAGGATCGAACCGGAGATCTTTCGGTTCGTAGCCCACGACTTTAACCATTGTGCCATGGAGCTCGGTTGATTTCGTTTGAAATGTGGCAGTATTGTATAACTCAAATGCGTGTAGCAAAATATTAATATAACCAAGGTAAAACAAGAAATAATGAGAAAAATATATTGATATAACAAAATCAAATGAAAACCATAAATATAAATATCATTGCCTTTAACTGAACAATCTTGTTAATTTTAACATTAGGTAAATAACATTTATTTCCCTATGCATTCTGTAAAAAATAATGGATTAAAAAAATAGTGAAAACAGTGAGCATTTTATAAAAAAATCGTGGTTTTTTATTTTTATTTTTTAAAGCGAGAAAAGTGAGTCTATGGCAGCCCTTTTAATATCTACAGATTATTTAGAAAAAAAAAAACGTAATGAAAAGTACTCCAAACTTTCTGTCTACAGGGAGTCCATACGTTCGAAATATTTCAGACCTGAAAGTATTAATAAACTAAGCGAAATCGGAAAAAAAAACTCGAATTAAACAAGATTAAGACGCTAACTGCATCGTCATTAGTATCAGTCATTCGAGGCACATATCTAAATCATTGTGTGCCAGAAAGGCTTCAATCGATTTCTATTGGACAACACAATTTGTGTTTAGCGCTCAGAAATTACTATTAAATTTCGCCTCTCTTCATTAACGTCAGTGGGCTGTCTTTAGCGAGATCATATCGCCCGGAGAGCGATTCAAAACTATAACAATGTAATAATAATCCGCCATTAACCGGAGCCCAAACGATTGATACAGCCATCTATTACCATTACTTAAAACATCAGCGTCACTTCACTTCGCTTCACGGTTGAGAAAAATAGTCTGCTTAATGTTCTTTTCCTTTCGTCTTGGAAATACGCCAACGAAGAGAACGATTTGTTTAGAGAATTTAGTTTTTCCCCCCTTTATCCCATTCACGAAAATGTAATGTAAACACAGTGTACATTAAAAAAAATATATATATATATTTATTTTTCTGTATTAAAATATGTTGGCTTTAGTCGAAAAGGGCACAATTTAAATATGAAGAAATGAGAGAAGAAAAAAAATAGAAGAAATTAATCAGACAGTTATTGGAGTTAAATTACCGTCACACTCTGGCGCGACAAGTTATTTTCAAACAGGAACCTGATTAAGTACATGCTAGAAAAACACTCATTTTTATAAATAAAACGTCTCTGCTGTTTTTACACGTTTTAAATATAAAACCTCACCTCGTTAAGATTTCTATTTTGCTTTTTTTCAATTAAATAGTCACTCAAATCCAATAAAAAATTCATTATACAAAAACACTAGCAACCGATGTATAAGGGCGGTTAGTTAGGATCGCTATGGCTTGTTACTGAGGAGTAATGAGAGAGCTTAAAGTCATTATTGCTTAACCCCTTCCGGTAAAATGACGAGTCTAGCTCGTCATTAGTTTTTCATTCCATACCGCACAATGACGAGCTACACTCGTCATGCGATTAAAGTTACTGTTAAATATGATAATTTAGTTTAAAATTTCTAGTGTACTGAATTTGGCAACACTTTTATCACTTGTGAAAATCACAAGTCACTATTGCATATTGTTTACTTAGAATTTCTTGGTGCAAGTCATTGCCAAATTAATGAGTCAGAATAAAAGAAAACCTACTAAGAAATGCTGTGTGTGTTACAAGAATCAAATTAAAAGTGAGACTACTTGGCGGTGTAAACAATTAAGAATTCCTTTGCACTTTGTTTTGAAAAGTACCACTAGCTTGAAGACTATTATCTGTATACCTTATTAATGTTTTGCTTTGATATTTTCTTAATTTTACTGTTTCTGATATTATTTAACACTATGTAAAAAGTGGATTTTAATTAAGAATATGTAAGAATTGTAAAATGAAACAAGTTTTTTAAATAAAAATTAAATGGTTATTTCATGCACAGTTTTTCATTATTAAATCATACCGGAAGGGGTTAAAGTCAATTCCGAACACTTACGAACATTCATGTCAGCAGGAAAATTCGAATCCACATTAGCTGTGTACAAAAAAGCAGTGTCTCACTTATAATCATTTTTAATATTTACAAAAACAATGCTTATACATAAAACAAGTAAAAGATTAACACATTGTATGCGGGGCACGTACTAGTATGTTTTCTGACGATCGATACTTGAGCCCGCTCACGTACTAGTACGGGTTAGTGTAACAACATGGTTTGTTTGTGGGTACAAAAATAACGGTATATACAGGAAAACGAAGCCGAATGTTCTTGTCTACTACATAGATTCTAGAATGTAAAAATGTTTATATATAACATAATTCGAAAAAATTAAAACTATATACTACTATTTCTATTTGATTTTTCATATTTACGATACTATTATAAATTTATGCACACACACAAAGTGTTAAAAACTGAAAAAAAAAATTAAAATAGATTTTTTTCATCTAAATAAATGCCATAAAATCTAAAAAATGATCGTTCATTACGCATTAACTACCTTCCTTTAATTGCTATATGCTTAAATTCTGTACACAAACAAAATTGAATATTGAATTTCCCTCCTGTTTAATATATTTAAATATATGTACAATGTATTAATAATTTTTTCATTATATCACTGCACTAAACACTTATCTTTAAATATGCACCTGTACCTGAATAAATATACCTATATACGTGCCTATAAACAAATACATATATGTCTGCTTATTTGTATATTAGTAAATTATACATATCAGTGTATTTGAGTGCATATATATAGCACGAAATTGTAGCTAAATGAGTTCAAAAACCCTCCATTTTTTTGTCAACGTCAACCTAACTGTGAATAAAATATCCATTGATATTTATTTTCATTTTTACTGCATCTCTGATAAACAGAAATAAGGCTGAAGACAAATGGAGGTAATTTTTTTTTCTGCCTTAATGAACAGCATCATAACTGGGTTGTTGATCACTATTCTGGTTATTTATTAAGATTAAGCATCATTGATCATGACTTTTCTTTGCTGGGTTCGAAAAATAAATTGCTGATGATGAAACTGCTGGACATATACATATATAAGCATAAAATCATGTATACGATTATAAATGTACATGAATATTTGTATTTAAGTTTATATATGTGTACATTTATAACTTTGTATGAACACGTATATAGATAGATGTGTGTATGTATATATTATATATATATATATATATATATATATATGTGTGTGTGTGTGTGTGTATACATACGCACAATGTGTCTAGTATAAATGTGCTCAAAAATCCAAATGTGCTAAGTGTATATTGTGTGGATGTGGATGTGTGCAAATATATACATACTTACACACAATATGTCTAGTATAAATGTGCTCAAAACTCCACGTGCTAAGTGTATAATGTGTGCATATATATACATACTACACACAATATGTCTAGTATAAATGTGCTCAAAACTCCACGTGCTAAGTGTATAATGTGTGCATATATATATATATATATATATATATATATATATATATATATATATATATATATATATATATATATATATATATATATATATACACATGGTTAGGTTTGGAGCGCTAAGGTCTACTGTTTTGCACACGAGGGCTAATGAGACCGGGACCTACTGCTTAAAGCCGATTCCGAACGGCTACGAACATCCATGCCATAGCGGGATTCGAACCCACGAACTCCGGTACCGACGATCAGCGCCCTAACCAATCGTCCAGCGTTCGGCATATATATACATACTTACACACAATATGTCTAGTATAAATGTGTTCAAAACTCCACGTGCTAAGTGTATAATGTGTGGGAATGGATGTATGCATATATATACATACTTACACATAATGTCCCTAGTATAAATGTGCTCAGAAATGCACATGTGCTAAGTGTATATATAGTACTCATGTATACCCTGAACACATTAAATCATTGTATACCATAAGTGTATAAGCATTTAATTATGTGTAAAAATGCGTGTATACAAATATATGTATATGTATTTACAAAAATGCATATAAGTATATGCACGCACACATACACATATATATATATATATAATATATAAATGAATATGATTATGTGTAGGTATATAAATTCTCGCGCGCACACACACATACATACAAGAACAATAAAAGAAAAACCCTTTGCTTTATTTGTATACATACACAGGCATTTATTTTAAATGAATTAAATTTTTAGCTAAATTTTAAAACTCTTAGAAAGACATTATTGCAAAACCAAATAACAAATATGAGATAATTTGGTTTATTTTTAGAATTTCTAACAACAAAGTAGGTGGGGGTGGACACTTCTGAAAAAGTGTTCAAAGAAATTACAGTTCCATTGTAACAGTTAAACGGTACCTGTACATCAAAAAACAAAAAAAGGAAACATAAGTGACAAAACTATACGCTAATTACACAGATAAATATTTCTCAAGTTTAGATAAGATAAGGATAGAAATACATCTTATTACAAGAAGATAAATTTTTTCGAAAACGGGTTACAGGGACAGGCGAAAGGTGTCCTCAATTCGGAACAATTATTTGATTGAGGATAGCGAGTTCCTTGACGCAGAATGATAAAACAGAAAAAGGAACAGAAACCTCTTACAGAAACTTTCTGCTAAGGAATGGAGAGGGAAAAAAAACTTTTTTCATAATTCTTTTAACATTTTAAACTAATTTTATTTTTTAACTGTATGGAAATTTTTTGAAATGCATCTTTAGAGCTTTTCAGACGTTAAAAATCAAGATTTTAATTTGACTGAGATTATTTTCGTTCAGCATGACAGAATATCTAGATCAGGGGTTTACTACTGGCGACCTACGGGCCGCATGTGGCCTACGAGCTTAGTTTTACGGCCCGAGAAAGCTTTTTGAAAGAAAAATTCTTTGCTTCGTAGTCTTTTATTTAGAGTTAACTTCAAATCAGCATAAAACTCAAATATTCGTTCTTGTTTTATCATTTGAGATTAGATTTAACAGAGTAGCTAGTTCTTAATTTCGGTTTATTGGCTGTTGCAGGTGACAGTCTACAATACTTCCACTAAATTGTCCTTTTTTGGTTGCAATATTAATTTACGTTTATCTTTAGATAATTCTTTTCTTTAATTTGCTTCAAATCAGCATAAAACTCAAATATTCGTTCTTGTTTTATCGTCTGAGATTAGATTTAAGACAGCTTGTTGTTAATTTCGGTTTATTGGTTGTTGTACGTGACAGTCTGCAATAATACTAAATTGTCCTTTTTTAGTTACAGTATTAGTTTAAGTTTATTTTTAGATAATTCTTTTCTTTAATTTACTTCAAATCAGCATAAAACTCAAATATTCGTTCTTGTTTTATTGTCTGAGATTAGATTTAACAGAGCAGCTAGTGGTTAATTTCGGTTTATTGGTTGTTGCAAGTCACAGTCTACAATACTTCCACTAAATTGTCCTTTTTTGGTTGCAGTATTAATTTACGTTTATCTTATAATTCTTTTCTTCAATTTACTTCAAATTAGCATAAAACTCAAATATTCTTTCTTGTTTTATCGTCTGAGATTAAATTTAACAGAGAATCTAGTTGTTAATTTCGGTTTATTGGTTGTTGCAAGTGACAGTCTACAATACTTCCACTAAATTGTCCTTTTTTGGTTACATTATTAATTTGCTTTTATCTTTAGATAATTATCTCTCCTGTGTTATTAACGTATACCAATTCATATAAAAACTGACATTATTGAGTGATCATGTTCAAAATTCACTTGTTTGAAGCCTTGAAGTATATTTTTAGCTTCATTCTTCCATACAATTCTAAAATATTTAATGTTATAAGAGCTTTAAGTATTTTTGTTTTTTAAAAAGGTATTTTCTATTCAGATTTTTTACTTCTTCGCGTTTATTCTTACATTTAAAAAACCCCATAAATGTGTTTTATGACACATGGGTTTCAAACTGCATTAAGCAACTAAAATGACTAAATTTTTGTGCTTAATTAAACTGTGGATATTATTTCATATTGGTACCTCTGTGCTACTTGCAGAAATTTACGAAAATTGGACTATGATGAAAGTGCGGCCCGCAGTCATGCATGAAATTCCTAATGTGGCCCTCGAGCTCTTACAAGTAAGAAACCCCTACTCTAGATACCCAAGAAGTCTTATTTCTCAGTAAGTTTACAAAACACGTGCATATTAAAAGGTACATGTTATTTTATGAACTGTTTTAAAATTTTTAATTCTGTGGTAAAGATCAAATATGTAAGTATTTAAAAGTTTTTGATATTTCGAATAAGAAATATTAAATTCTTTAATTTTGTTAGGCCAAGGCAATGTATGTGCCATTTAAGTCATAGAAATACGGAAGATTTAAAGTAAAATCTAAAACTAAAAGAAAAAATTAACATGTCATATATAGCATACATAAAATATAATTTTTGAAAGTAGTTCATATTGTAAACTAAATTTTGAATTAGATAAATTTTCCTCCAACAAAAATATTTCAAATTAGTATATTTTTGCATTAAATGTGATTTTTTTACATAAAAATATCATTTTATCCTGTTGCATAAGTGAAATAGTAAGCGATAAGTTTACAAACTTTTTTACAGAATTAGATAAATTTTCCTCCAATAAAAATATTTCAAATTAGTATATTTTTGCATTAAATGTGATTTTTTTTACATAAAAATATCAATTTTTCCTGTTGCATAAGTCAAATAGTAAGCGATAAGTTTACAAACTTTTTTACAGAATTAGATAAATTTTCCTCCAATAAAAATATTTCAAATTAGTATATTTTTGCATTAAATGTGATTTTTTTACATAAAAATATAAATTTTTCCTGTTGCATAAGTGAAATAGTAAGCGATAAGTTTACAAACTTTTTTACAGAATTCGATAAATTTTCCTCCAATAAAAATATTTCAAATTAGTATATTTTTGCATTAAATGTGATTTTTTTACATAAAAATATAAATTTTTCCTGTTGCATAAGTGAAATAGTAAGCGATAAGTTTACAAACTTTTTTACAGAATTCGATAAATTTTCTTCCAATAAAAATATTTCAAATTAGTATTTTTGAAATTACATTTTTTTACATAAAAATATCAATTTTTCCTGTTGCATAAGTCAAATAGTAAGCGATAAGTTTACAAACTTTTTTTACAGACGAAGAGATAGAAAAACCTAGCAGAATATCTAGACACATTTAGAGTTTGTTATTTATGAGAAAGTTTATAAATCATGTAAGTACCAAAAAGTAAGAAGTTACTTATGAAATTATATTTTATATGCCTGGAGCGTAGAGGGTTGCAATTCTCATTAAACTATTTTCCTCAAAAAGTAAAAGCAGAATTCAATTTAATAGTTTGAATTCATATTTTTGAAATTTAGATATATCAATATTGTAATGTAAAATAAGATTTAGAAATACCTGAATCTTTTATTGTTACCTCATTGATCATTCGATTTATTTGAAACTATAATAAATTAAAAATGTAAATTGTAACATCAAATATAGGAAAATTAACTTTAAACTGTCAAATCTCAAAAGTTATGCACCTGCCAGCAAACCATGAATTAAAAGAAAATTATTGTAGCTTATCTCAGTATCTAAACACCAGGTGGCGCTCACGAACGATTTTTCAGAATTGGATTTCATTCAGGATGTAGTTTAAAATGCGTTCACAACAGTTTATGAATTCCGTTTTCCCCCCCTTATAGAGCCTATAGCTATTTTAAAAAGGTCAGATTGAGGTTTTAAATAAAGAGGCTATTTTGGTGATATTTATTTTAAACAAATTTCTCAGAAAGAAGCCAAATTGTGATCGGAGAACAAACTGCTGGTATCAAAAGAAAAGGATTTTAGAGAAAGATGTGAAACAGAAGGAAGTATCCAGAACAGATTCACTTTTTCATTCTAAAATATATTTCTTTAAAAAGAAAAGTCATAGATATCTCTGTGTGTGTAAAGCGCATGCGTGCGAAATGACGGGAAATTGGAGCGATAAATTATAAAACTCTTTCTTCTTCTTTTAATATTTACTTAGCATACAAATTTATTCATAGCCAAAATAGATTGCGCACGGGCATTTTTTTAAAAGTTCTGTGTAAAAGCATAGTTCTATGTTTTATGCAAAAGAGATCATAAAAATTCTACAAACGATTTTTTAGCTATCACTAAAAAGGGACATAGGATAGTCATTCACATTCGCCAAAATGGAAACCTCGTCCCGAAAGAACATAAAAATTCTACAAATCATTTTTTAGCGGTCACCAGAGAGGGACATCTAGCTTCACTAAAGACGAACCTCGTTCCTAGAGAACATAAAAGTTCTACAAACTATTTTTTGCTGTCACTACTGAGAGACATAAAATTGCCATCCAGCTTTACTTTGGACACCTCGTTCCGAGACAACATAAAAATTCTACAAACTATTTTTTAGCTATCATTAAAGAGCGACATAATATTGAATGTCATCCAACTTCACTAAAAAGGAAACATCGTTCCGAGAGAACATAAAATTTCCACAAACTATTTTTTAGCTATCATTAAAGACGGACATAGCTTCGACAAAAAGGAAACCTCGTCCCAAAAGAACATAAAAATTCTACAAATTATTTTATATCTGTCACCAGATAGGGACATCTCACTAAAGAAGAATCTTCTTCTGACAGAACATAAAAATTCTGCAAACTAATTTTTGCTGTCACTAAAGAGACATAAAATTGCCATCCAGCTTTACTTTGGACACCTCGTTCCGAGACAACATAAAAATTCTACAAACTATTTTTTAGCTATCATTAAAGAGGAACATAGCTTTGCCAAAAAGGAAACCTCTCGAAAGAACATAAAAATTCTACAAATTTTTTAGCTGTCACCAGAGAGGGGCATCTAGCTTCACTAAAGAAGAACCTCGTATCTAGAGAACATAAAAATTCTGCAAACTATTTTTTTTTCTGTCACTAAAGACACACAAAATTGCCACCCAGCTTTACTTTGGACACCTCGTTCCGAGACAACATAAAAATTCTACAACCTATTTTTTAGCTGTCACTAAAAAGGGACATAGCTTCGCCAAAAAGGAAACCTCGTTCAGAAAGAACATAAAAATTCTACAAACTAATTTTTAGCTGTCACTAAAGAGACATAAAATTGCCATCCAGCTTTACTTTGGACACCTCGTTCCGAGACAACATAAAAATTCTACAAACTATTTTTTAGCTGTCACTAAAGAGCGACATAGTATTGAATGCCATCCAACTTCACTAAAAAGGAAACCTCGCTCGGAGAGAACATAAAAATTCTACAAATTATAATTTTTTTTTCTGTCACTAAAGAGAGACAAAATTGCCATCCAGCTTTACTTTGGACACCTCGTTCCGAGACAACATAAAAATTCTACAAACTACTTTTTAGCTGTCACTAAAGAGCGACATAGTGTTGAATGCCATCCAACTTCACTAAAAAGGAAACCTCGCTTTGAGAGAACATAAAAATTCCACAAACTATTTTTTAGCTGTCATTAAAGAGGGATAAAAGCTGACTGAACTGGTTAAATCTTAATCTAAAATGTCATCCTCAAATTCCGCATTAATTTATATTAGAAATCAGATTTATTATATAACATCGATTTAATACATGCTCCATGAATATATATATAAATAAGAAAGAGAGAAAGAAAAAAAAAGGTAAGAACTTTTTCTTGTTAACTCCATTTGCTTCGCTATTTATTTGCAGCTTTGGTTCGGTGCACATTCGGAAGGAAATTTTCTGTTTCATACCCTATTGGTCATTAAATAGTTTGTTTCCTTCATTTTTTTTTCTTATTATTTTACACGTTTCGTCAGTCGGCGTTATTTTTTTCTTCTTCCTTATTGCTGCCGCTACAGGTTATGGTTCGTTAATAACATATTGCATTCTGGCATTAATGAATAAATAAATTTACGGCGTTATTTTAATGAAGTTTCAGAGAGTTGTTATTAGGGACAGAATGTAAATGTTGTGTCATTACTCTCGTAATCAAATATTCAGATGGGGCTCCGCTTTTAATTCGTCCATGTCGCTCACTATTCATGCATGTACCCTTGTTGTGACGGCGAGCTGGTTCCTTTTTTTCGCAGCTGGAAATAGATTTCTTTTGTTATGCACTAGTGTCTTTATATTGCGCTGGATTAGTGCTTATACAATGTTAAAAATGGGGGGGGGGAGGAATATGGTTTCAATGTTTTTATCAGCATCGGTCGAAAGTCATGCGTGGTGTGTTAGATTAGGTCTGGTCAACACCAAACATTGGCAAGCGAGCATTGGACATAAATTTTATTCAGATTGGTCACACAAACATCTCTCTCTCTCGTGTGTGTGTGTGTGTGTGTAATGTCGTGATCCAGAGTTAAGGCGAATGGAAAACAGTCTTCTTATTAACTCATAGTTCTATGTGGGAGCAACGTGCGTCATTTTCCTTAATCGTGGCGGAGCTAAGCGTGGAATAGGTGTTCGCAGTTCCATGTCCACGCGCTGACTGATCTTATCTGTTTGAAAGCTCATCAAATAGCTCAAAAATGCTTCCACCTGACCGGATGATAACAAAAGCTTAAGCGAGCGTGGGTCTTTTTCATTTATTTTATTATAAAACAGTTTCCTTTTTAAAATCGTTTTTAATTCACGTAATTTCCAACTACCCCTTTTTTACACACACACACACACACACACATATATATATATATATATATATATGTAAATATATGTGTATATATATGTGTATATATGTGTGTGTATGTATGTATGTATGTGTATGTATATATATATATATATATATATATATATATATATATATATAGAGAGAGAGAGAGAGAGAGAGAGAGAGAGGGGGGTGAGGGAGAATACATTTATATTAGTTATTATTAACCATAAATTAAAAATAAAAATAATTTATAAATATACAGTCCTGTATATTTTAAAAAGCCTTATGAATGTCAATAAAAAGGCTGTATATTTTTTATATACGCCCTATATAGGAGTTAATGTTTATTTCAGTCTAACAAAATTATGGTAGATTTTTTATTATATCACAAAAACAGGACCCCTGTTGGAAAAGTCTGGAAGACTCCTAAAGATCGTGAACTAGAATATTTGCTTTTTTTATCCCTCAACGAACTGTACTATTTTTATTAAAGGAAGAAAATAATTAAAAGCAAACACACTTATATTTTCAATAACAATAGCTTGTTATACGTAAGCCTATATTTATTAAAATATCCCTTTAAAAATCAGAAAAACTAATTATTTACAAATATTAAAACTAGAAGAGGACACGAAAATCAAGTATGTTTTTACACTACTTTAACGTAATGATCCCTCTCTCAAAATATTCACGTGAAGATAATTTAAAGTACACATGTATTCATAATTCTCTGAGTCATACTTCTGTCTTTTCGCATTGCAAACAAACTAATAATTCAGCATTTTTCGCTTTGTTTTATTCGCTTGCAATATACTATGCAATTTAGTTTTTTCCGCTTAATAAAATGTTTCTATTGTTCTCTTTTGACGTATATTTAGATCCTTTATCATAAAATATAATGATCCTATTAAGGGTTGAAGTAACTGCATTGTCCCTATTACAATTAAAGCTCAATGTTTATTATTCATAAGGCACTTTTTTATTTATCGCAGTAAGTGAAGTATGAAAAATATGAACAGGAATAGCTGGTATGTTAATCAGGCCTGCTGTTTAATTTATCAATGATACTTCAAAAGTGTTGACTTTTTATCAGGTAGCCTATTGCAGCATAAGAGAAGGAAATTGTTCTTATCACTTGTATATGTCTTTGTGTGCACATATGTTGTTTCTGTAACATAAGATATTATTCATGATGATTAAAAAGCTATGTTTGATTCTGCAAAGAATTTTTATTTATTAAAACTCTTAATTTTTTATTTAAATATTTTATTATGTTTGTATATATATTGTATCTAAAAAGGAACATTGAAATAAAATATTAAATTCTTGGCTTAATTTTAACCACTTGATTTTAAAAAGAGATTTCTACAGTCTAGGCCGAAAATTCGTTTATGATTCGATGTATGTAGGTAATTTAAATAGTTTTAAAATCAAGGTTTGGGTTTACGCATAATAGTGGGGGGGGGGGGTTTACGCAAATTTGTAATAAAATTACGTAACTTGAATTGGTAATAGTAGAACGAAATTTCGGGTCAAATGAACCTTAGAGAAAAAGAAAATTTTGAATTTTCAGAGGGATGCAACTTAAAATAATTTTGAATTAAAAAAAATTTTAGCGAAATTTTCGGAAAGAAGATTCTTCTATATATTAAGAATCAAAATTGGTCCTAGATATAGACTTATGATAAATATTATGATAAATTACTTATGATACTTGTGATAAATAATGATAAATAACTGAAAAATTTAATGATGATTTCAATATGAGGGGCACATTTTGAAATAGGCTTTCCAAATGCAAACAGAAAACTTTGAGGAAAAAATATATAGAATTTTTATGTAATTTGTATATACATAATTTAAAATAAAATAAATCTTTTTTTTCATTTGCAAATATATGTACTGCTTAAATTTTAAGAGATTTTTTTTCTGAAGAACCCATATTTTACTTATTAGTGGGTCCCTGTGCAAGTTGGAGATAGTTCATTGCGAACACAGGATTTTTTTTTTCTGAAGGACCCATATTTTACTTATTAGTGGGTCCCTGTGCAAATTGGGGATAGTTCATAGCGAACTCTGGATTTTTTTTCTGAAGGACCCATATTTTACTTATTAGTGGGTCCCTGTGCAAGTTGGAGATAGTTCATTGCGAACACTGGAATTTTTTTTCTGAAGGACCCATATTTTACTTATTAGTGGGTCCCTGTGCAAGTTGGAGATAGTTCATTGCGAACACGGGATTTTTTTTTCTGAAGGACCCATATTTTACTTATTAGTGGGTCCCTGTGCAAGTTGGAGATAGTTCATTGCGAACACGGGATTTTGCTTTCTGAAGGACCCATATTTTACTTATTAGTGGGTCCCTGTGCAAGTTGGAGATAGTTCATTGTGAATACTGGATTTTTTTTTCTTTCTGAAGGACTCATATTTTACTTAATAATGGGTCCCTGTGCAATTTGGAGATAGTTCATTGCAAACACTGGATTATTTTCGTACTGGTCAATATGTTTATTTTATACTGATAAACATCATTTACGATCCTAATTTGGATGCTGTATATAGCACAATAGTTTTTTTTAAAGCCTGTACAATTTAAAAATTGCCAAAAGTTCCAAAAAGTTAAATGTTTTATAAATGCACCATTTGATTTTTAAAACTCTTATTTAATCTTAATTCATCCAACAATTTTATTATACTTATATATACATTGTTTCTAAAAAATAAAACAGATATGAAATATAAAATTCTTAATTTGTGAAGCATTTAAAAGAAATTTCTCTTAAAACTCTATTCATTTTTAATTTAATCTGAAATTAAATTCCCATCCATTATTTTTTTTCTTTACGTTATGTTAAAAAGTATTAACATTTTATGCATAACATTAATGTATAGTTTTTATTTTTGAATTCCTATTTAAACCATTATTACAATTCTATATTATTTTTATAGTGTTTTCAGTTTTGAATTTTTGAAATTATTTTTAATTCAGGAAAAACCTTTCAATCCACGAAAAGAGATTGCTCGAGATCGCAAAGCGTTTTAAAGTTTCATGTTTTTGCTGACAAAGTTAATATTTCAATTCCCTGTTGATGCATGTATTTAAAATATAAGAGATCGTGCATTAATTGTTGAAATTTTTTGGTGCAATAAAATAGTAGTGGTATGAAAGAGAAAATATCGATGGTTCAAAATTTATAAAAAAAGTTAGTTTGATGTTTAACTGCATTTTTAAAAGTTTTATGTAACTATGAACACTAAACGGATGAAAAGTTAAAATTTTCGAAAATTTTTAAAAGCTGTTCTTTAAACGTAACGTCGACTGTTTTTGGTTATTTTTATTGATGTAATTGGTTTATTATTTTAACTGTGCATTTAAAAAGAAACTGCATTAAGCTATCTCATATTGATATCCCCTATATTAATATCATAAGATATCTGTCAGTCTGTCCTCGAATTTATGAAGCGGTTGGATCTTGAATGGATAGGGGCATCCATTGGATTCTTGATGAGTTAGGGTTAGCAAAACTCAAAGCAAGTCTTTAAAACGTTCGAAATCCACCCCTTCCCCCTTTTCGAGCGTTTAATGCCATTATTTCAAGCCTTATTTTCCCCAGTTAAGAGACGGCGATTAAATTTATCATATAATAAATAGGTAAAAAATAACATTTTGTTTCGATATTATAACGTCCTTTCTTTAATCATCTCATTTAATCATTTCTTATTTTAAACTATTTAAATATCGTCTGCATTATTTTCATACGTTTTATCACTGAACTTAGATATTACGTAAATAATTTTCTTTTATATTTGGCTTAAAAAATAGATTAGGTACTTATGTGATAATTTTAAATTTAATCGTAGATTATTTTTTGTTGCAATGAAAATTTTATCACCGGTATTAACAACAAATTATTTTCATAAAAGTCTAGGAATCTATTTCACGGACTAATAAATATCTAACGTTTAACTTATGTCTTTGAAAATTAACAAGTTTGTTCGTTGGTGTGTTTGTTTTTCATGCATAACAACACGGTCTGACTAAATGAATTCAACATGATTCTAAACTACATTCACAGTATCAGGATATTTTAGAGAAGTATGAAGATAAATTATTGAGCGTCTACCAGATAATTCTCAGCCAAAAGACAAATCATTTTAATTTACCTGCCTCATAGGGTACTTTACAAGTCTGGAAAATTAAAAATTTTACTGATCCCATCATATTACGGGCTTTACGCTAGTCTTCTAAGATTAGCATTAACACATCTGTTCTTTTGATTGAGACTGATGACAATCCACAAAACTTGCACTTAATTATTCTTTTTTTTAGATTTTATTGTAATTATACTTTTAATTTTAGTTACCTTCAGATATATTTTTATGTTTGCCAATGTTCTACTTCGTTAACTATTATTGAGCGTGTTCCAGATAATTCTCAGCCAAAAAACAAATGATTTTTTTACCTGCCCCGTAGGGTACTTTACAATTCTGGAAAATTAAAAATTTTACTAATTCTGTCATATGACGGATTATATGCTAGTGTAATTATATTATTTTAAAGTTCTGAAATTTTTCTTTGGTGCTATTTTAACTCAGATTTGTAAAAATTTAGGTATATTTGAGTTTCTAATTTTTCAATCTTTATATAATTCTTCTTTGTTATTAACGTACAGTTTGCATTCTCAGGACACACTGACTCCTAACCGAAGACAAACATCGGATTCCGTTACGAGATCTTAATCTGGAAATTTCGCCAAGGATTTCTGCGAATGGCCACCTTTCATGCCTTGGTTCTTACGAATTAATGTTGCGTGCTCCTTAAAGGTATCTCTTTACATCGCGTGCACATGCGATATTCGTTATGGCAGACGAGAACATTTACCACGAGTAGAGTGTCCATGAATTTCTGAAATGTAGATCTGCAACTTTCGTCTGCTATAGATTTAGGAAAGTAAGGGCCTAAGGTAAACAATATTATCAATACAGTATTAAAATCCTCGTATCTGAAGAAATATACATTAATTTAGACAAATCTACTTATAGAGAAATGTTAGACTCCATGGTTAAATCTTATCTCTTGAAGTATTTCTTCCCTGAAGAGTCATTCCGGGACATTCCTAGTTTGTTTAAATACAGTTTTTTTTTTTAAAGCTTAGCCGGGTAGGTGGCTTGTTCGTTTGTTTATCGTGGAGGTAGTATTACTTTTGTCTCATGACTGGTTCGTTGTTTTTAAGTTGATTTAAGTTTTGTTGACCGTTAAATACGCTAATTGTTCCATTTCCTTATACTTATGTTTGCTAAATTTAATATTTTATGTCTTATTTAAGTTATATAATTAAATAATTAAATTGAGTAAATTTGAGTAAGTTAAATAATTAAATTGAGTTGTATACTTTTAGAACGTGGTTATTTTTGTTGTCACCTCGAGCCATTTTTATTTTCCATTGCATTTGAGTTAATATATTACAGTTATCTCCATGAAGTAACAAAAAGAAATTTACAATTTTCATCTTCTACCCTTTTTTTCTTTACAATTTATTTGACTTGCACTGTATTCTGCCAAGGTCTAAATATTGTAAGTAATTTTAAGCTATCGTTAATTGAGTTATAACTTTGCATACGTAACCCATTAACTCTGAATTATTTATACTGAATACATATTGATGAATATCTTAAATGTAGGTTATAATAGACCAGGGAAAGCCAAGCTCCTTGATAGTCCGAGCCATTTTTCAAAATTTGAAAATTTTCGCGAACCGCAGTTAAATACTATTTAAAAGGTATGCAAAAAAGGTATTAAATTTTTTTTACAGAAATTATATTTATTGAATATCATTTAGAACTTCTTCGTCCTTTAATTTTTCAAGAAAAATTTTGAATTGTCGGTGATTTTTTGCATTGGTACGAATGTAACTTGCAATGTGTTACACTGTTTTCATAACATCTGGATATTTTAAATATTTTGTAACGAGATGTTCTCGGTGAATTATGCAGTGAATCGGTAAGAATTGTGGAATTTGAGAATCATCTCTTAAAAGCCCAATAACACTGATTTTTTTACCCAGCATTGCCGGAGCTCCATCTGTTGTAATATTTTTTAAAAATATAATAACACAAATAAAAAGGGAACTCGGGTACAATTATCGAGAGCCACAAATAATCTTTCAAAGAGCCGCAGGTTGGTCACCCCTGTTCTAGACTCTAAAGAGTAGAGCAAGAATGAAACCTACACAAATTGGAATATTACAGATGTCCCCATTAGCGATTAACTGTCCTTTTTAAACACCACAGGATTCCACTTAAATATAAAAAAATTCTATAGGATAAAATATTTAATTTGGTATCTAATGTACGCACAGTACTATAAAAGAGAAATTTTGTAATGGATAAAGACATTCGGAATGAACTCATCTAAAAGTAAATTTATATCAAAGACTAAGAAATTTGAAAACGTCGATCAAAATAACAAAATTATCAGTAATAGAAGTTACTTTAAGATTTAAGTGTTTATAGTGCTCGACGGTCTCAAGAACCCACCCCTCGGAATACTGGAATTTACTGTAAATGTTTCTATAGATTAAATCTTTCCATGGGTCAGTGCAAAGCTGGGCCTTGACAAAAGGGAACTGTCTAAGGCGACAAATTTTAAGTGCATTCCCCTCGACTACAGCGGAAATCTTTAAATGTGTATTATTATCTTAACACATTGTATGCGGGTCACGTACTAGTATGTTTTCTGACGATTGATACTTCAGCGCGGGTCACGTACTAGTACGTTTTCTGACGCGTACTAGTACGTTTTCTGATTGATACTTGAGCGTGGGACACGTACTAGTACGGGTTAGTGTAACAACATGGTTTGTTTGTGGGTACAAAAATAACGGTATATACAGGAAAACGAAGCCGAATGTTCTTGTCTACTACACAGATTCTGGAAAATTTTAGACAAATAAAAACTAGTTTTTACATCAGTCGATGCGGAACCACAGAAACGGGAAAAATTAAAACTATATACTGCTATTTCTATTTGATTTTTTATATTTACGATACTATTATAAATTTATCCACTAAAAATATATTTTTTGTTTACAAAAATCTTATGGTTGTTATTTATATATTTCTATTTATATATTTGTTTATATATTTCAATATAAAATACGAAAAGTTGGTTAAAAAATTAAATAATTTTCTATCTATTGAGATTTAACTGAATAACTAAATTTACGCTCAAAAAGCCCGCTCCCGGTACAATTCCGCTGCGAAATGTACCAGCACACAATGTATTAATATAATTGAGGCACTGATTGGAGAAAGGATAACATTCTAATCAAACTTATTTCTAGAAAATTATTTTTATAAAAATGTAAAGAATTGTTGAATTTTGAAAAACAAATTAATCATTTTAATTGGTTACATACTTTGACAAAACTTATTTAATATGAAAAATATGACAGTCTATTAATTAGATATCTAGGTATTAGCATATAAAAGTATGAGAAATAGCTGGTTAACATGGTGATTTTATAGTTATGGGATTTTTTTAATTATAAATATTTTTTTAAAGTTTTGGGGGTTACATTTTGGGATTTGCCAATGGCGGCAAAATTGTTAGGGTCAGTATTGTCCAGTTTTTGAACTGAGGGTCGTTAGAGGTTTGCCACGACTACCTACGCATTGTTGCCTAAATGATAATCAAGGCTTTTTTATATCTGTTAGCGTCATGAAATCATAAAGTCTATCTCTGAACTAAGGGCTTGGTTTCATTTGAAACAGTTTCCGCATTCTGTATCTGTTAGCATGAACTTCAATCATGAAGAAAGCCTTCTGTTTAAGAAAAACATCCTGTTAGAAGAATGGCAATCACATGTCAAAAATTGAACCGCGTTAAGTGAAATTGTTGGCGGAATTATACAGTAGTTTTTTTTCTCTGTAAACAATTAAAGTTTCTTATTCTGGTATTTATCTCGAAAAAGGAACTCTCATATTTTTTTTTTCTACAGCGCGATTATTTTTCTGTCGAATCTGAAGGGAATATTACCCAAAATTGGATCACTCGGGCTGATAGCCCCATGCTCTGATTAATTTTGGTTAAAAGTAAATTGCTTTTATCTACAGCTTATATTTAGCCGTTTCTTAACGGCTCCCCCTTGAAAAGAAAATTCGCGCTAAATTTAGCAGATTACTTCGTAATTATCTTCTTTTATTGCAATCTGTCAAGTCCGCGAGAGAGAATTTTCAAAAGAAGAGAATTTTATATCGTTTGTTCTCTCACCCCATTGGAGAAGGAAAATATTTTGAAATCATGTGCTGAACTTGTTTTTATTTATTTATTTTTTTACGAAAAAAAAAAGATTTACTGTTATGTTTGAACCATCCTATAAATAAAAATTTTTATAGCGAAGTTTTAAGGAAACAAAGTTTTATTGGCTTTTCGGGAGATGCGAAATATTCGCCAACATCAAAGTAAAATATAGAAGAAAAAAAAAATCACATTTTGAAAGCATTGTTATAAATATTTCCCGACGTTAGAGAAAACGTGTGTTAGGGGGAAAAAAACTAACAAGAAACAATGTCTTCAAATTTTGTGAATATATAAGGCTACTTATCGCTCCATTAAAGTCCATAAAATAAAAGGCTTAAAAATTCATATTCGACATACAGCAGCAGGCTTTAAAAGTACGCATAAAAAATATGCTTTTATTTTTAATAGGCGAAACTTCTTTTACCTTAATTTTGAATTTGCGTGGTGAATGCTAAATTATTCTTACGAATTGTGATAAGCCCCTTGCTTCAGCATATTCATGTTTGAAGCTTAAAAAGCTTTTTGCGAAGTGTCCCCTCTTTTTTTTTTTTCAGCCCAACATTTTTATTCTGACGATAACAAAATAACTTCGAGTATGTTAAAATTAGCGAATCTTTAAATTAAGAAGAAATTAAAGTATTAATTTTATTAATAGGGTTATAGTCTTACGTTAAGACTAAGCTATTTCAAATTTATCGAAGAATTTTTTTTTACTTCTTCAAAGATTGGCGAAATTTTCAATTACATCTTTCCGTTTACATATGCTACATCCTTTTATATCTTTATTATTTGTCATTTCTTCCTGAAATTTTCTTATCTTAAACTCGGAAATATTATTTTTTCATGCGTATTTTCGAGGAAAAATTTTGAGTATAGTGAAATCTTCCTAATTGTACAGCTTTCTTTTACTCTCTCAAATCTTTTTAATTTTTTTAACGTTACCAAAATAGTTTCTTTTGCTGAGTAACTCTGGTTAACTGAGGATATTACTCTTGACGGTTGGTTTCAAGCACTAAGGTACATATTCTTTTTGTTACACGAGTTAATGAGACCGAGATTTACTGCGTAAAGCTGATTCCGAACGGCTACGAATATACATGCCAACCGTGGGATTCGATCCCACGAACTCTGGTACAGAGGAGCAGTTCCTTACCATTTCCGATATCGTTAGACCTACTCTTGTCGGGTAAATCAAACGGACATAGTTTAGTGGAGCTATATGATTTTGTTTTTAATAGGCGAAACTTCTTTTACCTTAATTTTGAATTTGCGTGGTGAATGCTAAATTATTCTTACGAATTGTGATAAGCCCCTTGCTTCAGCATATTCATGTTTGAAGCTTAAAAAGCTTTTTGCGAAGTGTCCCCTCTTTTTTTTTTTCAGCCCAACATTTTTATTCTGACGATAACAAAATAACTTCGAGTATGTTAAAATTAGCGAATCTTTAAATTAAGAAGAAATTAAAGTATTAATTTTATTAATAGGGTTATAGTCTTACGTTAAGACTAAGCTATTTCAAATTTATCGAAGAATTTTTTTTTACTTCTTCAAAGATTGGCGAAATTTTCAATTACGTCTTTCCGTTTACATATGCTACATCCTTTTATATCTTTATTATTTCTCATTTCTTCCTGAAATTTTCTTATCTTTCTTTAATCGGAAATATTGTTTTTTTTTATCTAAAATAATGTTGTATAAATGCCTAATAAGACCTGTTTTGACTTAGTCAGCTGAAACCTGGGCATTGACAGAAAGAGACCAGGAAACCCTAGCAGTTTTTGAGAGAAAAATATTGAGAAGTATTTTGGGGGTAATGTAAATGGTATATGGAGAAGAACAAATATTGAACTATACAGAACATATAAAAACCCAGATATAATTAATTTTATTAGCTTACAAAGATTAAAATGGGCCGGTCACCTAGTTCGACTTAATGACAATACATCCACAAAAAAAAGTTTTTACGGCCAAACCAATAGGAACCCGAATGAGAGGACGACCAAAACTTAGATGGTTAGACTGCATTGAGAAAGACATAAGATCCTTGAAAATTTCAAATTGGAAATCCAGAGCCAAAGATAGGACTGCCTGGTATGGAATTCTAGAGAAGGCTAAGGCCCATCCTGGGCTGTCATGTCAATGAGGAAGGAAGGTAGGATTGTTTTTTTATTGCGTATTTCCGAGGTAAAATTTTAGGTACAGTTTAATCGTCATAATTGTACAGCTTTCTTTTGCAGACTCAAATCCATTTAATTTTTCTAACGTTACCAAAATAGCTTCTTTTGCTCGAGTAACTCTGGTTAACTGAGTATATTACTCTTGACGGTTGGTTTGAAGCACTACGGTACACGTTTTTATTACGCGAGTTAATGAGACCGGGATATACTGATTCCGAACGTCTACGAATATACATGCTAACGGTGGGATTCGATCCCACGATCTCTGGTACAGAGGAGCAGTTCCTTACCATTTCGGATATCGTTAGATCTACTCTTGTCAGGTAAACCAAACGGGCATAGTTTTGTGGCAGTGTTGTATCGGTTTTAACCATGGGGGGGGGGGTTAAACCTGTGGTTTTAACCGTCCTGGTCAATATCAATTTTGGCCAGTTTTGACCACTGAAATTCACTTTTCTATATATTTAAATACTAATCGAACATTGTTTACTAGCATATGATAAAGGCAAGTTACATCTGTTTAAAATGTCCTAATATAAATAACACCAGCAAAAAAACAAATATAACACCAATATATAAAAAAAAATGTTTTACTTATTTTTTTTTATACAAGCTGTTTTATATGTAATTTATGTTGAATTCAAAAAACGGTTACAAGTAACAAGTTTTGTAGTTGTCTCTAAATTTAAACGATTTCGTAATTTATTTTGGATTACAAATTATTACAAACTATTACAAATGATTGTAATTAATAATAATTTTAGTTGTAAAATGTCATGTTATTTGTTTTAATTTTAAAATTTATGCTTTTAATTACAACTTATGCTTCAGCTTCATCCTGAGCTGTCTGGCCATTGAAGAGGAAGATATCATGATTTATATGAAGGCTTATACAAATCATTCAATCCTTGCAAGAAATTTAAAAAAAAAAAACATAAGAGAATGGTGAAAGAATGCCTTGTCCAAGTTCCCATAGCGTCTCTTGATGTCTGGATGCCAGACCTTTGCATTTTAATGCTGCTGATGGTACCCCTCTTTTCATGAAATAAAATATGCTTAAATTTTTTAAAAAGTCGGAAAACAGTACTTTTTGATTGAAATCAATGACTTTTTTAAATCCATCGATTAATATCATGATTTATATCACACAAATCAACCTGGTAAGAACTAGAAAAGAAACCATAAGGTTACCGAGAAAGAATGTCTTGCTTAAGTCCTTAGACCGTCTTCTTAATAAATGTCTAGATAAAAGACTATACAAAGAGATAAGACTGTGAATCTTCCCCCACCATTAGGAAATTAATAAATAAATGCTGTATAAATAGACAAGGAAAGCCATTACAAGATTAATGGTGATTGCAAACTCCAGTCGTTATGACAACATATTGTACTTGGGAAAAATAGTCGAACAATCGAGAAAAACAAACAGCGTTATGAGATTCAATAAAGTTTAATTAATACACAGGCTTATAAGCACTATGATGAATAAACAATAATAATCTATATACAACCAGTGTTCTTTATTTCATTAAAAGTTTTGTTTATCCACTTGAGTAAGAGTTAACCACTTTAAAGAATGAAGTCTTATTGTTGAACGAAAGAGGATTTTACACCACCCGTTCCATCTGTTTGGCCCTGTTTCGTTCATGTGCGGTGAAGCATGGCATTATCTGAATGTAGTATTGAATAGTTAAGTTGTTGACACTGCAGAATTTTATGATCAGAATACTACCAGATGTATCTATATATAGTGGCCATTTCGTAGGGGTAGAAAACCTAAGCACCGTAAGTAATCATTTGGAAGGATGACAAGGCTGCAAACGTGGAATATATTTTTCTCATTTAAATATTAAAAGAGAAAGATAAAAGTACACACACTAGACATTTAAAATCTAGGATATTTTTAAATGTTCATACCACCACAAATAAGCAAGTAATAAAAAGATTTCTTCAAAACTCTGAATTATTCGAGAATGTCTTTAACCCCTTAACTAGTCAATTTTTACATCTGAATTGTTTCAAAAACAGGTATATCCCCCCATAATTATATCCCAAACTTTACACAATATTAAATCACGATAATTTATTTTGAAACAAAACTTTTGGAATAAAATGGAATTCGGAATAAAATTTGTACTTTTATTGACATGCCAGATTTTGAAACTAAATACTTAGTTTGGTTTGGTTTTGAGTGCTACGGTCTACTGGTTTGCTACAAATGGGTTAAATGAGACTACTCTTTAAAGCTGATTCCGAACAGCTACAATCCTCTATACCAGCAGTGGGATTCGAACCCACGGACTTTAGAGCTGAAGAGAAGTGCTCTGCACATTCGGCCATCTTTCGACTAGGTCGAAGTATTGAAAACAGGCTCAAATCAAAAAAGGAAAGTATGGAAAATTGTAAGCTGTACGAGTAAATTCGTAAGCGCCAACTTTCAGTAACCCGTAAACATTGCGGTTAAATAAGTTAGAATTAAATTTATTTCGATTGCCTATGAATACTTCTCGATTCTGAAAATCAAAATAATAGCTTACGAGTAAATTCGTAAGCGCCAACTTTCAGTAACCAATAAACCATGCGGTTAAATAAGTTAGATTTAAATTTTTTATTTCGATTGCCTATGAATACTTCTCGATTCTGAAAATCAAAATAATAGCTTACGAGTAAATTCGTAAGCGCCAACTTTCAGTAACCCGTAAACCATGCGGTTAAATAAGTTAGATTTAAATTTTTATTTCAATTGCCCATCAATACTTCTCGATTCTGAAAATCAAAATAATAACTTCAAATCAGATATCTTACAATACACTGGTTATATACTATATGGTCTATATACTGATTTGTTTTGGAGCCCTAAGGTCTACATTTCTGCTATAACAGGCTATATGCGGCTTCTTTTCTGCTACAGGAATGTACTGCTTTAAAGTTAACCCCCAACAACTACGAACATCTACGTCGGAAAAAGGAATCAAAACCACAACTAGAAAGTCTCTACACATTCAACCCTCATTAGGCCACCATAAACTTAAAAAGTTTCATGAACAGGTGGATAAAACACGCTTAAAGATATCTGGAAAACAATATCCCCTTTACTGTTGTTCTAGTGGAATCCTCGGGAATCGAAGACAATGCAAATATGTACTTATAGTTACAAGCCGGGGCAATAGATTGGGCCTGGATTTTACAGATCATACGGCAATATGTACAGGTTAGTCTATGATTCCTTTTTACTATTGCAGGATGTGCAGATTTTTGTGTTACTGCGAAAAATTTCAATTGATATATTTTAGTTCAGATTATCTGTGATTAAGACTTTTAACCCTTAATTTGACAAGATGTTTTTTCAAATATTTTTTAATTTCTGTTATTTTTCCATGTCTGTATAGACATTAGGATCTCTGTAAAATAAAGAAAAAAATATTTTCCATTTTTGAGATAATGTCCGCTGTGGCGAACACTGACAATTATGTTATATAATAGTTATAAATATACATGTCCAGTGTAGTGGCTAGACTTAGCCAAAATAAGGGTAAATCGGCTGAAAATTTTTTGCTATCACACGCGTATTTTTCAACGGGTAAAGGTTTGTTTTTGTTTTGGTTTGGAGTGCTACGGTCTCATTTTTGCAACACGAGGGCTAATGAGACCGGGACCTACAGCTTAAAGCCGATTCCGAACATCCATGCCACAGTGGGATTACGAACCCACGAACTCCGATACCGAAGGCCAGCACCCTAACCAATCGGCCATCGTTCGGCTCAACGGGTAAAGGAATTCTAAAATAAATCTGCTCATTTTTTAAGACGTACATGCAGGCGTGTGATAAGGCCTTAAGTATATTTACACATTTTTATAAGAATGAGTTACAAAAAACGCATTTTGAATAAAATTTAAAACCATTATCCTAAGCAGATTTTACTACAGCTGTTAAAGGTTAACCAAGGTTTCACTGAATTTGATTATTTTGATTATACAGGCTTGCAACTGCTGGGGTACTTTCAAAAAGGTGAGAAAAATGACAAATAATACAGAATAAGTGACTAAAAAGTGACTAAACATTGAAAAAAAGCCATTTTTTTCTCCTCTTGATTACAGATGATTTTTCTATTTATTTTAATTCGGAATCAAATTATTCACGCAACACATGATTTTAGTGTCAAATACAAAAAGGTTAAAAATTTTGTTTAGCAAAACTAAACATTGCTTTTTAATTAAGAAAATCTGTAAATTAGATTTGAATGCATATAATATATTAGTTTTATAATCACAATTTTCTACATATGTTTTGAAATATGTATATAGATTAGAGTATCTAAACAAAAATCGTGAAGAAAAAGAGAAATGTGTGCTTTGACGTAAATTACTTTAATGTATTAAATGTACATTTCAGTACAAATGTAGGTTTCAAGAACTTCATTACGACTTTTTAAAATCACTAAATTCTGGAAACCATATGACTAATTACATTTTGATAAGAAAAATAACATTAGAGCATCCCATTTTTGGTCTTTTATTAAAATATTTTGTTATTAATTCATATTTTCTTTTTTCAACAGCAGACTTTTGTTGTGATACACCATGAAAAAAGTGACTAAAAGTGATCAATTGTAAAAAAAAAGTGACTAAAGATGAGAAAAGTGACGGAATTGCAAGCCTGTATATACCAATCTTAGACATTATAAATCAAAAAGTATCCTCTTCTCAAATTTATCATTTTGAAAAATCTTAAGCTTTTAATACGCGATAAGTGAATTAGAGGCATTTCGGTTACGTTAACCTCGCTAAATTCCAGTAATGTAAGTTTCACTTAATGGCTTTGGTGATGACACAATCTATTTGACCACTTATTATATTACAGACCGGTTCAGGAATCCTTTATATTGAGAGAGAGGTCTTTAAACCATTGTCCTGCAAATGTGTCTGGTAAATACAGTTTAGTTTCAATAACACGTTAATCGCAAGTGAGTATGTTTTATCTGGCACGGGTATCATTTAACATGTTTAATGCTTTCTAACAACGAGTTGATTACGCCGTTACAAATAACGTGGAGGCTTTGAAGTGAGAGAGAAAAAGTTAAGAGCGCGAAGGACAGATTAATTTAGATAAAAGTTAAATACCAGTTCGCACGTTTGAAATAAATTTCGCTACCTATCAATCAAAAGTACGAATGCATTTAACAGAGCTTTTGTTTCAAAAGGCGAAAATTATATTGATCACATAATAGATGAATCGAAACATAAATATCAATCTAGATATAATAATAGAGTTTTATTCAAAAGTTAAAGCAGTGGCAACTAACTTCAGGATTTTGCCAAAAATTAGAAATACAAAAAATACATAAGGAATTTTAGGTCCCGACCCTTTAACATTAATGAAAAATATTGTTGCATTGAAGTTGTGTTAAGGGTGAATTCTGTTAACGTAGGGGAGTTTGTTGATAGGAGCTAAGGCTTACTGTTTAGCTACAACAGAGCAAATGAAACGAAGACCTACTGCTTACAGACTTTTGTTTTACTATGCGCAGTCATCCTGTTGCATTGAAGTTGTGTTATGGATGGATTCTTCTAAGGTAGGTAAGTTAATTGGTTGGGAATGCTAAGTTCTACTGTTTAGCTACAACAGGGCAAATGAAACGAAGACCTACTGCTTACAGACTTTTGTTTTACTCTCTGCAGTCATCTTCTTGCATTGAAGTTGTGTTTTGGATGGATTCTGCTAAGGTAGGGGAGTTTGTTGATAGGAAACGCTAAGGCTTACTGCTTAGCTACAACAGGGCAAATGAAACGAAGACCTACTGCTTACAGACTTTAGTTTACTCTGTGCAGTCATCTTGTTGCATTGAAGTTGTGTTATGGATGGACTCTGCTAAGGTAGGTAAGTCAGTTGGTTACGAACGCTAATGTCTACTGTTTAGCTACAACAGGGCAAATGAAACGAAGACCTACTGCTTACAGATTTTTGTTTTACTCTGAGCAATCATGTTTTTGCATTGAAATTGTGTTACGGATAGATTCTGCTAAGGTAGGTAAATTAGTTGGTTGGGGACGCTAAGGTCTACTGTTTAGCTACAACTGGGCAAATTAAACTAGGATCTACTGCTTACAGCCTTTTGTTTTAATGTGTGCAGTCATAATTTAGATTAACGATATTCATCAATATATGATCGGCAAGAATTAATCGGTTATTAATGTGTTGAAACGATGCAAAAACAAAACCCCTCGAAATAATTTCTTTTAGCAGATTATTTACTTTCAAGTTTTTTAACGATATAAAATTGAAAACAGATGAAAGCAATGTTTTAACTAATAGTTTTATTTGAAAGCTTTAAGACAGGAGTGATAAATTGGTTTATTTTAATTCGCTACGGTCCTAAGGAGCATGCGAGACGTTGTGATAAAATGGAAACTCTAAATAATCTTCAAGATTTAGAAAAATAAACATTTAATAGAGTTTAAACCAAACAACAAAACGATCTTCTCTAGCACACTACATACCACGCGAAATCCCCGGCAAAGATGAAAACATAAGTAGTAGTAGTTACAAACATGACGTTTAAAATGACAAATAGATGTCGCTACAGTCCATTGTTTTGCTACATGAGAGGTGATGAGACCAGAACCTTCTTCTGAAAACCGATTAAGAACGGTAACAAATATCCAAGCCAGCAGTAATATCAGAACTCCCGAACTCCAGACCGAAGAGCAGCGACCTACCTATTCAGCCATTGTTTGGCCAAATTCAGTTAATAATGCTTAACTCATATTTTTTATAGAGCTTGTTAAAATAAGAAATATTCTGGAAAAAAGTGAAAGCAAACTAACCGAAAAAAAATTGCCAAAAGAGAAAAATGCATTTACTAGCAAAAGAATTTCAGTATCTCTATCGTTAATCATAAACCTCCTTTAATCCTGGAGAGATAACCTGAGTCGATTCGACGTAAGTCTGATGGAGATATCAGTATTCTTTTATTCTGTATAGCGAGTATTTTTTTAAATTTCAAGTGTTTTCCTAATAAAATAAACCTTAATAATTTTGTCCATTCATAACACAATGACTTTTATAGTGTTTTTTACGCAACCATGATATATACAATACAAACTACAGTGGAAACGAAGACCAGGGAGAAGGGATAATTCTTAGTATAAGTGAATACTTCGTATATGTGACTGTGAAAACGAACACTACTGTGTGTACTGTTTTTCTATTTTTGAATAAATGAATTTAGTTTAAAGGTTAAAATGATATTTATAACCACAACAAAATTAATATTCTTCGTCTACATTAAACACAGCACGTTTCTAGTATTCATTAAACATTTACACAAATATATACAACGAACACTTTTTTATAAAATATTTTTAAACTAAAATAATATCAATCGTTGAGAGAAATGGAAAACAAGAACTGAAAAATCTCTCCGCTTTTCGAAGAAAAATGCAAACAAAAAAAATTCTAAAAGGAAGAAAACTATAGGGAGATGTTAACATGCACAGTACAAGTCTGTTTCGATATAAATTTTTGCTCCCTTCGTATAAATGAATAAAATTAAGCTTGAAAATATACACATAAGGAATCAAATGTTCCTTCGTATAAGTGGATATTTCATATAACTGAATATTCATATAAGTGAATAATTTATTACATACACTTTATGGAAGTTTTGACAGGAAATGAGAAGTACTTCGTATAACTGAATATTTCGTATAAGTGTGTCGCGATACATTTTTGCTCTCATCGCAAAACTTACAATATACGTAAGCGATTGAACCTTTTTTCGTATATGTGAATGTTTCGTATAACTGAATATTCGATTATTCGTGTAAGTGAATAATCGATTACATACGGCATTACGAATGTTTCGGGGAATGAAAAGTACTTCGAATAACTAAGTATTTCGTATAAGTGTTTCGAGAAAAGTTTTGCACCCTTCGTATAACTAAATAAAATTTAGGCTTGAAAATATACGTAAGGGATTGTGCATAACTGAATCGTATCTTCATCGTGATCTTCGTATAACTGAATATTTGTATAAGTGAATAATTGATTACGTAGGACTTAAAGGATGTTTAGTCAGTAAAAGAGAAGTAATTCGTATAACTGAATATTTCGTACAGGTGAGTTACGTATAAATGAGCTCTTCCACTGTATAGGTACTCAAATATTGACGTAAGATTATCTTTAATGTTTCAACAAAATAATGTTATATTTCTAGAGTTAACTACCCACGGAAACTAATCAGATTCATATACATATACGCCAGGAATGCACTTTGTAAAATTAAAAGTACCCATACACATTAAGCTCTTATTTTTTAATAAAGCTGCTAATTAAAATAACTGAAACTTTAAAACGATGCATTTAACAAAGCTCGTTATTTTTCTCTTAAAAGAAAAAAAAAGTTTTCAAACTTTTAAAAACAAAACTCTTTTCGGTTGCATTTTCTCCGCATAATGGACAACTTCCAAGCAAATGTTTTTCTTACGATAAAGCTAGAACAGATGGCTGAAGAACAAGACTCACCACCGGACGCAAGACGTTTTCCCGAAGTCAAACATTCAGAGCTCGCAGAAAATCACCCGGCACTCTGGGGTACAAGATAAAGCTTAGGGGAAAAACAACAGATGTCGGGGTACATATTTATCCCTATGAAGGCAATTCTGTATCTATAGGTAGGCTTCTATACGCTATATCGCATTAATGCCCGAGTCATTTCTGCCGAATATATATTGATGAATATCAAATTTATATCTTAATGTTGTTATGAGCTGAGTAAAACGAATACAGTGTAAAACAAATATAAAACTGAAACAATTTTGAATATTACAGCCTGTCCTCATTAGTGATATCTGTCATTTTACACATCACAGGTCACTGTTTACGTTAAAAAAATATAAATGATAACATTTATTTAGGATCATATGTAAACACAGTAATGTAAAGCGAAGCTTTATAATAGATAAAGCATTTTATCACGGTTTCAGTTGATGTACCAATCGAAAACAGTTGTTTGAGCACGACCCAATGAATCAAAGCAATCGATAAAAACGATAAAATTATAAATAGCAGATATTCGAAAAATTTGGCAGATTGTTTATAGGACTGCCATCTACCTAGGGTGAAATGCAATTTTATTCCGAGAAAATATAAAAAATCCATAAATGTTTTTTTTTTCAGCTGTTTGTAAAAAGTGAAGCTAGGCATTAATAGGATCTCATTATTAAAAAACAAAGATAAATGATCGACTAGTCTTAAAGCAAAGTTTTTCAACTATAATTTCAATCAATTAAAAAACATATAACAGTTAATTAAATTACGATCACGTTTTGTCAGTGGCTACCTTTACAAATCATTTTATTTTCAAGCTTTTATTACATACAAATGCAACTTATTTCGTAACACTTGAAGTTGTAATGAACTATTTGGTCTGTGTGCAATTCTTTTTAAATATTAAACTGCACTGTATGAAGGGAAAATATAAACATTAAAAGGATTTTTCCCTCCTATTAAATTATTCAAGAGCATGTATATGTGGTAAAATCAATATGATTTAAAGAAATTTAGCATATCTATTTAGAAAAGGTATGTATTTGTGAAAATCAACGTGAAATACTTTTTATATGTATATATACATAAATTATACAAACTACAGGAAAACATACCGATATAGCTTAAATAAAATTGCATTGCATTAGTTTATTCTTTAGAAAAATACAAGTGAAAATTTATGAAAGTACAAGTTTTTCTCTGTAAGTTTGAATTATTCTGACACGCAATTTTTCGTAAAACTTACATAAGTTAAATTCGTAAGGGAAAGAGAATTTTCCTTTTCATCTTATTCATTCCAATGAAATATTGAGAATCTAGTATTTCTTATTACAGTCAAAATGTTTTTGTTCACAACACTTTAGCTGAACAAACCTCATGTGTTATGATTCTATTCGAATGAAAAATATGCAAAATAGTAGTTAAAATATTTTATGCTCAAAAGCATAGCTTTATTTAATAATTAAACAATATAATTAATATGCTTAATATTTATAGTTATAAATTTATAAAATGCCTTTTATAGGGTTTTATTGGACTTTATTAACAAGTTGTATTTTATTGATTAACCAAAGTTGATTATACTCAAAATAAGGTCCCCATTTTGGTAAGTTTTCCTTAAAAATTCACATGAAAATAACATTTAACTCTGGAATGCTATCATGTTTTTAACGAATGCTTTAAGCATTTATATATCTGGAAGACAACTTTATAAATATTCATTTTAAAGCAAGGAAAGGTAAGTAATCCACAAGGCTTTCTTCAAAAAAATATTTTCGGCTTGTAACAGTTAATTATTTTAATTACAAAACGTTCTAAAGTCGTAAGGATAACGTTCTAGAGTTCAAACACAAACATGGATGAAAACTATCACTTGACTATTCAACAATTAATGTACTTTAAGTGTGATCGTTAAAGATATCAACAGGATTTCGTTACACAGTACTATTTTCCTGTTAACATATAAACCTCAAGTTTACCTGAGACTACAATCAATTTATCTGAAAAAAATAATTCTTACGCGAATTGTTTTTTCCTTTTTAAATAGAACAGTCATTTTTTGTAGAAAGTTTAAAAGTGGCCTCTGGATTTATGTCAGCATGCTGATAAAAATAGCACACGGTCTTTGTTGGGGATTTACGTTTATAAACCCAGGTAAATCCTCTATTTGTTGACCACCTCCCCTCACAACGATGACGTATTTTATGGTACACTCTTTCTTCCCTACGTTTTAAGATTAACTGCCCGCTAGGGATGATTACAATGTTATACACGATCGTGGGCAAATGGCGTCTTTTACTAAATATTTGCTGTTTACTTTTGCTATTAATTCTGAACTCTTGTTAACTAATATTATACCTAAACAACAAATATTTTGTTTTACAGATATGTTGAGTTAATATCTTTAAGTATAGAAATTTGAGATTTTTATTTTAATTATAAATTGGCTGTGACTAGCTAAAAGTTGGCGAAATTGAAATACTGGCTTAGCCAAATTTTATTTCAATTTTTTTTTGAAGATTTGTGAGACGGTGTTCGTTAAATGCCCCACATTTTTTTTTAAATGCATTTTTTTCATAATTTATTTTCATTATTAAAATTTGGATACATTTTTATCTTTTTTTTCTTTACTTCAATTTCTAATACGCACACATATTTAACATAACACTAAGAGTTGCATTGATTATGTAACCATATTTATTTAGTTGGTTTAGAGTACGGGTTTATTTTCTTTCTTTCTTTTTGGGGGGGGGGAGATAATCAAACCGTGACCAACTGCTTAGAGTCAGTTCTACAACCACTACAAACATTCATGTCAACAGCGAGATTCAAACCCAAAATATTCATCAACCATATTTATTTACGTTATATATGAATCTGTATTAAAATAACTTTAAAGCAGCTGTAATTAAAATTCTGTCCATGCAAAATGCTGTGTATAACACAAGACACAGCCTTCGGTGAGAGAACTGAAGTACTGCACAGCAAACATTTAAAAGTCTAAGTAATTCTGCCAAAGTTAAGTGGATCCGGAATGGTGGGCACATATCGATAAAAAAAGAAGGCTTATCCTAATCAATAATCAAGAGGCATAACCTTCAGTGATTTAATTGTATAAAGTTCCCATTCTTTAAAAAATGGTGTATATACAGATGGATAACATAATTAAAAATTATCCCCTTATGTGATAATCTAAAGTGACTCGAACTTCATAATTGTATTGCAAATTGAGAAAATTGTGATGCAACTGTATCAGATTAAAACTAATAAACAAAAAAAGTATACAGCACTATGCAAAAAGAAAAGCACTTGATGTTAACATAATATAATAGTTCACACATATGGTTTAGATTGGATCTCTGCGGACAATTTTTGCAACATCGGGACCTACTGCTTTAAGCCGATTTTGAGTAGCTACGAACATCCATGCTACTCCTCATACGACGCAAATTGAGAAAATTGTGATGCAACTGTATCAGATTAAAACTAATAAACAAAAAAAGTATACAGCACTATGCAAAAAGAAAAGTTTTTGATGTTAACATAATATAATAGTTCACACATATGGTTTAGATTGGATCTCTGCGGACAATTTTTGCAACATCGGGACCTACTGCTTTAAGCCGATTTCGAATAGCTACAAACATCCATGCCACTTCTCATACGAGTTAAGAGAATCTTACATATTACTACATCTCATTAAAAACATACCAGGATCGATGTATAAGAAATTGAAAAACAGTTCATTAAAAATTAAAAGCTATGTAAAATTTACAAATGACAAATATTACCATAATATATTTAACTTTGAATAATATAAATATAAATTATTTAATATAATTATTAAATTGTTTAATATTTAATGAGTAAAAAATTAGAAATGTATTAAGTAAATTCAATGCACAAGTGTCTTACAATCAGGCAATATTATTTTGAAAGGGGCTACCGTAATACAAATCTAGTCAGTCGTGCCTCCTGCCTCCAAACCTCTAACATACCGAATACTATTTAGAACATTTCCCTCCCTGCCAATAACCTCCTACAGCAACACGTGCTTTATCCGTATTAAACTCTGGGAATACAGCCCCTTTTACATTCCCAATTAGCATGCGAATGCCGTTAAACCCCCAAGTAGATCTGCATTTTAACTAGTGTTACGGGAAATTACATCTTTGATACGGAATTTCGCCGTAACAACGGACAAACAGATTTCATCGTGTTTAAGGTAATCCGCCTGACGACTGAACATTAAATGTATACAAGATATCATGGAAAAATTACATTGTTACATCAAAATAATACTGTAAATGCTTAACACAAACGTACCTTTCTCAGTGTTCAGAAAAGGCGAGAAGCCGAAATCCCTTTACACACTACACGCACTTCATCAATTCCACTGTCAATTTGATGGTTTAATAGTATCATGACCTATCCAGAAAAGTAATCGACTGAAAGCATACATTTCCCGCCAAACTGGTTGCCAAAAGAATAGAAAAGCAAGCAAAAGATTTCATAATACGCAAAAGCTAATTCTACCGAGTTCCAACTTATAGATTCCGTATCTAAAAGAAATATTTAAACAAAATACGCACAAAATAAAAATTTACCGAGATGCAGACTAACAATATTAGCTCTTAAAACGATAATTCCATGAACTGAAATAGAAAACTAGCATTAATCATACATCTCGGATCCCCCGGTGAAACAAAATCCACTACTCAGCAAAATTAAAGTTTCAGATCCTTCAGAAATAAATCAAATCAGGTAAAAATTGTTTATTTTACAGGATTAAAATGGATCGAAACGGGGAGGGGGGAAATATACATCCGTCATACACATGCGAGAAAAAAAAAATAAAGGAAAACAGCAATTTTTCACAACCCGTACTACCTACTGCATAATTTATGAATTCCTTTTCGAATGAGAAAATGCAAAAATGGAATAGAATAACTTTCCGGCAGAATACAGAATGCGAAATTTTAATGGAAATGCAGAAACTGCTCCTTCGAGATGAAACAAAGATAAACGGGAAACCTTTAAGATAATTAATCGATTTTTGAAATTTTGAAAAGAAAATACGCAATGTGGAAATAAAACTTTTTTTTTTAATTCGTTGTTAATGTGATAACACGAATATTTGTTTAACGTCTTTCATTTTTTACCGCTCCCCAAATCAATGTTAAATAAAATACAAATGCATATATCAATTATCCAAATCATATTCAGACAACTAATTAAGACTTTCATTAGAATAATGCCAAAAGAAGTTTTATAATAGTTACCATTATAAAATGTTTAACCATTTCTTTAAACTCATTTATTGTAAAGTAATTTAATTATTCTTTACACGTAACTTTATACATACACATCGATCTGTTAATTAATCGATGGAAATAAATTTGAGTTAAAGAAATAAAGATTTAAAAAAGGTAATAATCAACATTTCTTTAAAGTTGAAAATTAGGAACTATTTCATATAATTTTATTTTAATAAAAATGCCGAGTTATTGAGATTTGCTACGAAAGAATTTTCAGATCTCAAATATGGGCGGAGCATAAAACACTCAGCGTTAAGTTAATATTATAACATGTGAATTACCGTATATTTATATACTCATTACCATTATTTTAAGTTAAAACATAATTTACTTCTAAATGAAATGTAATCACTAAACGAAGCTAAATTTTTTAACTTTAGTAGACATTATTACTTTCTCACTACATTAATACCATAAACATTTATAAAGTCGTCATGACAAATGTAAGACTGACATAATTTTGATTCGACTACGCTATCACAGGTAAATTAGATAATGTATTGAGAATAAGAATGAAAAAAAATTAAACCAGGTATTCCGCAAATTTTCTCAATTGAAAAATTTTGAGTAAATAATAATTAAACATCTATTCTATTTTCAGTCAATTTAAATTTTTATTAAAGGTCAGTTAATAATATTAACTTTATACCTTAATCTTCCGAACATCCGAAAAAAATAACTGTCACTTCATGTACGCTAAGTTGTGTTATTTCATTTATCTTCTAATCTACAGATATTTCGCCTATTATGTAAAAGTTATTCTGTTATTACGTAATACACATACCAATTAAAAACAGCTCCGAAAGCAAATATTACGACATTACATAATCGTGCGTTCCTGTTTTAAAAGCACTGCATTAGAATAAACCATTAGAAAACAAAAGCTTAAAATTGTCCGTTTCAATACATATTTACTAGATACTATTTAGTTTGTAAATAACTTTATATTTAGTCTCTAAAAAATAAATATTCGTTACTACTAGCGAATATAATTATGGAAACGTAAAATAAATATTTAATTTTCGAAACCGAAACGAAAATAAAAATATTCGTAAGAGAAAGTAAATGCAAATATAACTATCACGCTGCGGTACTTTTAATAACATTTAAACACTTTTTTTATAAAAAGAAAAAAAATTGCGGTGTACTCACCTAGTTGCGTCTCTTTAAACGGCAGATCGTTCCCGAAATTGAGAAGTTCCAATGACCGCTGAAAGCATGTCTAGTTTGACAGTAAATGTAAACAAACACACCTTTGGAATGATTTCTTTCACTAGAGACTGTTTACCACTTCACAAAAATCCATAGACGGAAAAACTATAACACAAACAATTCTCCGATGGATATTTTCCAGTGTTTGTTGCGCCCGAATATTTTGCGGCAACCGTATGCAAATATTTCATTCTTTTTTATTATTATTCCTTCAAAAATGTTACTTAACGGCGAATAAAAACTCGGGCCTAACTTGCACTTTTCAAAACAACAGGACTTTTATTTTTTTCCCGAGTGCTAAAGAAAAAGCAACAATACGACTCCGAATTTTTCGCTGAGAATTTAAATTTTTTCTTTCACAAGCGCACACGAAAAAATACTTAACCACTCATATTCCGCTCCTTCGCTGAACTACGGAGTTAAAGTGAATTTCATATCGGACAAGGGTTGCTGCATTTTATTGAAAGCGCCAATTATCGCCAATGGCGGAAAATAACGGCCGTCTTTATCCCTACGGAAAATCCCTAAATCGATTGCTTTTTGCAAAGGCGAAACGATTGAGAACAGCTAAAATATATTTAGCGTCTATCTCGGCTTTATTTGGCGTAATGTAATTTATCGGCGTCGATTTTTTTTAATGTCATAGGAGGGTTAGTAGAGTTTGGTTTATTCTAAAGCTGACTTTTTTAAACGTTTGTTCAAGCTGGTTGCGTTACACAAGTGATCGAACGATGTTAAACCTTTCATTTAATAGCTATGGGCTGTAACATCGTTTGTTGCCGATAACATTATATGGACGTATTTTCTTGCAATTGAAGGTTTCAATTAATTAATTAGCTTTTTATTTAAGGTTTTCGGCAACGTTCGGAGCTAAAATTTTTAAATAAGATTAAGGAAATTCTTTTAAGTTATGATAACATTAATGGAACAATATTGAAAAATATGAAAATTAAAATTCATGATTATTTTTTGTTAATAATGAAATTTAAAAAAAAAAATTGAAAAAAGTATTTTTAACATTAGAAAAACAGGTAAGATGCTCTTTTTAATTGTATAATTGTACACAATTGTGTATTGTGTCTGCATTAAAGTAAATTACTATAATATTCGAAATTATACAAAAAGTAAAGTTTTTTGACTCATTTTAAAGAAAATCCAAGAAAAAAAATGTAAATCTCCTAACAAAAAAGCCAAGAACTCGATTTTAAACGAATATATTTAAAACCTTCTAGTTAAACATCATTAAAAGCATGGTATAAAGTCTTAAATTTTAATAACATGTTTTGAACGTTTTCGAACGGCAAAGTTAAAAAAAACTTTTAGAAATTGAATTTAAAGGTATTTCTTTTTCATTCAGCGTATTTTAATTTCAACGTATTTCTTTCAGCATTTTAGAACATTTTCAAACTAATACTTTCATAAGTACCTGCAGTACATAAGAAAACACATATATATAATGTATATAATTCATTAGTATTTTTTTTAATGTTTGCAAGACCAGTTGCTAAAGTAACTGAAGTTCTAATTAATATACAGAGTTTGATTTTCCCTTTAAATGATAATCAGGTTAGGTTTTGTTTAGTTTGATTTAAAAAACTAAAGTCTAATTTTATTTATTTATTTATTTATTTATTTTTGTCTACATATGGATAATGAGACTGGATTTGGTTTATTTTGGAGTGCTACAGACTACTATTTTGTAAGGTTAGTGATGATTAGGCAGGACTTACTACTTAAAGCCGATTTCGAATGGCTATGAACTGCTATGCCTGCAATGGTATTCTAATCCACGATCTCCAGTATCGAAGAGCAGTATCCTAGCCAGTTGGCTATCATTCGGCGTTTCAAATAATTCGATTCATTGTGCAAACTGCTCAAAACCATAATTATTTCACCACAATCTCAAATATTAAAGAAAAAAAATGTATAAATCTGCTGAAAATTTCCACATTTGATTATATGTGACTTATCTAATGACAGAATCAAAATAATTCTAATATTCTAATATTTTCAATATTTAGAAAACAAATTAAAATTAAATGGAAACTTTATTTTAATTTCGAATGATTATTTTTAATAATTTTTAATGTGTCATTTATTATACGCTTAGTTTATTCTAACAAATTGAATTTTATTGACTGACCTCATCAAAGGTGATTAAACTTACAATAAGTTCCCCGTTTTGGTGAAACTTTACTTTGAAAAATAAATCACAGCGAAAATAATATTTAATTCTGGAACGAGATCCTGATTCTGTCGAATGTTTTTACTATTGTTATTCCGGCAATACAACTTTTTTAAAAATTCGAAAGTCTAGTCAAACATTCTGGAGGGTATTGTATAACTCATAATGTATAAATATTATTCTTATTATGTTCTATTCAATTGTAAATTAAATATAATGGATCAATATGGTAAATATAATTAAATATAATATGGATTTTTAGCATAAAATATTTTTAGCTACTATGTTGCCAATATTTCATTTGAATAGAATTATAGTGCATAAAGTTTGTTAACTAAAGTGTTGTACAAAAAACTATCTAACTGTAGTGGGAATATTGAAAATAAGATAAAAATGGGAATATAGGAATAGGAATGAAATATTGAGAATACTGCATTCTCGATATTTCATTCGAATGGTAAAATTCGAGCATAAATATTTTTAACTATTAATTTGAATATGATTGGTTTGGTTTGGAGAGCTACAGTCTACTGTTTTACACACGAGGGCTAATGAGACTGGGACCTACTGCTTAAAGCCGATTCCGAAAGGCTACGAACATCCATGCCATAGTGGGATTCGAACCCACTAACTCCGGTACCAATGATCAGCGCCTTAACCAGTCGGCCAGTGTTCGGCAATTTGAATAGGAAGCCCAGTGGCGTTGGATTAACGCTTCCCCGACACAGGTCCGAGGTTCGATCCCCGGGCTGGGTAAGGTTCACTCAACTTTTCATTCCTTCAGCAGGTAGATAAACCGAGGACCAAGCATGCTTTGGAAATAAACATTTGGGGTTCCGCGTAAGGTTGACCACCTAACCGGAACATATGCTTCGCACCCCAGGGCCTTTTATCTCGGAAACGGAGACTGGCACCGTAGGCCCTGGCCTCCTAGGGGGTGTTACGCTGATCAGTTTAGTTTAGTATTTTGAATATATTTCTTTTGAATACAATTATAGAGCATAAAATTTGTTTACCTAAAGTAGTGTACACAAAAACCTTTTAAATATTATAGGAATATGATAATAAAATAGGAATGAGAATAAAGGAACGGGAATAAAACGCTAAAAATACCAGAATCTTGGTATGTCATTCGAAAGAAAAATATAAAAAGAAAAATACTGTTTGCCTTAGAGGTATAACTTTTATATAAGTTTTACGAAAAATTCCATGCCAGATTAATTGAGACTTGCAAAGAAAATTCATGGCAACTTTCTACGGTTAACAAAGATATTCCCTAAAATTTAATGACAAACAGAGCGGGTTTTACGGCAGGCGGACGTTCGGCTCTTAGGGACTTGCAAGACCGTGACCTTAAAACATTTTTTTAATGCAATTATAATTCTATATAACCTTTCAAATAACAGTAATAGTGCTTGTCAGCAAAAATGCAGACCGTAGTGGCCAAACCAAACCAAAACATGATAGTGTATTTATGTTTTTTTTTAATTTTTATTTTTATTATCAGACAAAACCTAAATGCAATGATTGAATAAAAATTCTTATCCCATATATAATAATAGCCTAAGTTATCCTGTCCGTCTGTCCTCGAATTTATGAAGCGGTTGGACCTGGAATAGATAAAGGCATCCACATTGGATTCTAGATGAGTTCGGGTTAGCAAAATTCAAAACGAGTTCGAAAACTTTCGAAATCCACCCCTTCCCCCCTCTTTTTGATCGTTTAATGCCATTATTTCAAGCCCTATTTTTCCCGGTTAAGAGCAGGTGATTAAATTAATCAATTTATCACTCTATAAGTAGATGAAAATAACATTTTTTTCTAGCAGTATGAGGTATTTTCTTTAACGATCTCATTTAATCATTTCTTATTTTAAATTATTTAAATATCGTCTGTATTATTTTCGTACGTTTTATCACTGAACTTACGATATTACGTGAATAATTTTCTTTTATATTTGGCTTAAATAATAGATTAGGTACAAATGTGTTAATTTTAAATTTAATTATTGATTACTTTTTGTTGCAATGAAAATTTTATCCCCGGTATCAATAACAAATTCTTTTCATAAAAGTCTAGGAGTCTATTTCACGACTAATAAATATCTATCGTTTACGTTATATAGCTTTGAAAATTAAGATTGTTCGTTTGTGGGTTTGTTTTTTATATATAACCACTCGGTCTGCAATCGATTCGATAAATTTTGGACCCCATTCATGTATACTGCCAAATAATCACTGTCAATATTAAAACCTTTGCTGTCCATCCTATCACGTAATATGACAAGATAAATTAAATGTCGCAACTAACATGCGGTCAGCAAAGATAAACGAATTATGGAGCGTGCACCAGATAATTCTCAGCCAAAAAACAAATCATATTTTTACCTGCCTCATAGGGTACTTTACAGTTCTGGAAAATTAAAAATTTACTGATCCAGTCAAATGACGGGCTATATGCTAGTACATTAAAAGAATTACCAAATACAAAGTGGACTGCCACGTTTGGTTGGTTTAGTTTCGTCTAGAGTGTTACGGTCCACTGTTTTACTACAAGAGGGTTAGTCGGATGTGATATTTGCAGATTAACCAAAAGATTTTGCTAAAAAATAAAATATGCACAATAGTTCCGGTCTCATTAGCCCTCGTGTGCAAAACAGTAGACCGTAGCGCTCCAAACCATGCACAATAGTTAAATAATTTTTTAGGAGTACACATAAAGTCTCAAAATAAGCTTTAACCCTTTCGTGGTCCATTTATTTCTCACACAACGTTTAAAAACTTTCAGAACAGATGTGCTAATTCTATTCAATCTATCGGCCGAACGATGGCCGAATGGTTAGGGTGCTGGCCTTCGGAACCGGAGTTCGTGGGTTCGAGTCCCACTATGGCATGGATGTTTGTAGCCGTTCGGAATCGGCTTTATGCAGTAGGTCCCGGTCTCATTAGCCCTCGTGTTGCAAAAAGTAGACCGTAGCGCTCCAAACCAAACCAAACCAAACCAAACCTATTCAATCTATCGGACATTAGATGACAGCACAAAACTGAAGTGAGAATTAGTCTTCCCATCGTTATAATACCAAGGCCAATATATTATAATGAGTTTTGGGTTTCCCACAGGGGTATTTTGTAAGATTATGTAAGTGGGAAGTAATCTTCCCACGGCCCACGGAAGGGTTAAGAAGAAGTTTAGAATTCGCACTCTTGCTGCTAGTACCTTGACAGATGGTAAGATGATTACGAAGTGTGGGACGACGGTGGGACTGCTGTCTCGACGTCGGTCACTCGTGGTTGTATAGTTTCGGCAGGGTGAACCCAGGACTTAGGTCCCAGAATTCTGTACTATTAAACAATATTCTTGTTTAACTACATTGAAATTCAGGTATAGTATGCCATGAATGGAGTCGGTTGGTTTGGGGCAACAAGCCCAATGGCACAAGGGCCTACTGCTTAAAGCCGATTCCGAACAGCTACGAACATCCATGCCAAAAGTGGTATTTAAATCCACGAACTACGATACAGAAGAGCAGGGATCTACTTATTCGGATATTGTTCGGCAGATTGACTGTCATGTGTTATGCAAAATAAGAATAGGAAATAAAAATATAAGAATATCAGAATAAAATTGCGAAACAAAAATTGCAGGACGTTAATTCACGTCAGCGGGAACCATAAATAGAATTTGAAATGACGTGAATTTACGTCCACGAAAAAGAATAAGCTCGAAGTTACTTAAATTCACGACAACGACAAACAGGAATAGTACTTTAAATAACGTGAATTCACGTCGGAGATTGGGAAGGTGTTAAGCTAAAAATTGAGGTTCAATTTAATCGTCAGTTGATATTTTTAATCTACTATTAGCCTTAAACAGCATAGTACGATTAGCTAAGTTCAAGGCCCCTCCACACTATGGTCCACTGCAAGCCATTACCAGCGTCTGGAGGGGGTATGGCTTATCGTGGTCGATGGTGGCAGACGATAAAATAGCCTTGGTGGACGATGGCGTCGGAGGCGGTTTTTCTCCAAAGATCAAAGGCAGCCAGATGCGCAACTAAAGTGCGCAGTAGACCCTATGGATGAATCCACGAGCTCGGCTCATTTAGTGGCCCAGCGTGTGGATGCAATCCGTGAACCATCGTTCAAGGTCACCATCAGGAAGTGGTGAACAATTGGCCATAGTGTGGAGGCTACATCAGAATAGAGATTGTTCTAAGCGGAGGAGATTGGGACGTTTTCTTCACTTACAAAAGCAAAATATCGGAATTCTTTTTCACGAAATGTGCAAATCCTTCATTTACTTGCCCCTAAAACATACTGTGCATTTTTTACAGAGCAGTTAGCCTAGTTCTTATGTACAGGACAAAGCTGAAAAAATACTTTTAGCAACAAAGTAATTCTATCTCTCAGCAGGTGCTTATCTGTTAAGACAAACATAAATCTGAAAATTTTTTTTATCGTTATCGATTCTCTGAGATGTAAAACAGATTTTTACAAAAAGATGCATAAAAGAAGATATATATGTATATAATAGACGTGTGTGCTGAGTTCAAACAAGACGCAGGTGTTGCGTAAAAGCTCTGTTAAAATCAACTTATTATAGCGCATTAAAATGATTGATTCGTATTAGATAGTTGAGAAAACAGGTTTATGCATTTAAACCAGTATGTGTCGTTTTATATTATTAATGTTTCAGAGGACGATTAAGTTTTGCAAATTATGCCTTCGGGCGATTTTGCAAAAGCGGCACAGTACTTAAAGTGCAGGTGTTATGGAATCGCTGTAAATCAAATTATTCGAAGGGATTATTCCACAGTTTGATTCGTTTGCTTTCAATTGTAGAATGCAAACAACGTTTTACCCTTGAATGCTTGTAGATTGGAGAATGAATTTATCAAGACGTGAATTTCGGAAGATCTGTATTCGTTTTAAATAGTGATTCTCAACCTTTTTTAAGCTACCGCCCCCTAATGGAACAGAAATGTGTTCAACGCCTCCCCTTCGTAAAAATTCCGTAATTTAAAGTGTAGGGTAGGAGAAGTACTCAATTATAAGACGCAAAATGTTTAAATAATTTTCTTCAATAGAGTTACAAATCAAATTTTTGTTACTGAGGCACGCTGAAGCAACGCTCAAACGAAGGCTATGACCGAATGATTAAGTCGCTGACCGTCGGTTACGAAGTTCGTGGGTTTGAATCCCATTAGGGCAGAGATGTTCGCA